>CM035422.1:38023135-38498135 GCA_020310875.1 Ceratopteris richardii
AATAGAAGGAATCTTGCAGTTCTTCATCTATGAAGCACCTCTGGTAAGCTTCGACTCAGCATGCCAGCATTGATCATTTGATATGGACATGGTAGGTGGTAGTTCCAAAGATTCCATCATTGATATCATCAATGATGCACTGAGCATCTGGATGCTTCTTATTTTGGTTTGCTTAGTCCATTCTTATGATTTATTTGGATGCCTCTCATATGCTGATTTAATTGTTATTTGTCTCTTATCCATGAAGTAACTAGGTTTAGCCAAACCACCTGTGTGGAGCATTGAGAGAGAATTAAGAGCCACAAAATTCTATGCATGACGTGGAGCTCTAACCATGTTTCATTTTGAATTTAATCATCCCATCATCACTGATTATTTGTACTAGCTTTTAACTTTTTGAGTCACATGGCCCCACTTCAAATGGCTTACTTAAAATTCTTTATATGGTCTGAGGCAAAAATTTGATTTTTCAACACATAGGATCACATAAAAATCTTTTGCTCCCATTGACTTGAAGCATTATTCATTTGGAACTAAGTACTACAAAAATCATAACACTCAAAAGACACATCTTTCGCAAATTATAATCTCTTATCTATATCTCCAAGGAATTGTTGTAACTTTCCAAGAGTAAGTGACTCTATCTTGGTGCTCATTTAACCATTCACAAGTATTTCTTTATACTTGCTCAAGGATTTGAACTCCACCTTTGACACTTTAATCGGCCCTTATTGGTATTTCTCACAAGGGCTTACCTCTCTCACCATTTGGCACTAAGTGTCCAACATTGTAACTCGAATATATAAAGCAAACAAGTGTTGTGTGTGCACACTTGTGGGTTGGAGGCTAGTCTAAGCCCACCCACGAGCTCTCTCCATGATCGACTCGTGTCATTTCTTCAAAGTGTTCAATATGTAGGGCTATTCCAAGCCCCCCCTCTCTCCCCAAGGATTTCCAGTGTGGTGCCATGCCTTTCAATTTCTTTCCAAAGTTTGTGACTATTTTCAAGTAATTTCTTAGCACACGTGTCTTTGAAAGTGTTTTTTAACACTTGACACTTACTCTTGCAAAGCACAAACTCACTTCTTTATGAGTTCAAGTTCACTCAAACTTTGTAATGTCAAAGAGTGAAGCTAGCACCTCATCTATGCCCAATTTTTTACCTTCTGTCACACCCATATTCATGTCCAATGATGAAAGATTAAATGGGCAAAACTATAATCTTTGGAAAGATGCAATGAGAGCATATCTGTACACCAATCTCCTTCATGATGTAGTAGACGAGTCCAAACCTAAAACCCAATAAGGCCAACAACCTAGAATCTTGGCATATCTAGAATGTTAAAGATAAAAGGCATTAGGCCAATTTCTACTAGCATATGATGAATTGACCAAAGGGCACATCATGCCATGTAAAACATATAAAGAAGCTTAGATGCTTTAGCAGCCTTATACAAAGATAAAACACCCTCGAGAATCTATGCTTTAGAAGTAGAATTCCATAATCTAACTATTCGGCTACAAGATACAATCACAAAAGTCATAGCTCAATTTGAAGGCTACTTTTTGGCCGAAAAATTTCTAGTGAAGATATGGCCAGTTTAGGCTATTTAAAAAATTACCTAGGTCATATGGAACCTTTGTAATGACCTTGTACAATCGAGGGCAAGTTCTGACTTGGGAAGAAGTCCATCATCTTTTGCTTCTTCACGACTTGTGCTCTAAGTGGAGCTCCTCCCAAGAGACTGCAATGAAGACCAAAGGGCCTTTTAACAAAGGAAAAAATACTAGTCATCATATGAGCAATGGACCCAAGCCAGGATGGACTACTTCCTCCAAGAAGTATAGTTGTAACTTCTGTGGAAAAACGGGTCATTTAGAGAAATTCTGCTATAAGAAGAAATAGACCTTGAAGGCTTTTAGTTCCAGGCACTCATCCAAACCTTCCCAACACAAGTGACATCGCTCTAGCAAAGAACTCTTTATCTCTACCAAGGCAAATGCTCTAGTCACATCTAGCTCCCCTCATGAATGGATTTTTGATAGCGAAGTGACCTCACACATGTGTAAAGATAAAGATACTTTTCAAGAAATTGAAGAGCATACAGGTGAAGTGTACCTTGGAAATAACAAAAGTCTACCTATTGAAGGGAAAGACAAAGTACAAATTACCAATGCTCAAGGGGAATGCAAATCATTTTGAAATGTGTTATTTGTTCCCAATTTATACATGAACTTGCTGTCAGTAAAAGCAATTATCGATCACAACAAACAAGTGTTGTTTGATAACACCTCTGTCAAAGTCATTGATCCTCATACAAAAGAGATAATCACCCAAGGCATTGAAGAGAAGGGCTTATATAAATTATCTTGTTTTCTATCCAAGGAATCACTATCTAGTTTGTGGCACCAAACATCTGGCCACACCTCCTATTTACCAAGAATTTCTTCATCACAGATAGCGAAAGGATTGCCCAAGCTTGGGCAACTCAATGATGTCTGCCAGGCTTGCACTCAAGGCAAGCAACATAGGGCTCTCATTCCCTTCTTTCTTTTAGTAGATAACCACTCCCGATACATTTGGATGTATTTCTTGAAATCAAATGCATAAACTTTTACTAAGTTTCATGAATGGATCATCCAAGTGGAGAATGAAGCTTCCAAGTCTGTTAAGACCATCCATCAAAGGGATGTGGTGAATTCATAAATCACTACTTTGACAACTTCCTCAAACAAAAAGGGATAAAAAGATAAGTTACTCAACCTCACACTCCATCCCAGAATGGAGTAGCTAAGAGAAAGAATTGAAGCATGATGGAAATGGCAAGAACTATGCTTCATAACAAAGACTTACCCTACAAGTTTTGGGCGGAAGTAGTGCATACTGCACTTCACATACTTAATCGAGGCTTCGCCAGTGCGTTGCACAACAAGACACCATTTGAAGCATACTATGGAAGAAAGCCTAATGTGCATCACTTTTGAGTATTTGGCAATGAAGCAGTTGTCCACGTGCCAAAAGAAGATCACAACAAGTTGCAATCCAAGTCTAACATGCACATCTTCATAGGGTATAGTGAGCAATCAAAAGCGTATCTCTTATATGATCTTGAAAACCACTCCATCACAATATCTAAGGATGTTATATTCAATGAAGCTTCCACAAACTATAGCAAGGATCCAATAACAAATCTGAGTCCACCCATCTATAATACAGAGGGGGAATCAGTCTTTTGCAACCCGAATCAAGAGCAAGTACTTCAAATCAATCAAGAAGATCTCAAAGACTTATTGACAAGAGACAGCGAGAACAAAGTCATCATGTCAATTATGCCTTGATGCATCAAATTCAATAAATCCCAGAACCTTCTAACAACAAAGAAGCTCAAGGAGAACCTGAGTGGGAAAGAGCTATGCAAGTGGAACAAATCAGATGGAACATTAGATAAGTACAAAGCAAGGTTGGTAGCTAAGGGATACAAGCAATAACATGGCATTGGCTATGAAGAAACCTTTGCTCCTACTACAAGATTCACAACCATAAGAATCATCTTAGCACTAAGTGCTCACTTTAAGTGACCCATTTACCAGCTTGACGTCAAAAGTGCATTCCTCAATGGTGATCTTCAAGAAGAAGTATATGTTGAACAACTTGAAGGATTCAAGATCCAAGGAAAGGAAGACCAAGTATACAAACTTCACAAAGCACTTTATGGACTCGAGCAAGCTCCCAGGGCCTGGTATGAAAAAATTCACAAGTTCTTTGAAGCTAAGGATTTCACAAAAGCAATGCTGATCTTAACCTCTACATCTATCAAAAGGAGTCCTTAGTTGCCATTATCATCCTCTATATAGATGACTTGATATTGATAGGTTCAAATGACAAATGCATCCAATTCATCATCGCACAACTTCAACTTGAGTATCCTATGATAGATCTTGGCCTACTTCACTACTTCTTAGGTATGGAAGTTTGGCAGAACAGAGAAGGCATATTCCTATCACAGAAGAAGTACTACTCTGATCTAACTTTTAGATATAACATGGACCATTGTCGTTCAGTTTCTACACCACTTGATCCCAACATCAAGCTGACACTAGAGGATACATCATCCCTTGTAGATGTGCATACCTATAGACAACTCGTTGGCTCTGTACTTTACCTAGCCAACACTAGAACAGATATTGCATATGCAGTTGGTATACTCAATCAGTTTGTAGATCAGCCTTGATAGACACATTGGGATCTGCTCAAAGTCTACTTCGTTACCTTGCCCTCACCCGACATCATGGTCTTTGGTATAGAGGGGGCAACAAACTTGCTGAATATTCAGACTCAAATTGGGCTGGTGATCCTAATTCTCAATGGTCCACTTCTAGATACATATTCTTGTTTGGATCAGGATCTATCTCTTGGGCAACTAAGAAGTGATGGGGGAAGTATCTCAACCCCTAAGCAATGACGAAGCGCGAATGACCTCCACAGGTATCCTTCTTTGACCTCTGCACACCAAAAATGCTCTTACTCAGAGCTTATGCAGAGAACTCCAGTGAGCTTTTGTAGACCTGTAGTAGACACCAAGGGCTTTCCAACAAAACAAATTTCACTTGAAATGGATGCTTACACAAAGAGAAACAATGTCTACAACATGAGCTAGTTGAATGCTCACAACTGCTAGTCAAGCAGAGACCTCACTTCACTCCAGCAAACTTTTCTCAGAGATTATACAGAGAATGAATCTCAAACTTGAGTCAACTTTAGAGCACTCTAATAGTTACCCAATGACACCAAAATCATAGCAAATGGATACATAGAGAAGGAGAATGAGCCCTTACAACAGAGAGCAAAATATTTCCAACAGAGCCTACACAAAGAGAGAGATATCAATCACACAACTTCACTAAAATGAATGTTGCTCCCAGCTTACTCAGAGAATGCTCCAGAGAATTGGTAAGCATAAAATAGACTCTTATAGCTATCCAATGAGACAAGAATTACATCAAATGGATACAATATGAGGGAGAACCAATGCTAACAACTCAGGGGTAGAGAGTTGCAACACTGCCTGCGCACACACATAGATATGCCTACTAAAAGAAAACAAACAAGCAAGCAAGGGGCTAGCTTAAGCAAGGGGCTTGCTTATCACAACTCCAGCACTTAGTGCTCACTTTACATGAGCTAAAACTCCAAGAAGATGGCCCAAAAGAAGTCGGGATACATGCTCCTTTTATAGTGAGAAGTGTGCCCCTAAAATCTAGGAACTACCTTTCCAAATCAGCCTCCTAACTTGGAGGAATTAGTTGACATGACTTGGGGAGTGGTTGAGTGACTTTTCTTGATGGAATCTCGTGGCTTTTGGCTTCCTTTGATTGCTCCACATGTCCATAAAAGATTCCCCACGAATTTGTAGCTTGAAGCTTGACTTTTAACACTCCCCCTCAAGCTTCAATTCTTCGTCCTCATCCAAGCTCCTTCATGTTGATGCATTGCTTGAATATTGAAATCTTCATCCCATCCAAAGCCTTTGTAAACATGTCGGCAACTTGGTCCTTGGTACCAATATGATGTACTGAAACTTCCTTCGATATCACCTTTTCCCTTATGAAGTGATAGTGCACTTCAATATGCTTTGTTCTAGCATGATAGACAGGATTCGATGCTAGATGAATGCTACTCATATTGTCACAAAAAATTGGATATGTGTCAACCTGCAAATTAAGCTCCATAAATAACTTCTTAATCCACATTAGCTCACATGTGACTTGAGCCAAAGCTCTATACTCAGCCTCGGTGGAAGATAATGCCACCGTGGGTTGCTTCTTTGAAATCCATGAGATGATCTTGCTACCTAGCATGACTAGGTAACCACTTGTACTTCTTCTACCCTCCTTCGAACCGGCCCAATCGGCATCAGAATAAGCTTTGACCTGCATATCATCATCAAATGAATAGAACAATCCTTCATTTATAGTGGCCTTGAGATATCGTAACATTCTTCTTGCAGCTTGCAAGTGTGTAGTCCTTGGACTATGCATAAATTGTGATAACACTCCAACTCCATATGCTATGTCGGGCCTAGTTATTGTGGCATAATTGAAAGATCCTACAATAGATCGATACAAGGTTACATCCTCTAATGGCTCTCCATCAATGGAGCTTAGCTTTACATTAACTTCCATGGGATTTGAAATAGGCTTGCAATGTAGCATCCCAAACCTCTCAAGTAGGTCTAGAATATACTTCCTTTGTATGAGCATAATACCTTCTTCTTTGTATACAACTTCAATGCCAAGAAAATACCTAAGATCTCCAAGATCAGAGATCCTAAACTCCTTTCCAAGCTTTGCCTTGATCTCCTCAATACCCTTTGTATCATTACCTGTAATGATAAGATCATCTACATACACACACATGTAGACCACAAGTTCTCCTCTTTGTTTGATGAAGAGAGATGGATCCGCCTTGCATTGATTGTAACCACATTTGATCAAATAGTCCACCAATCTTTGGTTCCAAGCCCTTGGAGCTTGCTTTAGGCCATAAAGTGCCTTCTTCAACCTACAAACATGATGTGGAAATTCTTTATGAACAAAACCTAGTGGTTGCTCCATGTATACCTCTTCTTCCAAGTCTCCATTGAGAAAGGCATTCTTGATATCCAATTGGAAGAGCTTCCATCCTTTGCTAGCAGCCATTGCAATGAGTGTCCTAATGGTGCTCATCTTTGCCACGGGGCTGAATGTCTCTTCAAAGTCCACTCCATAGATTTGTGCAAAACCCTTGGCCACCAATCTTGCTTTGAACCTAGAAATAGATCCATCTGAATTCCTCTTTACTTTATACACCCACTTATTACCTATTACCTTCATGTTATCCTTCTTGGGCACTAGAGTCCATGTTTGATTCTCCTCAAGTGCGTCGATCTCTTCTTGCATTGCCTCTTTCCATTCGGTGTACCTGCTTGCATCTTCATAGCAATCGGGCTCATGATCTTCTACTACTTTGTTCATATATGCATAATGAGTCGCCATGTATGAATCATAAGTAAACCTTTGAGTTGGATACTTAACTCTAGAAGACTTCCTTTCTTCACCTTTTGGAGGAATAAACCTCCTTTGCCTTGGGAACTTGATCTCTTTCTTTGACATGGCTTCTTTCTCCATCATGTGTCCTTCATCATCTTCAACTTCATTACCTTCTTCATCCAACTCCACCAATGTTGCTTTGCCTTTGTTGATTGATTGTGCTTCATAGCTTGATGAAGATCTCCCCCTCCATGGTGAGTTCATGCTTGAACTATCTTCATTGATGGAACACCTTGGGCCGCTTAGCTCTAGGTCGATTTGTTCTTCATCATGTCCATGCTTTTCTTCTTCATAGTCCTGCATACAATCATACTTCTTATACCAAGGGAGTAGCTCATCAAATGCTACATCCCTTGATATCCTCAAGTCCTTTGTGTTTGGGTTGAAGCACCTGTAACCTTTATGATCATTTGAATATCCTAGAAACACACACTTTTCTGCCTTTGGTTGTAGCTTGTGCCTCAATTCACTTGGCACATGTACATAACAAGTACATCCAAATATCTTCAAGTGGGAAAGATCAGGTTTCTTACCATAATAGGCTTGATATGGTGTCAAGCCATGGATCCCTAAGGTAGGAGCCCTATTCATAAGATACACGGCGGTATTTGCTGCATCACTCCAAAACATGTTAGGTACATTCATCTCATTAAGCATTGCTCTAGCGATCTCGGCAATGTATCTATTCTTTCTCTCTGCTACTCCATTTTGTTGGGGTGTGTACCTGCATGTTACTTGCCTCTTGATGCCTTGATCCATTAAAAAATCAGAAAACTCATTTGAGAAATATTCTCCCCCTCCATCGGACCTTAGCTTCTTGATATATGTACCTCTTTCCTTCTCTACCATTGCCTTGAATGCTTTGAACCATGTAAACACATCTGATTTGTTTTTGATGAAATAAACCGAAACCATCCTTGTGCAATCATCTATAAAAGTGACAAAGTACTTGTTACCTCCAATGGATTGCTCTTTGGTTGGCCCCCACACATCTGTATGTATCAACTCCAATGGATGTTGGCTTATGTAGCCACTCTTCTTGAATGGAAGTCTTGCTTGCTTCCCTAGTTGACAAGATTCACATAAATGCTTCATACCTTGTCCTTGGAAGTTGGGAAGACCTTCAACCAGCCTCTTGAATTGCATTTCCTTCATTCTTTGTATGTTGATGTGACCTATCCTCTTGTGCCACAAGTCCAACTCCGAAATCCTCTTGTTTCCATATGTGAAGTAGACATGTTGAGTGGAATGAGAATTTACCTCCAAAGTGAAAAGTCTCCCTTGCTTCTTTCCTCTTGCTATGACCTTGTAACCTTGCTTAGGGTTCTCCACAAAGCATCCACCTTTGCTGAACCTTACTTGATAGCCTCTTTCAACCATTTGCCCAACGGACACCAAGTTCTTTGTGATGGTAGGTACATGCAAGACATCCTTGAGACATCTTCCTTCCTCCTTGTCATCCAGAGCTACATCTCCAACATGGGAGATCTCATGGGCTGTATCATCACCTGTTTCTACATGTCCTTTACCTTTGGGAACATGTAGATTAGTAAACCAAGAAGCATTGCAACTCATATGGTTGCTACATCCACTATCAGTATACCAAGTGTTATCTACTTTGCTTGAATTCCCATTCATGTGCATCATCAAGAGATTGTCATTTTCTGAACTTGTAGAAGCATAATTACCTTGGCCTTTGTATGAAGAACCTTGATTATAGTTCCTTTGGTTTCCTCCTTGGTAGCAATCTCTAGCATAGTGGCCAAACTTGCCACATATGTAACATCCTTCGCCATCTTGATTCCTGTTTTGTTGATGTCGTCCTCCTCTTCCTCTTGATCTTCCTCTCCCTCTTTGTGATGAGGTGCCTTGGTCATGTCCTTGATTTCTTGAGTGGCCTTGCCTTCCTCCAAACCTTCCTTTGCCCCTTCCTTGTCCTTGTCTTCCTTTGCCCCTTTGATTACCTGCATAGAAAACTTGTGCATCCTTGCTTTTAGTTGAACTTCCACCTATGTTCATTTCTTCGGTGACCATGAGAGCAACCAATTGCTCAAAATCGGGAAGATTATCCCTTACATATACTGAAGTGGTAAAGGGTTTCCACTTCTCATCATCTCTCAAACCATTGAGAGTATAAGCCACAAGATCGTCATCGTCTACGTGGCTTCCAATGGATCCCAATGCATCTGATAACTCCTTGACCTTAAGTATGTAGTCATTTATGCTACTCCCTGAGCTCTTCCTAAGGTTGTTGAGCTCATTCTTGAGTTGGATCTTCCTTGCTTTGGTGCTTGTTGAATAAAGCCTTTCAAGTGTCTCCCATACCTTCATGCTTGAATCCAGGTCTTGGATATGGCCGATCATGCTATTGCTAATGTGTTGGGAAAGAATAAAGATAACCCTCTTGTCTCTTTCATTCCATTCCCTAAAGGCCCTTCTCTGGTCATTGGTTGGATTCTCATCCAACCTAGGTCTTGGTTCACTTCCACTAATCAACCCCCAAAGGCCCTTGCCCATAAGATAGTTGGAGACCCTAAATCTCCATGGTTGATAGTTACCTTTGTCTAGCTTTTCAATTTGAGTGTTGAAGTCTCCCATATCTAGTCTTTGATACTTGACCTAGCCCTTGGCTAATGCTCCAATGTGTGTAAAATGAAAATGAGGCTCTGAGGTTACCTCAATCCAAAGCTTTCCTTAGATGGACACCTTGTGCTCTTGCAAATTTGAGTAGAATAGCTCCCCCTTGATGTGAGCTACCTCCAAGAAGCTTTTGTTGATGCAACTCTTCAACCACCAACTCCAAGAGGTCTTCTTGCTTGTATGTGATACCTCCAAGATACCCAAATGCTCTGATACCACTGATGGGGGAAGTATCTCAACCCCTAAGCAACGACGAAGCGCGAATGACCTCCACAGGTATCCTTCTTTGACCTCTGCACACCAAAAATGCTCTTACTCAGAGCTTATGCAGAGAACTCCAGTGAGCTTTTGTAGACCTGTAGTAGACACCAGGGGCTTTCCAACAAAACAAATTTCACTTGAAATGGATGCTTACACAAAGAGAAACAATGTCTACAACATGAGCTAGTTGAATGCTCACAACTGCTAGTCAAGCAGAGACCTCACTTCACTCCAGCAAACGTTTCTCAGAGATTATACAGAGAATGAATCTCAAACTTGAGTCAACTTTAGAGCACTCTAATAGCTACCCAATGACACCAAAATCATAGCAAATGGATACATAGAGAAGGAGAACCAGCCCTTACAACAGAGAGCAAAATATTTCCAACAGAGCCTACACAAAGAGAGAGATATCAATCACACAGCTTCACTAAAATGAATGTTGCTCCCAGCTTACTCAGAGAATGCTCCAGAGAATTGGTAAGCATAAAATAGACTCTTATAGCTATCCAATGAGACAAGAGTTACATCAAATGGATACAATATGAGGGAGAACCAATGCTAACAACTCAGGGGTAGAGAGTTGCAACACTGCCTGCGCACACACATAGATATGCCTACTAAAAGAAAACAAACAAGCAAGCAAGGGGCTAGCTTAAGCAAGGGGCTTGCTTATCACAACTCCAGCACTTAGTGCTCACTTTACATGAGCTAAAACTCCAAGAAGATGGCCCAAAAGAATTCGGGATACATGCTCCTTTTATAGTGAGAAGTGTGCCCCTAAAATCTAGGAACTACCTTTCCAAATCAGCCTCCTAACTTGGAGGAATTAGTTGACATGACTTGGGGAGTGGTTGAGTGACTTTTCTTGATGGAATCTCGTGGCTTTTGGCTTCCTTTGATTGCTTCACATGTCCATAAAAGATTCCCCACGAATTTGTAGCTTGAAGCTTGACTTTTAACAAGAAGTAGCCTACAATTGATATATCATCCCCTAAGGTTGAGTACCAAGCATCCAGCTTCGCAGCATGTTAGGCCATCTGACTTTGATGTTTATTATCAGACATTGGTGTTTTGCAGGTTACTCCAACAGGCATCTGCATAGATATCCAATCAGCCTTGTCCATCACCAAGAATCTAGTCTTCCATGCTCGGACGAGACACATTGAGATCTAGTACCATTTCATTCGCGAGAAGCTCATGTCTCAGGAGATTATCCTAGAGTAGTGTACCTCTCAGGAGAACCTGGCAGACATGTTCACGGAGGCTCTACCTCTAGTCTCACTCCTGCGTTTGGTGGACCTCTATAGCATTTAGATGCTCCAAAATGGAGCTGCAAAGGGGTTGTTCATGACATGATTGCTCCAACATCATCTACATTTGTGTCTTGTGCATCTCCATTCTGTATCTAGGAGGCACTCCATTTCTAGTTTATTTCCATTTTATATTGTATTTCCTTTGTATTTGGGTGTCTTGCCATTTGCTTCTACCATTGTATTCATTCTCCTTTCAGGGGAATTATCCGACATGAGATGTACTTTGGAGCACCCCTCTCAAATCTATATAAGGAGGGCCCTCTCCCCCATTTGTACTTGGTTAGAAGCTTGAAGAGCCTACTCCATGCTCTTGGCAAGCTCATTTCTAATCCATGTGACTTTACCAATTTCTTGGTCTACTCACTTTGAGTATCTCACACTCTTTCTTTTATGAGTACACTCTTCTTTTCATTCCGTTTTCACACATGTACTCTCTACAATATGTACACCACATACACACATGTATGTACATGGCACACATGCATATACGTACATGACACACACACATATGTACATGAACACACATGCATATACATACATGCACATGCACACATATACGTACATGCACATGCATTCATATATGTACATGCACATGCATGCATATACCTACATGCACATGCACACATATACCTACACATACATGCATACATATATGCACATGCACACGCATCCATACATGTACAACACATGCATGCATACACATATACACACACACATACATGTACATGCACACCACATGCATATATGTACATGCACACATATGCATATACGTACATGCACACATATGCGTATACATACATACACATGCCTGCATTTGCATACACCTACACACACATATACATATAGGCACACACATGCATATAGGTACACACACATGCATATACTTACATGCACATGCATGCATATACGTACATGCACAAGCATGCATATACATACACACACATGCATGTTGGAGGAGATGGTGGATAGTCACAAGAGATGAATTGGTGTATTTAAAACTTGCTTCACACCTGCTACAAGTGATGGCTAGAGAGTGTTATGGGCCTCTTTAGCTAGATAAGAAGCATAAATAATCACATATGTTTCTTGGAAGATGATCCACTAACGGTAGGATCACTACAAATAGGTAGGAATATAATCCAAGGTCCAAAACTTGCTATTTTGGTTGATACACCTATTCAGTGTTTTGAACCATTCTTTGAGTACAACAGCAATTGACTAAATTCCTTTAAGGGAACTCTAATTAGCTTAACAAGTTACCAATCATGAGTGACATCATAAAAAATGATGGACTATATGCAGAGAAATGTGTTGAGCAAATCATACATGCAACCCGACATTTACAAGCTGTGATAGTGTGCAGACTAGTGAGTAAAGATGAACTGATATCTGACGACTGCGAGAAGCATTACCAATGAAACTTTGTAGGATTAAAATAGACAGTATTTTGGATCTATCATGCTTTAAATCATAGGAAGTGATCAACTATAGAGTGAGAACAAGCTCTGACAAGATCACTATCTGATGGAGTTATGACAAAGAAATGAGAATAAGAAGAAATGATCATGTATGTATTAAATCATGTAAAAATACAATGTCATTGGAAATCAACCATTGCTCAATGAGTGAGAAGTGAGTGAGCTATGAGGTGAGCTCCTCTTCTCAATGAAATTACATCAAAATGATCTTTGAATCTCGGGATAGACGCGTGCCTTTCATATCCTCTTTTTATAGTTATTGTTGGAGCCAAAGGATTTGAATTCAAATTCAAATCTCTACCTAAAAGTGAATGCTAAAGTATAGGACTGATTCTCTCTCTTGACTCAACCACCAAATGATATGAGATCATGTGCTTCTTAACTCCTCATGGGTATATTTCACTTTTACAAAAGTAAATGTGAGGTAGAATAACAAGAGGTTGAACATATGAAGCCTTCCAAAGGTTATGCCATTAAGTAAAGCATAAGTGAGATGATCAAGTATGTAGGCTTGGGCTTAATTGCACCAACAATGCATCCCAAGTTAAAAATCATGTGCAAAGTAGGTTTACTGCAGGGACTACCAAATCTTGAAGGCCAAGATCTAGATGCATTTTGTGATGCTTGTCAGCTAGATAAACAAGAAAGGAAGCCATTTTGAAAGAGTGATTATAGATCCTCTAAGATCTTGGAACTTATACACTCATATGTATGGGGTCTTAGTAGAGAGGCTTCATTGGGAGGAGCTAGGTACCTTTTCACTTTCATTGATGACCACTCAAGAAAGGTATGACTATATGTTATCAAGGAAAAATCATAAGTGGTTTCATGCTTTCAAAAGTTTAGGTCCCTTGTTGAGAAAGAATGTGATGCATACATCAAAACACTAAGATCAAATGGAGGGGGAGAGTATTTCCCCAAGGAGTTCAAAAAGTACTTGCACGACAATGGAATAAAGAGGCACTCTAATGCAGGTACATCCCTCAACAAAATGGTGTTGCAGAGACGAAGAATAGACATTTGATTGAGATAGCTAGATGTCTCATAAATGAAGGTAAGTTACCATTCTCTTATTGGGCTTAGGCTATGAATACAGCTTGGTACTTTTGCAATAGGTGGTGTGCACAACTTGAACAAAGCTAGAGCCCAAGAGTGAGAAATGTGTGTTCATTGGCTACTCAAATGAGCAAAAAGGCTACATGTGCTACAAAACTCTCTCAAAATGGCTATATATGTCAAGAGATATTGTGTTTGATGAGTCAAGGTCATGCTATGGAGACAAGGGTAAGGCAAAGTTGGATGAAGAGGATCAAGAGGAGTATTTGGACTTTGATGTGCAGATTCAACCCCAAGAGTCAATCACAATCAATGGACCACAAGCTTCTACATCTAAGGTACACTCATATGATCACTCTTACACTTATGATTATGAAGGACCATCCTCTACTTCAAAGTATAGAAGGCTGCAAGAGACAGACTATGACACCAAGGAAGCTCAAGAGGAGTTAGAAGGGGAAGATCTTGAGGAGGTCATTACTACTAATGTAAAGCTCAATCGACTCAAGAAGCAATATCCCAAAGGTCAAGAGAGGAGTTCTACAAGGAAGAAGTCACCCCTACAAAGGTATACATATGGTTCTTTCATGGAAAAGCACTATGCATACATGATAAATGTCATTGCAGATCGAGAGCGTGATTCTTATGAGGAGGGAAATACCAAACCAAAGTGGAGGCAGGTTATGTATGAAGAGTTCAAAGCTCTTAAGGAGAATAACACTTGGTAACTAGTACCTAAGAAGGAAGGCATGAAGATAGTCCAAAACAAGTGGGTGTGCAGACCAAGAGGAATTGAGATGGCATCTTGGTAAGGTAGAAGGCTAGACTAGTAGCAAAAGGCTTCATAGAGACAACAAGGGGTAGATTATGAGGAGAATTTTAGCTCTAAATTAAACAAGGCTACCATTAGAACTCTCATAGCCCCATGTTTAGCAAGGAAGTGGCCTATCAACTAGATGGACATAAATAATGCTTTCTTGAATGGTGAGTTACAAGAAGAGGTGTTCATGGAACAACCTCAAGGGATGTAGATCCACAACATGCTACCTATGTTTGTAGGTTGAAGAAGGACTTGTAGGACCTAAAGTAAGCCCCAAGGGCTTGGAATCAGAGGCTAGTGGACTACTTGAAGAGATGTGGTTTCTCTCCAAGTGATGCAGATCCATCCTTGTATGTGAAGAAGACAAATGACAAGGTATGTTTGATATGCATATATGAAGATGATCTCCTTGTGACATGTAATGATGATTTAGGGATAAGGACCATCAAAGAGAAGCTTGGAAGAAAGTTCAAAATCTCATATTTAGGTGTGCTTAAGTACTTTCTTGGAATTGAGGTGATCTATGGGAAAGGTATCTATCTCTCTCAAAAGAATTATCTTCTAGATGTGTTGTTTAGGTTTAGCATGATAGATTGCAAATCAATAGCTCAACCTATGGATTCAAATGTTAAGTTAAGCAAGGAAATGGTAAGAAGCTAGAAGACCTTACACTATATAGGAGCATTGTGGGATCATTGATCTATGCTACACTCACAAGGCTTGACTTGTGCTACATAGTTGGAGTTCTATCTCAATTCATGCATGCAACCACAAACACACATCTCAATCATGCAAAGAGAGTGTTAAGGTATGTGAAGTGTACAATTAAATATGGGTTTCTATACAGGTATGATGAAGAACTTCAAGTAAGAGCATGGAGTGATGCAGATTGGGCAGGGAGTGTTGATGGTAGAAGGCTAACTTTTGGCTATGTTTTCATGCTAGGTACAAAAGCAATTTCATGGATGAGCAAAAAGAAGCCCACAGTTGCATTGAGTTCAATAGAGGCTGAATATAGAGCTCTATCCCTCACTACATGTGAAGCAATGTGGCCTAAGAATCTCTTCAAAGATCTTGGTATACAACTTGGAACAATTCTAGTTTATGGAGATAACATGTCTAACCTATGTCTTGCTAACAATCCCATGTATCATACAAGGAGCAAGCACATTGAAGCGGATTACCATTATGTAAGGGAAAAGTTTTCAAGTGGGGACATTAATGTTCATTTTGTAGATACAAAGGACCAAGTTGCAGATATCTTCACCAAAAGTTTAGATGTGAACAAGTTAACAAAGTTTTCAAAGGCTATGAGTTTACTTGATATGGACACTACCACCCTAAGCTTGAGGAGGAGTGTTGAAAATGTGAACTATGCAAGCTCTAGGTGGACAAAGTGGTCAAAAGACCTTAATATGGACAAAATTCATGACTTAGATCACTTAGGGTAGTCTCAAGGTTGGGAATGGTAGTCCTAAGGCAATGGAAAAGTCCGGAGAGGCATCCAAAAGCTATAAAAGGAGATGAAAAGTCATCAAATGCATGAAAGTCTTGTAGATCATTGAAGACCAAGAGGCATATACTCAAGGATGCTCAAGGAGAGAGTCATCCAAGGCTCAAGGAGTTGAAACACAGTAGTCCAAGCTAGGAGAGACATAGAGGAAGGTATTACATGCATAGAGGAGGAGCAAGGAGGAGCTATCAAGCCTACACCCCCTTTAGTCTCTTGTAGGTATAGACATAGTCTACTTATAACAGTTGTAACTCCTTGTGTACATATCCAATTTAAGAGATTTAATGTGCATTTTGTAGCTTATACATGTCTATTAGTTTCCTTAAGAGGGCATCTTCAAATCAATTTCATGCACAAAGAAATTGGTGTATCTCTATAACCCTAATTTCTACATATCCTACATCTCTGCATAGTTTGTCTTGTATAGAGTTGTTGAATGACCTAAAAAGATTCATTTGAGGTCTTTTGTAGCTTATTGGAAAGTGTATGAACCATAGTAAGCGTAGCTAAAATCTTAAATGATTTGGATCAATGGGAGGTAGAAGAATCAGAGTTTTGCTACAAGGTAGCACAAAAGGTGTATGAAGGGACTTAGTTATTGGGTTCATTTCACTTCTAGTGTGCAAATATGAGGGACTAAATTCCATCATTTCTTAGGTAGAGAGGAGACATGCAAGAGGCAAATATTCTCAAGACATATACATATACATATACATATACACATATATATATATATATACATATACATATATATATATATATATATATATATATATATATATATATATATATATATATATATATATATATATATATATATATATATATGTATATGTATATGTATATGTATATGTATATGTATATGTATATGTATATGTATATGTATATGTATATGTATATGTATATGTATATGTATATGTATATGTATATGTATATGTATATGTATATGTATATGTATATGTATATGTATATGTATATGTATATGTATATGTATATGTATATGTATATGTATATTATATATATATATATATATATATATATATATATATATATATATATATATATATATATATATATATATATATATATATATATATATATATATATATATATATATATATATATATATATATATATATGTATATATATATGTTTGTGGGTATTATATGGGACATTAATTTAACCTTGTGATCCGATACATGAATATGCCTTCAATGGGAGAAGCATTATATAGATCATTATTCTTCAGAGGTTTCTATGCCCACGAGTTGTCTTCCAAGATACCATCATTTCATCCCCATATTTTGTATTGAATATCTTTTTGTGTCCAAGATCCTTTCACCTATATTATTTATATTTATGTTTCTTTTTGAATTCTTCAATATTTTTGTTTTATTATGTGTTATTTTTTCCATATAGAGCATATGTGTGAGCGTTTGTTTCCACGTGTAGTAGTAATCACTCCTCATGTCCAAAAAACAGATAAAATCTCTTGGGAAGAAGCCATATGGGAAGAGGAAATGGAATCTCTAAATCGGAGTCAAAGGGGACTTACTATGTGTGTTTTGTTCACGAAGGAACTTAGCTAGTTTTGAGGAGGATTGAACCATGCTTTCTATGCTTTGTTAGAAGAATCCATGATTGATGTACCATGATTATATCTGAAAGAGGCTAAGCATCCTCAAAGATATAATCATTTTAAAGAGGAGATCTCCACAAGATCTTTGATTGATGTGCCATGACTATATCATATAGCTCAATATTTCTTTCAAAATAAAGAAGAAGAATAAAAGATTGAAGAAACAACATCTATATTTAGTCCTTCCAAATAGGTTTTCTTACCCACGGAAGAAACACGGGATTTCCAAAGTTTCTTTTGTTAAATATGAAGGAGAAGAGTTTGACTACTCTCTTTCGAATACATAACAAATGATATGATACAAGACATGACATAGAATCATCACAAGGTGCTTGATAATAATTTCTCTTAATAAGGTGAAGATGAATTAAAAGATAAATAGTTGACTATATATTGCACACCTTGTGCTTCCATAGACCAAAAATTCTAACAATTGGTATTAGAGCAGGTTGTTGCTTCATCTAGAGCATCATCAACACCCCTTTGGTCACAATCTCAGAATCACATGAAAATTGATGAGCATACTCAAGGAGATTATGAGTTCGAAATTGCTTTGTTGCGTGGTGCCAAAATTTTGATATGAGCTCGTTTTGGCCTCGAAATGCACTATCACAATACCTATGCAATAAATTTTGTCCTTTTGTGTCAAACATATATACAGGTTTCATTCCTACCTATGGCTATAGCAAGAAAAGCTAGGGTGTTTATTGTGGTTGGTGATATAGGACATTGAATAATTGCACCTGATGTTGTAGGAAGACTTGATGCACTGGATGCCGTTAATGGAGAATCACAGGTTCCTCCACAACTTGCCATCCAAGCTACCAAGCTATGATCTACTTGACAGCAGCTCTACATCAGAGAGGCACTGTATGCTTCCTTCCTTTTCAAAGAATTCCCTCAGGCTACGTTCTCTCTCGTGCAAATCCCCAAGCATGGCTCCTAGAGAGCTCTACATTGTGGCACTTATGTTATTTCTAGAGCCATCTCCAAAGAATTTATTCGTCAAGAAGAGAAGCATCGTCTACTCAGGCAAACTCTGATCCACGACTTCGTCTTGCGAGGTTTTCTACTCCAGCACCCTCTAATCCCCGTCCAACCCGTTGAAGAAACCTTCTCCTACGTGCAACATTTCCCCCCTGAACTGTATCTACAAGCGCACATTCACGGGCCGGTGGAGCACATGGGTGGTGTGTTCTTGAGCTCCGCGATGGAGAACTGACGAAGAGGATCCGGGCCAGACGGAGCACATGGGTGGTGTGTTCTTGCTTGAGCTCGGCGATGGAGAACTGATGAAGAGGATCCGGGCCAGACGGAGCACATGGGTGGTGAGTTCTTGAGCTCGGTGATGGAGAACTGATGAAGAGGATCTGAACCCATGTCCGCTCATCAAAATACAACCTTGCGAGAGAGTCCATTACTTCTGAGTTGAACTTTTTTGTGTGCAAAAAGAAGTGAAGTTCTGTGTGCACTGTATACGCGTTGCGGGGCAGTAAAGGACCTGCTGTTATCCATGCAGAGAATTTTCCATCTCGGAAGGTGTGTTCCTGCTTTAGAACTTCTTGACAACAGCCTCTCTTAAAAAAGGACTCCGTACCTCGCACTTGCGCCCAAAAGGAGTACTATAAATATAGCTTCAAAAGGGCTCACGGCAACAGCCGTAGGGGCTTTGAAAGCCTCGATAATTGCTTCCTCATGTCCAACTCCATCAGCTACAAAGTTAGTACATTGCTCAGCCGTGAAGACGGCCTAAATTCGACAAATTTTGATATATATATATACATATATATATATATATATATATATATATATATATATATATATATATTATATATATATAAATGTATTATATATATATATATATATATATATATATATATATATATATATTATACATTTAATATGCATATATGTGTATAAAAAATGACAGACATGCTCGAGCTCGTGTAATTTAATAGTTTGATGCCTTGAGTCCTGGGAAGAAGTGCTGAGTTCAAATTTTGGCTAGACATAAGATCGATATTTTTACTTTAAAAGATCGGATCTGTGCATGTGTTTTCAATTCATTGTATTCTCAAAAAATAAATGATAGACAAATTTACCAATTTCAATATGTCATTTGATAAAACGTTTAAAAAATCACCCATGTTTTATAGGAAAAATAGATCTTTAGAGGCAAAATGCCTTTCAAATTCAGGTCATGTGCCTAAATTCCAATATAAAATGTCAAATGATGGGCTTATATTTTTTTTAACATACAATAAATTGAAAAGACACACATGAATTGAAAAAACATCCAGTGGGTGTGGTTTAACGGATGTGCCTTGTACTTCTATGCAGATGGCTAGGGTTCAAGTCTCACCTAGGGTTGGATGCCTCAGAGTTCCTCAAGATGGGTGCCTCTACCTTACGAGGTGGGGTGTGTGTGTCTTTCCAATTCATTGTACTCTCAAAAAAAAAAAAAGAATTGAAAAAACACACATATCTAATCTCATAACGTAAAGGCACGCATCTTATACATTTCATGGATATGTCCAGTCAAGAATTGAACTTGGGACTTCCTCAGTTAAAGAAGAGCACCAAAGATTTCATCCTACCAACCCACGGCACAAAACAACTAGTTTTGTTCCGACCTCTCCATGCAGCCCCAAAATTGTGCCTCCCTCCACATCAACATAGTTTTTTATTTCCAAGATAATCATTGGCTACATTTTCGTACATCAGTTTTTATCACTCTTTCTTCTTCCTTCGGAGCACACGTCAACAGAAATCAGTGTTCCATCCTATGTGAACATCTATATTGAAACACATAGCTTTTCCATCGTTCCAGTCTGAACCCACCCTTATTAGGCTGGGTTCACAATGGGGGATGGCAAAGAGTGAAGATCATCATTATCCAATTCGTTATTTACATATGTCACATGGTGTTCATAGAGGGCAGATGCAGCTAGCGTTTTTCTTTTTACGTCATGGCACAAAAACGAAAATAATGTGTTCCGGCCTCCCCCCCTCGCCTCTTCCAAGTAGCAGGCTCCACATCATTAAAAAAAATGAATATTTGATTCATTTTTTAATATCCAATTATGACATGTATTCATAGTTCTCTATTATATATGTTGCACATATAAATGTTCAGAGAGGGCAGCATCACCATTTTTTGCACTTATAGTTCCATTCTCTTGTTTGAACACATAAGAGGTGACAACGCTATTATTTGCATTGTTCCACTCGAAATATGGTCAAAAGAGCTCTAAATTCTGTCGGGCCTGTGTGGATCGAGCTTTACTTAACAAAAAGAAGAAAATGTTCCGTGCCTGCCTAAGAGTGTACCACTCTTCTTCTCTCAGAACAAAATCAACAAAGGTGGAACGTAAAAAAGAATCAACAAAGGTGGAACATAAAAAATCTATGGTTGTGGATATTTCAACTAGCAATCCAACATTTAGGCTACGTTTAGATAGGGCGGTAGACTTTTACTGAGTTTCACCATGTTCAATTCATATAAAGCGACCGTAATCTTTCAAAAGCAGAGCATAGACTTGATATTATTGGTTGAATCATGGGATTGGCTAACGAGCATGACTTGTGAGAGCGAAACAAGTTTTTTTTTTTTTTTTTTTTAAAGAAATAAATAAAAGGAAGTTCGGCCTTAGCCTAATCTCCCGGACTTTAATTAAAATAAAGAAAAAGCGTTACAAGTGAATGGGACTAGTGCCCATGGGACCCCCCAAATCCCACCATGCAGAGGAGGAGTATGTCAAGCTAGAGGGCATTAAAGATGAGGCAGATAAATTTATCATCACCCTCATGTGGGACCCATTTGGGTTTCAACTTGTTGTTTTTGAGGAGATAAATACAGTGATGTCTAAACGGTGGAGATCTCTTATCTTGGGAGATTCTTTTACCTAGAGAAACAAGGATTTCTCGATCGACCATTCCTTAGGAGTTTGGCCAAAATTGACAGCACATCGCTCCCTCCAAATCTTCCAGAGAGTCTCACCTCTGATGGCATTCCACAGCCTCGATGAGCAACCGACCGCCTCACCCAACATCACCTGTTGCCCGTTGATTTGGTTCGTGAGTCTCAATACTCGGGTCACATGACGCCAGATAACACGGGACTTGGGGCAGTCGAAGAACAAGTGAGCTAAATCTTCGATGCACCGATGGCAACGCTTGCACCATGGT
Source organism: Ceratopteris richardii (assembly GCA_020310875.1). Taxonomy (NCBI): domain Eukaryota; kingdom Viridiplantae; phylum Streptophyta; class Polypodiopsida; order Polypodiales; family Pteridaceae; genus Ceratopteris; species Ceratopteris richardii. Next base: position 38,045,136 of record CM035422.1, read on the forward strand.
GGCACACCACAGATTTTGTTAGCCCTTGCATTGGACCAGATACCTTTATGCAAGATCTGCCACATGAGAACTGACTTTTTGACCTCAATTAGGGGGTGCCAAATAGACATGAATTTTAGTTCCCACCGAAGTTTGGTCCAAGAAAGGCACCATCTCTTGTTAAGAGTGTGGTGAACATCTAAATCCTCTTTGAAGTTGGAGGTTCTGGATAGCTTCTTACCATTGTTCCATTTGAGGCCCTCCAGGCAAGGAAGATCCTGACCGCAGAGAAGGCGGGTAGTTGAGCGGTCCCATGCTAAACACCTGCTTTGAAAAAAAGTCCATTCTTCAAACGTAACTCTAAGTTCATTCCTCAAAGGTAACTCTAAGGCGGAACAAGTTTGTTTAGAGGGGCGGAACAAGTTTGTTTAGAGGGGTGGAGGTCAGCTCAATGACTGATGTTTCATCGAATTAAAACTTGACATTTGATCTGCAAAATTGCACCACCGGGCGGTGTGAATTCAGCCTTATTATGATTTTGGGTTTATTTGTAGTGTCGCTTGATGGGAATGGCTATGGCGGAGGAAACATTTTGCAGAAAAAGACCATCTCGGTGCCGCCGGAACAGCCTGAACTGACCTTAAACATGATGTACACTCAGAAAATTACAGTGCTATCCCATAGCAGCCTACATTGGAGTTCCAACTTCCTTACACCGAAATAGCGGAACTACAACTGAGGTATGAAGAAAGCAGAGGGGAAAAGGGCATGCAAAAGCCACTTACCTTGTCCCTAGTTGGTCACTCTTTTCTAGGCTTCACTTTTAAGACATGGAAACTTGGAGCACATTTTCCACTGTGCTCTGAGTTGATGCGTCTTTGTGTGTGTGTGTGTTAGGGGGGAGGGGAGGGGTGTGCTACGGCAGAGGAGAGAGGGGGCACGCCTTACCTTGACTTCAGAGTCATACGGAATGTATTGCTTTTCAAGTTGCCAATGTCAAATGAGTTGTGGGCTTGACAGAGGAGGTTGCTTGTAGTGTTAGACAGATACATATGCATGTTTCCACACTCATATGCTCCTAGGAGCATGCTCCTACACTCAATGCACTCAACATGGGTGAAGTCAGTTATCCTTCTTCATGCGCTTGTCATCTTCATGATATGAATGGAGGGGATCGATCGACAAAGTAATCTGCGGCATGAAATCGTCTCTGCCTTGGACCTGAAGGCAACTCAACCGCTTCTCTGCATCGGCTATTGCTTCAACGTCATGTGGAGGCGCATGAAGGCGATAAGCTCACATATCACATCTGAACGTCTCCAATAGCCATTGCCAGCGTTGTGCTGGAGGTTACAAGGTCTCGGATCTCTCCGTGTTGGGGGGTTGATGAGGTTACAGACTCTCTCGCATCTCTGCGTGTTGTGGGATGATGAGGTTATGAGGTCTTGTATCTTTGCTTGAGGCAAGTGCTGAGGTACATGACATCGCAGTTCTCCATGTAAACCATCCTGTCTTGGAGCTGGAGCCTTTACTCTTTTCAAGTAGACCATCATCGTTTCAAGTGCTAGAGGCAGAGGAGGTTGCAGACTATAGGTCTTTACCTGCAGTTTGGTTACTTGAGAGTCTTAACCACATCATTGAATTGGCTTAAAACTCCTGCAGTTGGGAATCTCATGCTTCAAAGGTATCTGCCAATTCAAGATACATGAAGCTCTCTCTCTCTCTCTCTCACACACACACAGACACGTACATCAAGCCAATGCAATGTGGGTGTCATGATTTCGTTACAATGCATTGGAAGGTATGCGCACATAGAGTTAGGCTTACATGCTTTTAAGAATTCAGTGCTCGAGGCAATGATGACTACAGACTAATATAGGATTCATTCCCTGCTCTTCTAAAGATAAGATGTCTCCCCCATGATGTTTACAGAATCATCCTTCTGATACAAATGGTCTATCTTGATCGAAGAAAAAGCTTGAGAGGCTGTTTATAGGAAAGATGACAACCTCATAGCAGACATGCTCATGGTTTGGTCTCTTATTCTTGTTGTTCCCTGTACTTTGTAGCGTAAGAGCACTAAGTTTTTTTTTTTCAAAAATCCGGTCTAAAGTTGGTCAATACCAGTAGTAATGAAGTTTAGAGTTCCAATGCACTGTTCATGGAAAACTTGTTGGAGAAAACTCCTCATGCTTAATCTTTCCCTCTCTCTCTCTCTCTCTTTCTTTCTTTCTCTCTCTCTCTCTCTCTTTCTCTCTCTCTCTCTCTTCTGTAGGACATGCAGTGATGCATGTGCCACGCATCTTTCTCTAGCTCTTCTCTAGTTATAGTAGCTTTTTCAGTGTTTAATGTAGGGTTTCTTAGTCCATATTATCCTATTACCTCTAGTACTCTCCAAGAGTGCATGGTACATTGTACTGCTTGCCGGAGAGAGAGAGAGAGAGAGGGAGGAGTTCTGTGTTTTGGGATGCGGTTTAGTCTGTGGTACAGGTAACAGCGGACCTTGCACTTCCCCCAAGCTGGTACAAGGTACTATTTGTTTGAGGCTGCCCGTGTGCAGAGAAGAGGGCGATGGAACAGATGATGCATTTCTCTCTCTCTCTCTCTCTCTCTCTCTCAAAATAAGCAATGGAATGTCCCCTTTTTTTTATACGAGCAAAACATAAATTAATAGGAAAAAGAGACACCTACAAGCCTTTGAAGGAAGATACAGAGGATTGTCAATTGGATAGGATTGCAAATCAAGTAAGAGAAAAGAAGGTCATCAATAACCGAATGCATGGAAATCATAATGTACTTCCATCTATTGCTTCTACGTTCTACCTCACCATAGAAAAGGAGATTAATGAGGTCGACTTCCCAAGGGATAACAATTTTGATGAAGACTCCGATAATAATACCCTTGGGAACTCTACCAGCAAAGAAGACAACCAGGAAGGTTACACCACGAGTAAAGAGGGCGGCTTCACTACTAGCAATGAAGACAATCCAAACAATGAAAGCTCCTTCCTTGGTCCTATTCTTCCGATTTGCATGCCAAGTTTACCACAACAAAAGCCAAAACTTAAAGGGAAACAACCGTCGGGCATGCCCTGGAAGAGCCCCCTCAAGAGTAGGATCCTAAGTCAAGAAGCTGGGAAGAAAAAAGAAGATCACAAGAAAAAAAAAAGATCGGGTCCCTCCTCTCAAAGAGGGCAACCATCAATAATGAAACTCACAAGCTAAACGTCAAGGGCCTGGCTGACCCCTCAAGAGACGCAATTCTTGGACACTGGTTCAAAGACAATTGCCTTAACCCCGACTTTATCTGCTTACAAGAGATTAAAATCGACGCAGAGGATCTCCAAAAACGGCTCAAACGCATTTTTCCGAACCACCTTTGGTTCTCCACTTCGTACCCTAGGGGGGCGGGGGGCACTACGATTGGTATTAGTCACTCCTGGTCTGGCAAATTGACCTCGACTTGTGAAGATCGGAATCATCGTTGGATTGCTGCCTCTATCGGGTTCCCTTGTCAGTTCACTGTGGTCTCAATTTATGCCCCTAACGGTGAAGTGGACTGAATAGATACTTGGGCTTCCCTCGACTCCCTCTCACACAATGTTCTGATTTGTGGGGACTTCAACATGGTGGAGTTTCCTGAGGACCGATGGAAAAACAAGGGGAAAATTATTGATTGTCAGGAGAAAGAGATTTGGGATAACATCAAGCTCCATCTTGACCTGGTCGAGGTGAAAGACATGAAGGGATTCTCTTGGTCAAATCTCCAATTGGGGGACTCTCTCAGGAAAGCAAGACTTGATAGATGTTACATCGACCAAAACATCATCCTCCAATGGGGTATTCCTTCGATTTCCCAACACATGGACCTGACTATTTCGGACCACTACCCGATTACTCTTTCTTTCAAACCGATTCCCATGCTCCGCAAAGCTCCTTGGTTTCATGCTTGTCAGACGTCGTTTTCCCTCCCCTCACGCTACCAAGAACTTTCCGCAGTGTGGGCGGAAGCCTTTGCCAATTGTAATGAACCGGCTAAGTGTTGGAGAAATGCGGTGGAAAGGACTCGACAAATTTTGATAAGGACTCAAAAGGCTATAAGAGATATCCGGAAAAAAAGAAGAGAAACGGTGTACCGGAGGCTCTCACGTCTTGAAGAAGAAGTGAACAAAGGTAACTTGCAATGCCAAAAAGGTCTTTTGAAAATCAGGGGAAGACTAAGATTCGAGGAGGAGGTTCAAAGGAAAAATCTTCAAATATTCTTCAAAGATCGGTGGGTGGGGAAGGCTGACAAACCATCGAAAGAGATGTGTAACATCCTCAAAAGGAAACAAGCTAGGGAATCTATACCCTTGTCGATCACAATGGGATGGAATGTAGCATAGAAGTTGAGAACAGATCTATCATCATTGAGCCCTTTACCCATCTTCTCGGAGTCTCGACTCCTCTTCCCCATAGAGGCGTGACTCCATGGCAACCATCTCAAGGGTTGCTCAATCTAGAATCCCACAGAACATGAATTCTCTACTCGATGCTAACATTTCCGAGAACGAAATTATCAAGGCTATTGATGCTCTTCCCAATGGGAAAAGTCCGGGTCCTGATGGCCTCATCAATGAGTTTTTCAAGTCCTTCAAGCATGAGGTGGCCACCCCACTACGTCTGGTGTGGCAAGAGGCTCTCTCCTTTGGTGCCCTCCCTAAGTGTCTTAATAATGGTGTCATCAAGTTAATTCACAAAAGGGGAGATAAGAACAAAATTGAAAGCTGGCGGCTGATTACCATGCTCCAAACTGGATACAAGATAATTGCCAAAGTTATCGCCAACAGAATCTCTTGTCATTTAAAGTCATGGCTTTGTGAGGACCAAAAGGGTTTTATCAAAGGTAGATCTATACTTGAAGCAATTGTCGGTATTTGGGAAGGCCTTGCATTTGCTGAGGAGTCTGCACAAGATCTAGTATTCATTAAGATCGACTTTGACAAAGCGTATGACAGATTGGAATGGGACTTTATTCTTCAATCACTGAAAGACCTTGGATGCAGCCAAAAGTTCACGAAAATGGTTTCCACTCTTCTCAGAAATGCTTCAACTAGAATAAATATCAACGATAAGCTCTCTGAGCCCATACGTTTAAAAAGATCTATCAGGCAAGGTTGCCCTCTGGCTCCTCTACTCTTCGCTATTGCCTCGAACGACCTCAGTCGCCTATTAAAGCATCACATGGACTATGGCAATCTCAAGGGTCTTTCCCTACCTCTAAATCATGGCCAAATGATTGCTAGACTCTTTGTCGATGACATGAATGCCTTTGTGCATAATGATGTGAACATCATTGAGGTGTTTTGGAGCTGCCTCGACACCTTTTGTGTGGCATCAGGTTCAAAAATCAACCATGCTAAAACTGCTTTCAGAGCAATCCGCGGACTCCCACCCCAATTTTTATTAGATCAAGGGTGTCAAGTTATCCCTAGAGGGCAAGTCTTCCGTCTCCTCGGCATTCCGATGGGCTTCGACATCACAATGGAACAAGGATGGAATTGGGTGCTGGCCAAGCTGGATTGCAAACTAAATCATTGGAAAGGTATGCAAGTCAACTTGGTAGGGCATGCTATGGTTGTTAACACATTTATGCTTTCAATGACTATTTACTTTATCTCGTGTTGGAGACCGAAGGAGAAAGAGTTGGCCAAAGTGGAAAGAATCTGCAGAAACTTCCTTTGGACTGGGGACCCCAATAGGAGGGGGATTCCCAAAATCAGTTGGGAAACTTGCATTAGTTCGAAAGACTCAAGGGGCTTGGGTATTTTGGATATCGTTGGGTTGGCTAACAAGCTGGCGGTTAAGTGGCTTATCAAGGCTTGGAGCAATAGTGAATCCTCTTGGGCTAAATTGATATTCAGAAACTTGAAAGACCTTACCTTAGTTGGCCATCCTGGTTGGAAGGACATAGGGATTCTCACGCTTTTGTTCTCCCCCCACCCGGTGTCCCCTAAAGGCTCTAGCCTCGTGTGTTCTTTATGGAAGAGTTGGAACAAGGCCAAACAATTCATCATAATCAGTGATGAGTGGAAGTGGGCGGCTAGGATAAGACAAAATGACTCTATCTCATTCTCGATCAGTGGCATTAGAGGAGTGGAGCCTTGGAACCTCCAAACTGCAAAGCGGTTATGGAACAAGGGGTTCAAACAATGGAAACAGCTCTGGAAACAAGAGACCAACCAGTGGATTAGGTTTGAAGACTTAGACCCGAGACATAGAGTTACCCTCAAGGAATGGACTCTTCTTCAAGGCAGGTGTTTAGCATGGGACCGCTCAACTACCCGCCTTCTCTACGGACAGGATCTTCCTTGCCTGGAGGGCCTCAAATGGAGCAATGGTAAGAAAATATCCAGAATCCCCAACTTCAAAGAGAACTTAGATGTTCATCACACCCTTAACAAGAGGTGGTGCCTTTCTTGGACCAAACTTCGATGGGAACTAAAGTTCATGTCTATTTGGCATCCCCTAATTGAGATAAAAAAGTCCATTCTCATGTGGCAGATCTTGCATAAGGGAATGTGGTCCAATGCAAGGGCTAACAAAATCTGTGGTGTGCCGCCATGGTGCAAGCGCTTCCATCGATGCATCGAAGATTTAGCTCACCTATTCTTCGATTGCCCCAAGTCCAGTGTTATCTGTGTTGGAGATAGACGTCTGCGGAAGCACGCGAACAGCACAAGGAAGAAGAAGAAGCTTGGAGCACAAACACACAATACTGAACGTATTACTAGAGAATGTACAAAGATAAGTAGCCCATTAGGGCAATAGGGGTATATACAAGCCGGGGGAAAAAAACCTCCTAAAGAGGGAAAAAAGTGCCCCGGCGGTCCTAGAGTGTTCACACACATCACTACCTAAATATATCAACAAATCCCCCCTGGGAGTGATGCGGTGAACAAGGAGCTGGCACTCATGTATAAGGAAGTGCCAAGCTATGTGGAAATCACTCCACAAAAGGAAGTAAGCCCAAAGCTTTGCGGAAAGCTTCAAAGTTCTCCCTAGGCAGAGCCTTCGTGAAAAGGTCTGCAATGTTCTCCTGCGTGGGCACATATGCCAAGCTGATCTCCCCAACAGAGAACCTCTCCCTGACATAGTGATAATGCACCTCAATGTGCTTAGTGCGAGCATGGAACACAGGGTTCCTCGCAACTGCCAATGCGCTCTGACTGTCAGTGAAGATTGTGGTGGCAGAAGACTGGCCAACACCCAAATCAGCCATAAGGCGTTTGAGCCACACACACGCAACAGTCGCTGTGAAAGCTGCCCTATACTCAGCCTCACAACTGGAAGTGGCCACAATAGGCTGCTTCTTGCTCAACCAAGATATACATGAGCTACCAAGCATGAAGCAAAAGCCACTAGTGGACACACGAGTGTCATAGCAACCAGCCCAATCTGAGTCAGAAAAAGCATGCAAATCTGGCGATAGTGATCCCCCCTTGGGATAAAACAACCCAAGTTGCCGAGTACCACTCAAGTAGCGAAAGATGCGCTTAACCGCCTTCCAATGTGTGACTCCTGGGCAATGCATAAACCTGCTCATCTGTGAGACAACAAACTGAATATCTGGCCGAGTAATGCATAAGTAAATCAAGCATCCAACATCCTGCTGATAGAGAACAGCATCAAATGCATCTCGAGCATCATGAAGACTCAATTGTAAACCTGTCTCCATAGGAGTGGCAATAGGCTTACAGTCTTCAAGGCCAAAACGCTGCAATAATATGTCAATATATTTTGTTTGACACAAAGCCATTCCACCATCAACTTGCATAAACTGAATGCCCAAATAGTGATGCAAATTCCCCAAATCAGACATCTCAAATGAGGCATGCAAATCAGCCTTGAAATCAGCAATATGCTTCTCAATAGGACCAGTGAGTAGCATGTCGTCTACATAGACAACAATGATCAGAAGCACATCATTAGCACGCTTAACATATAAGGTGCTTTCAGTTGGACTGTTCTCAAAACCATGTGCAATCAGATAGGCATGTATCTTCTCATACCAAGCACCTGGTGCTTGCTTTAAACCATATAATGCCTTCTTTAACCTGCACACCTGGTTTTCATGCCCTTTCTGCACAAAGCCACGGGGTTGAAAAACATACACTTCTTCATGCAATTCAGAAATGTTGTTTTAATGTCCAACTGATGTACATTCCAACCATGATGGGTTGCAAGTGCACAAATGCTCCGAACAGTAGTCATACCGTATGTAGGTGCAAAGGTCTCATCAAAATCAATGCCTCTTTCCTGCACATAACCCTTTGCAACAAGCCTAGCCTTATACCTGTCAACTGTACCATCAGGTTTACGCTTCAGCTTGTATACCCACTTAGTGCCAATGGCCTTCTTGCCAGGAGGCAAGTCACATAAAGACCATATACCATTCTTCATTATAGCATCATATTCAGATTGCATAGCAGCCATCCAATTTTCTGAATTTTGTGCTTCATCAAAAGAAACAGGCTCATTCTCATCACAGAGACTAGATGCAGCCATAGCATAGCAATCTGATGCAAAGGAGGCACTATGAGAGCCTGAACGAGTACGATATGACAAAGGTGCATCTAATTTGCTGTCACGCAAAGTCTGCACCAGCCATTTTGGCATAGTTTTTGCCTGCTCAATATCAGCTCTCTCATCAGCAAGTGCATCATGTAAATCTGCATCAGAAATGGAATGATCTGCATCATTATATGGAACCTGCAAAGGCTAAGAAGTTTCCTCATTAGGACCAGCACTAGACTGTCCACCTGTAAAAAGAGGCATCAAAGTATCATACATGTCTTTGGAGCTAACAGATGTCTCCTTAGTACATGAAAGCAATGGTTGAATAGCATCTTCCACAAAGACAACATCATGGCTAACCAGAATGCGTTTAGTCTGTGGATGATACAGACGATAGCCTTTACTTTCAGAACTATACCCAACAAAAATACATTTTATTGCCTTATCATCCAATTTTCTGCGATGTTGTTCAGGCACTAATGCATATGCCAAACAACCAAAAACACGCAGATGAGCAACAGATGGCTTGCGGTCATGCCAAGCCTCATATGGAGTGATAGACTGCAACACTTTGGTGGGATACCTGTTCAGTACATATGCTGCACACATGACAGCCTCAAGCCAGAAACTATGTGGTAAGCCTGACTTTTGACCATGCACCAAACATGTTTTCCAAGAGCCTCAAGTTTGGGCAAAGAGGACACCATTTCAGATTTCTGCAGGCGTAGAAAACTAGCAAAATTCAGATGACCAAAGCATGCATGCCAAAGCTTTGCATCTGACATAGCCTGAGAATCATGAACTCCACATGCCGAATCATTCACAGATCTTTCATAGTCTATGAGCTTATACAGCCCACGACATAAGATACCAGAAGCAATAATCACATCACCATTTGAGAGATCATGGACTGTACACCTGTCATCAACGAATTTCACAACCAAGCCAATCTTGGCTAATGCAGAAACTGAACATGTTCTTTTTGATCCCTGGCACAAATAAAGCATCTGATAAAGTGAAAGAACTACCATCAGCAGTAGTCAAAATGATCTTACCAACTCCCATAACAGGATAAGAGGAGTTATTGGCGCATGTGACAGTATTCCCTGTAGGGGTAGGCTCGAGTGAAGAGAAGAAACTGCGCTGCGAGGTAATATGTGTGGTCGCCCCACTGTCAAAGTACCAAACATCTGAGTCTACTACAGACATGCACTGATAATGAGAAGATGGGCCAAAACTTCAGACAGTAGTAAACGCCCATTCTTCTTCCTGCACAAGATTTGCAGACTCTGTTTTTGGTGTAGAGGCCTCTGCAACAACCATTCCAGCCTCTTTCTTCTTTGCCTCTTTAGCAGCCAGTTTTGGACAGTTCTTTATAATATGATCATTTCCTTTACAGTACTTGTAGAACAATTTCTGCTTTTCTGATTTCTTCTCATCTTTATCCTCGTTCTTCGATTGTGAAGCATTTGCAGATTTTTGCTTACTAGTAGAAGAGCTCCATTTTCCTTTGCCCTTTTGACTAGCCAAGAAAGCTTGATCTACAACACGCATAATGGACCTGTTCTGCCTGGACTGATCTTCCTGCAACAAAACAGAGACTAATTCCTCAAATGACAAGGCATTCGGATTGCCTTTCATCATCAACCGAAGAGTAGAGGCAAAACTCTGATATGAATCAGGAAGACCATTCAGAACGGTCTGCACAAGTGAGCTATCTGGTATAACCTCATCGGCAGAAATCAATTGTTCCTTCAGGTCTTTGATCTTTGTAAGAAAATTGTCCATAGAATCACCTTCATTCATGTGCTCACTCTCCAACTGTTTTCGGAGGTAAGAAACACGAGCCTCATTCCTAGCCTGGTACAAAGTGGTAAGTGTATCCCAAGCATCCTCTGCTGTTCTACAAGAGGAAATGTGAGGAATAATGGCACGTTTGACAGACAAAGCTATCAATGCATGTGCCTCGGCATCTCTGCCATCCCAACGAATCTGCTCTGCAGTAGGTGTAACAAAAACAGCAGCACGAACAGGAATCTGTGGAATATCATCTTCGACACCATCTTCATCAGCTCCAGCACCTCCAACACCTGTATTTGTAGTACCTGTAGTCGCAGGTGTAACAGGACGTCTTTCAACACCCTGCACAATGTTCCACAGTCCTTTTGCAACCAGTGCATGTCGCATCATATAAGACCATAATGGGTAGTTGGTACCATCCAACTTATCCTCAACAGCCAACATACGGAATACATCACTGCTTTCAGCCATGGTCGGTGACTAAAATACCTTGATGCAGAAAATTGACTGTATCTCAAAAAGTTGAACGGAACTGCCCAGACGAGTTCTGCTAGACCTGTAGCAGACTTTGAGACGCTTAAACTCTGGTGAACAGAAACTGGTATATACCTTTGGCACAAACAACGAAATAGCTTGCATAAGTGCTACGATAGTGCGTTCGGAGGCTGAAACGAGCTCAGATCGCGATTTCGGCGCCACAGAGCGAAGATATTTTGATCTCGGAAACACCCTGAGTATGCTCACCAAATTTCGTGCGAATCTGAGACTGCAAACGGAGGAGTGTCGACGGCGCCCTAGAAGAAGCGACGACCTGCTCTGATACCAATTGTTGGAAATAGACGTCTGCGGAAGCACGCGAACAGCACAGGGAAGAAGAAGAAGCTTGGAGCACAAACACACAATACTGAATGTATTACTAGAGAATGTACAAAGATAAGTAGCCCATTAGGGCAATAGGCGTATATACAAGCCGGGGGAAAAAAACCTCCTAAAGAGGGAAAAAAGTGCCCCAACCGTCCTAGAGTGTTCACACACATCACTACCTAAATATATCAACAATCTGGCGCCATGTGACGCGGGTATTGAGATTCACGAACCAAATCAATTGGCAATAGGTGCTATTGGGTGAGGCGGTTCGCTGCTCATCGAGGTTGTGGAATGCCATTAGGGGTGAGACTCTTTGGAAGATTTGGAGGGAGCGATGTGTTGTAAATTTTGGCCAAACTCCTAAGGAATGGTCGATCGAGAAATCCTTGTTTCTTCTAGGTAAAAGAATCTCCCGAGATAAGAGATCGCCACCGTTTAGACATCACTATATTTATCTCCTCGAAAACAACAAATTGAAAGCCAAATGGGTCCCACATGAGGGTGATGATAAATTTATCTGCCTCATTTGTAATGCCCTCTAGCTTGCCATACTCCTCCCCGACATTGTGAGATTTGGGGAGTCCCATGGGCACTAGTCCCATTCACTTGTAATTTTTCTTCTTTATTTTAATTAAAGTCTGGGAGAATAGGCTAAGGCCGAACTTCCTTTTATTAAAAAAAAAAGACTCTTATGAGATAAAATCATAAGCTTTGCATTCCAAAGTACTCACACCCAGGAGGCCTTGGTAGCTGAGCACTTGGGTCTTCTGGATAGAAGGTCGTGGGTTCGAAGTTCCTCCGGGGCTGGTGAATAAACAGTTAATTTTTATGATAACTGAACCAATTAACCTTTAAGTGTTGTCTATCTTGTAATAAGATCTTTAGGTAATTGTATGCCTGCAGTTTATGAGATACAAGAGCTCTTGCAAATCGTATGCCAATTCACACCTGGTTGTGATTTTAATTATTCAATCTTGAGAAAAACAGGTATAAGACTTGATTGTTCTTCTTATAAAAACAAAGAAGTACATGAACTGAAGTACATCACTTGCAGGCATAACCAAAATAAGCAAGAAAACCCAAGAAAATGAAGAGGAGATAAAGAAAACTATAGAGTTTATCCATGTATAACTCATGTTGATATTGCATCTTGGTCCACACATTTCATGTGGGCATTTTATGCACAAAGTATATTGAATAGTGCACTCACAAGAAAACCATGGCTATTATGATGTGGCTCACTAAGATACTCAAGTTTCTATTTTAGATTGATCTATACCTTGCATACATAATCATCAATGGCCTCTTATGGTTGCTTTTGTGGATAGAACATGAATTGCCCAAAACTAAAAGGACGTTAAGAATATTCGTATTCTTGTTTGGTGAGTGGGGGGAAATGCCATTAGTAGTTTTTCTCATGGCTAAGAAGCTCTTTCTATTACAAGTAATGGTGTCTTCTGTTTGATATTCTCAATACTCTGTTAAGGAAACACTCACGAATTTGACGCAACAGACAAGAAAGAAACAGAATCTTCCGGAAAATCAGTGCACAGGTGTACAGTATGCGAAGTTAGTGCGCGGTGTGAGCATAACAGAGCAATTAACCGTGGCGGGCGCGTAAGGCGCGTATAACTCGAATTGAAGAATGACAGGGCAGAGGAGCGCCAAAGAAAGTGTATATATACAGCAAGATTTGAAGAACTCGGAGAGATATACACAGAGAGAGAATAGACGATGATACACAGAGAAGAACGAGAGACAGATATAGGGAAGACGCCATAGATCGCGTATGAGTGAAGAGAGATTTAGAAGTTCTCAGAAGACGCCATAGATCGCGTATGTACAGATGAATAACACAAGCCTGAAGTGTCGGGTCTTTTCATCTAAAGAGAGATGGTAATAAGAAACTACTCACTGTAGGAGAGTTTCTGTAACTTGAGCAAGAAGAGGCCAAGCTTACTTGTACACATCTTCTCTAATTGAAAACACATGTTCATGTGGATGTCTGCGCGTAATCTTTACTTGTGAAGAATCTGAAGCTATTTCGTATTACGGTAGGAAGTTCCGTTTATCGTTAACTGTCACGACTCGTTACTAAACGTGCTTCAGTACCTTCTCTGTAAACGCATGTTTCGGTGAATAACAGTTTACTCAGTAAACATGTTTCAGTAATTTCTGGTCAGTTACAGTTTCTCAGAAAATAAGATTTTTTCGGTAGAACAACGAAGTATAACTCGTAGCAGAGTTCTAAGCTTTGTATGAGAGATAGCTCATCTTGTAGCTAGACGTCTCTACTTTAAGCTGATCACAGTTTCCGGTGGAATGAAGATGTACACACAGTACAAAAGTTAACCGGAAAGTAGCATTTTAGAACTGTGAAGTTTCCAGAAGGAAGTTCATTCGGTGAAGGAAGCTCACACACTACTTCCGTACGTCACATAAGTTCATCTGAAGCAATTACGAACAGAACTAAGTTTTATTTCGGTGAAGTTCCGGTACGACTACGGTGTCAGTCCAGTGACAGTCTGGTGAAGTTCCGGTGGAACCTGAGTCGCAGAATAACATAGTTAAAGCGACGTTATTTAGGCTGAGCTACTGTTGATTACAGAGGTGTTTTGAATCACTCTAGTTTAGCATTCTACTATGGTGGCGCGACAATTTCCGCAGGCCTGACAGAGTTTAAGCTTTGTCGCGAAACTCACCTTCAGGGCGAAAGTAATTCCGCAACAGTAGGCGTTAGAGCCGAAGTTTTCGCCAACAATTGGTATCAGAGCAGGTTAGTTTTCCCAAGATTCGGTATAAGAGCCGGATCATTCCACGAGAGGAAGAAGATCATGGCAGATCATGTCCAAATTGATAAACTGGACAGAGATAATTATCCTGCATGGGTAATGCGCATGGAAGCCTTACTTATGAGTAAGGACTTAATGATGTACGTGACCGGAGAAGAAAAGAAACCGACCTTCGAAGATGATAGTCAACCGGAAAAAGAAGAACTAGACGCCCTAAAGCTGTGGCAGAAGAAAGATGCAACGGCAAGAGCCTACATCTACAACACTATGTCAGATCATCTGCTACCGCACATTAGAGGTTTGGAGAAAGCGGAGGACATATGGAGTGCATTGGAAGATCACTTCCAAAATACTACGAAAGCTAGGAAGGCCAGCCTATGGTCCGAATTCACAACGTTCAAAAAGAAGCCGAGTCAAAGCATCAGTGACTACGTCACTAAAATGAAGGATCTAGCAGATAGTCTTGGATCCATAAATGAAGAAGTCGAAGATCATAGATTGATAGCGCAAGTGCTCACAGGTCTGAGAGGAGATGAAAGGTGGAAACCTTTCGTACTATCAACTGAACTCTCCCTAAATCATTTTGTACCAGAGTTAAATCAGCTGCTTGGTTTGATGCTCACATATGAGCAAGACCTGAAAGGAGATGCAGATAAAGGACAGAGCTCTGCAATGTACATGAAGAACAAGAAGAAAGACAAAGGTAAGTCAAAAGACGAAGAAGAATCGAGTTCTCAGGCCTATTACGCAAGAGGTAAAGGCACTGGCAGAGGAAGAGCAAGAGGAAGAAGCCGCCAGAATACTAACAAGAAAGTCTGCTGGATTTGCGGACTAAGTAATCATCTGGCGCATGACTGTTGGCACAACCAACAGGGATCAAATCAAAGCCAGAACAATAATAGCAAAGGCAGTAGCGGAAGAAATCAAAGTAACTTTCAAAGAGGAAGACAAAGCCAAAGAGGAGGCTATGGTAGAGGTGGAGTAAGAAGTTGGGGACAGAGCCAATCCTACAACACCACCTACAACAACTACGCAAATGACACACAGAATGAGAGTCATACATCATTGATGATGAACTCAATCAGCACATCAGATAACGAAGATCTAAAGGTATTTTACATTGACTCTGGATGTTCTAATCACTTGTCAGGAAACATAGAACTGATGTCAGAATTGGAAAAAGGAAGTGCGAGTCACACTGTTCAAACAGGTGACAATACAAGACACAAAGTACAATCAATCGGAAAGGTGAAATGCAAAAGTGGAGCAGATTTGCTAACCAATGTTTTGTATGTTCCAACAATACCGAAAAATCTGATCAGTGTGGGACAGATAGTCGAAAAAGGTTTTCAGGTCAGATTTACAAACAAAGGAGTTTTTGTAGAAGATCCCAAGAACGGATATTATCAGATCGTTTCTGGTAAGAAAGAAGGCAGACTCTTTACGTTAAGAGTACAAGGGAACATTGGGCAAGCGCTGCTCACACATGATGAAAAGGTAATTACAGAACTTGATCTCTGGCACAAGAGATTAGGTCACTTTCACGAAAAAGGAATCAAAGCTATGATAGCGAATCAGTCTGTACTGGGATTACCGACGTACAGAACCAACATATGATTCACAAATGCAAAGCCTGTCAAATGGGAAAAGCCCACAGGTTACCTTTCCAGAAGAAAGGATTCAAACATGATGGTGTGCTAGAACTCATACATACAGATGTATGGGGACCAACGAAAGAAGGATCAATCAGCGGGTCAAGGTACTATGTTTTATTCATTGATGATGCAACAAGGTGGATAACTCTTTATGTTTTGAAGGAAAAGTCAGAAGTGTTTGGAGCTTTCAGGCATTTTCGTGCATATGCCGAAAGACTCACCGGACAAAAGCTTAAAAGACTGAGGTCTGATGGAGGGGGAGAATACTTCTCCCGAGAATTCAATGACTATCTTTGGAATGCAGGTATTAAGAGAGAAATAACCTGCAGATATACACCACAACAAAACGGTGTAGCAGAAAGGAGAAACCGAACTCTAGTCGAGTTTGCACGGGCTATGCTAAAAGAAAAGAATTGCCCAGATTATCTTTGGGCTGAAGCCGTAAATACAGCTACATACTTGGTAAACAGATTACCATGTACAGCCTTAGAAGGAATGACCCCTTATGAAGCTTGGTGGGGAAAGAAGCCAACACTTGATCACTGCAAAGTGTTTGGATCAGTAGCGTATGCTTATGTACCGTCTCAACTCAGACATAAGCTTGAACCAAAAGCAGAGAAATATGTATTCGTCGGATATGACGAGAAACAGATGGGTTACAGGTTATGGAGTCCTCTAACCAAACATTTTACTGTTTCCAGGGATGTAACATTTGATGAACAGAAAAGCTGGTATGCAGATCAGAGTCATACAACTGAAGAACTTGAAGAAGAGATAAAAAGAAGAGAGAAAGGTAAAACAATCGTACAGGTAAACAAAGAAGACGAGGCAAGTACGTCCAGAACCAAAACAGGTATAATGAACGAAGATGAAGACGGGTACTCAGACACACACGAAGAATATGAGCTAAGAAGGTCAAACAGAGTAAGAAGACAACCGGAAAGATACTCGTATGATACATCGTATATAACTCAAAAAGATAATGCATATATGGTTAAAGAAGAGGAAGAGCCTCAGAGCTATGACGAAGCCAAAGGCAAGAAGCAATGGCAAGAAGCAATGGAAGAAGAACTCACCGCACTCGAAGAGAACAAGACATGGGAGCTTGTTCCTAAACCGAATGGTAAGAAAGTAATTGGAAATAAATGGGTGTTCAAAATAAAGAAACTTGCAGATGGAAGGATAGCCAGACATAAAGCGAGACTGGTTATCAAGGGCTATGCTCAGACGCAAGGCATAGACTATGACGAGACGTTCAGTCCGGTGGCAAAAATGTCAACCATAAGAACAGTGATTGCTATAGCAGCATCAAAAGGATGGAAGCTAAGTCAGCTAGATATAAAGAATGCATTCCTGAATGGATATATATCAGATGAAGTCTATATGGAACAACCGGAAGGGTTTACAAGTTCTAGATACCCAAATTTTGTTTGCAGGTTAAAAAAAGCACTTTATGGACTGAAGCAAGCTCCAAGAGCTTGGAACTACAGACTCGTGAAGTATCTGAACGAACTTGGATACCAAAGTTCGAAGGCAGATGCAAGTCTACTCATCAAAAGGACAGAAGAAGGAATGATCTACATTTGTATCTATGTAGATGACATAATAATTAAAGCTACCTCAGATGCAGGAATCACAGAGGTAAAGAAACTGCTAGAAAAGGAATTCAAAATGAGTGACCTAGGAAAGTTATCATACTTTCTAGGAATGGAAATCACATATACAGATCATGGTGTATATGTCACACAAGAAAGATATCTCCTGAACTTACTGAAGAAGTTCAATATGGAAAATTGCAGAGAAGCTTCAACACCGCTTGAAGTAAACCATAAACTCAGTAAATATAGTGGTACAGAGTTTAAAGATATGAAGAAGTATCAATCGTTAGTAGGAAGCCTAATATATGCTACGCTAACAAGACCGGATCTTAGTTTTCCGGTGGGAGTTCTCTCACAGTTTATGCATTGTCCGACAGAGCAACACTGGGTTGCAGGACAAAGAGTTCTCAGATATATCAAAAGAACTATAAAGGAAGGATTATATTATCCTTTTACGTCAGATATAAAGCTCAGAACATATAGTGACTCAGATTGGGCAAGAAGTCAAGATGACCGAAGATCAACGCACGGGTATATGATATACCTAGGAGATAAGCTGGTAAGCTGGTGTTCGAAGAAGCAACACACAGTAGCTCTATCGTCAACAGAAGCAGAATACAAAGGACTGGTAGAAGCAGCAAAAGAAGTAATATGGATGCAGACTTTACTTAAAAGCATGGGTATAGATCAAAGTATACCGATCATACACGGAGATAATATGAGCTCGCTGTATCTTGCAGCGAATCCTGTGTTTCATGCAAGAACAAAACACATAGAGATTCAGTATCATTTCCTAAGGGAAAAAGTAATGGAGAAAGAGATAGAAATAGTCTACACTCCTACAAAAGATCAGATTGCAGATATTCTGACAAAGAGCTTGGATGGAACAAAGACAAACAGATTCAAAGAGATGGCAGGAATAAAAGAAAGAAAGATATATGAAAGACCGGAAGAGGTCAAATTAGTGATTGAGGGGGAGCTGTTAAGGAAACACTCACGAATTTGACGCAACAGACAAGAAAGAAACAGAATCTTCCGGAAAATCAGTGCACAGGTGTACAGTATGCGAAGTTAGTACGCGGTGTGAGCATAACAGAACAATTAACCGCGGCGGGCGCGTAAGGCGCGTATAACTCGAATTGAAGAATGACAGGGCAGAGGAGCGCCAAAGAAAGTGTATATATACAGCAAGATTTGAAGAACTCGGAGAGATATACACAGAGAGAGAATAGACGATGATACACAGAGAAGAACGAGAGACAGATATAGGGAAGACGCCATAGATCGCGTATGAGTGAAGAGAGATTTAGAAGTTCTCAGAAGTCGCCATAGATCGCGTATGTACAGATGAATAACACAAGCCTGAAGTGTCGGGTCTTTTCATCTGAAGAGAGATGGTAATAAGAAACTACTCACTGTAGGAGAGTTTCTGTAACTTGAGCAAGAAGAGGCCAAGCTTACTTGTACACATCTTCTCTAATTGAAAACACATGTTCATGTGGATGTCTGCGCGTAATCTTTACTTGTGAAGAATCTGAAGCTATTTCGTATTACGGTAGGAAGTTCCGTTTATCGTTAACTGTCACGACTCGTTACTAAACGTGCTTCAGTACCTTCTCTGTAAATGCATGTTTCGGTGAATAACAGTTTACTCAGTAAACATGTTTCAGTAATTTCTGGTCAGTTACAGTTTCTCAGAAAATAAGATTTTTTCGGTAGAACAACGAAGTATAACTCGTAGCAGAGTTCTAAGCTTTGTATGAGAGATAGCTCATCTTGTAGCTAGACGTCTCTACTTTAAGCTGATCACAGTTTCCGGTGGAATGAAGATGTACACACAGTACAAAAGTTAACCGGAAAGTAGCATTTTAGAACTGTGAAGTTTCCAGAAGGAAGTTCATTCAGTGAAGGAAGCTCACACACTACTTCCGTACGTCACATAAGTTCATCTGAAGCAATTACGAACAGAACTAAGTTTTATTTCGGTGAAGTTCCGGTACGACTACGGTGTCAGTCCAGTGACAGTCTGGTGAAGTTCCGGTGGAACCTGAGTCGCAGAATAACATAGTTAAAGCGACGTTATTTAGGCTGAGCTACTGTTGATTACAGAGGTGTTCTGAATCACTCTAGTTTAGCATTTTACTATGGTGGCGCGACAATTTCCGCAGGCCTGACAGAGTTTAAGCTTTGTCGCGAAACTCACCTTCAAGGCGAAAGTAATTCCGCAACAGTAGGTGTTAGAGCCGAAGTTTTCGCCAACATACTCTACCCTCAAGTGACCACAAATGATCCATGGTGCTCTAAGTTGTAAGGCCCAAATTATGAGGAGAAGCCATTGTGAGAGCCCTAACATTTCTAGTACCCTAACTTCTAAGTTAGATGAGTCTATCTGCGATTGTTGATGGTTATAGATGATCTTTGTGAGCCTAGCCATTAGGTTAGGTATGGCATCAAATTTCGGGCCATTGTGTTTCCATTCCAGGCAAAAATAATGGCATCATGCAGTTTCTGCATAGAATCTTAATGGGGGCAGTGCATAGGGTGAGACGATAGGACTTTTGGTCATGAAGATATTGTGGGATTGTATATTTTTTCAACTATTTTGTATGTCCAAAATATGTTTATCTATACTAAATCCCCTTGTAAAAGCTATATAAGCATGGCCAAGGTTGAGCTTTATATAGCATTGTGCACTAGTAAGCCCTTCATCTAGAGTCTATCTAGATTTCCATCAAAGATCCACATTGGGAGCACACGGGTGGATAGCATTATCATTGTAACTGCATTATGCTTGACAATCTGAGAATTTGAGCTCTCTATCTCTCAATCTACATCTATCTTTGTTTGCATTTTTCTCTAAATTCTATGTACGCGTCTATTCGGTCATGCTGTTATTTTCTTACATGGCATCAAAGCTCAAGAGGCTCTAAGTGGTGCAAAAGCAATACACCAGAGGTTGCAAAGGTTTCAATGGCAAAAAAGACAAGATTTCAAGTGGTACATCATCATCTACAACTCGGAATAAAGGTGGTTTGTCAACAAGAGTAGGTGGAGCACAAACAGGAGCAATAGTGATGCCAGTCATCCCAATGTTGCGGATATGACCACCAGCCTTCATGAAGGGTAAACCCAGTGATTTATGTGAGTGATTCAGTTCAGAAAAATTCCCAGGTGCTACATGTGAATCCTTCATATTATGATACCCTTATGATTTTTCTAACCAGTGGATGTCCCCTCAATAATACTTCAACATCCACTCCCCATAAATTGGCCATGTATAGTCGTCCATTTCATATAATTGTGGGACAATTGTATTATATGGACCCATCTGGTGCGCTTTTACGAAGTATCCCACCACATGAAGCTTCTTCTATACTTATAATGGCTCATTCTGCTCCGTTCAGTGGCCATTTTTTGGTAGATCTTACATATTGGAAAATTCTGGAGAGTGGATTATGGTGGCCCACTATGCATCACGATATTGCCACTTATGTCCAACAATATGATGCTTGCCAACGATCTGGACAACCTTTACAACGGCATCATTTTCCGCTCCAACTTGTCCTTCCTCTTCAACCTTTTCAAAAGTGGGGATTGGATTTAATTGGTCCCATTACACCTCCTGCTACGGTTACCAATCATCGGTATATTCTTACTTGTACTGACTATGCTACTCGTTGGGCCGAAGACTGGGCATTATAGTCAGCAACTGCTTCGATGGTCGCTAAATGTTTGATGCATGATGTTTTTCCTCAATATGGGCTCCCTTTGGAGATTGTTTCCGATCAAGGTACTCATTTTGCTAACACCTTAATGCAAGTGCTCACCCGAACCTTCACGATTGTCCATAAATTCAGTTCCCCTTACTATCCTCGTGCGAATGGCCTGGCCGAAAGTACCAATAAAACCCTTTTTAACATGCTAAAGAAACTTGTGATGGAATGTCCAGAGCAATGGGATCAACTCCTTCTTTCGGTTTTATGGGCTTACCACACTACTTATAAAGTTGCTATCCAAAGTACTCCTTTTAAATTGGCATATGGTTTGGAGGCAATTGCACCTATGGAATTGGTGGTACCTAGCTTACGTGTGGCATTGGAACATAAGTTATTACCCAAAGAGTCCTTCCCTTTCCGGTTGAATGTGTTGCGATCCTTGGATGAATAGCATCTTGGAAGTTTTCTGGTTCTTCAAGAAGCTCAACTGCGGCAAGCTAAAACCCATGATCGATTCCTCATGACTCATGTCTTTAAAAAAGGACAAGTGGTTCTTTTTTACAATGCTAAGTCTAATCATTCGGCCGACAAGTTCAAACCTCATTGGTTCAGTCCCTATCGTATTGCAGAACAGATGGGTTCGGCTACTTTTCGGTTATCTACTTTAACTAGTACTCTACTTTCTAAACCCATCAATGGATCGAAACTTCGTCCGTATTGCATGCCATCTACTTCATCTTAGCTTTGTGTCGGTTTTATTTATATTCATTCGGATCATGTTTGTTTTATATAGTTGACCATTATCTACGCTACGCATGTTTCGGTTGACCATCTAATTGTAATCTTCATGTTTTGATTAATTATCTAAGATTCGCAGCCGCACTCCATGATTGGGAATTTTGTAATGCGCTTATGTCTTCATCATGTATGCATGTTTCCCTCCACTGGTGATGATTGTGTTTTATACCCGCACTTTCACTCTTTGTTTTTTTACTTAACTGGGGTCCTCGTCCTCTTTTTGTTATTGTGTTCCTGTGCTCTGTGTATTTTTCGTAATATTGTTGTGTATTCGACTTACACTCCTCCGTCATGGAAGCTCTTGCCAATATCACCACCTTCCGTGCTGGTCTCTCCTCCGACCTGATTGATTTCCTTCTTCCTCGCAGGTTATTGGCGTTTGCCGAGTTGCCTTGGCATTCGATCGAATGTCATCCCTATTTCGCCCAAGTGATTACGGCCATTGCCGATACCCCCCAGATGGAAACCTGCTGGCCTCTTGCTTGTTTGAATCCACGCACAGTCGTTACTCTCAACACTATAGCCGAAAGGTTCCATCTTCCCCAAGACGGACGTTCCTCTTCTCCCAATGGCAATGATGAAGCAGTTATTTCCTCAATAGTCCTCCAAGGAGTTCTTCATCCTCTGTCGACCTGAACTAGAATGTTCTGCTCTTTAACTTTTGGTAGCTGCCCACAATCTCCAAAAACTTACTTATGGTATATCTCGCCTGTTCTATTCCCTGATTGATGCTGCTGCCCGAGAATCTGTTAATTGGGCGTTATTTTTCTTTCGATGCATCCATCGTGAGTGTTAAGCCCTTATGCGACAGTTAGCCAAAGATGATGTTTCCCATACCCGTGTCCCTCACCTTCTTTCCTTTCTCCTCCCTGTCATTCACCCTGTTCTGAGTCCTCCGATGAATACCCTCCTCTTTTGTGAAGAATCAGAGCAGATCATGGGCTTTGATGATGACAACGAAGATCTTTTTAAAGGATGTTGGAATTGTGGTAAACCTGGACACTTTGAACGTGATTGCAGGTTGAAGAATCAAAATAACAGAAGGAAACACAACAACTATGCATCCACAAGTGCAGATGATTCTGAGAAGCTGTTCATGGTTCAACATCATATGATGAATACGATGTCTGCTGATAATTCAAAATCGAATGGTAATGTCTGGTATGTTGATTCAGGTGCTTCAAATCACATGACTAGTCATGCAGAATGCTTTAGTAGTTTGCAAAAGTACAAACAGGGTGAACGATTGATTGCCAAAGGAAGCAAAGTGGGCAGGATGTTCACCTTAAATGTGAAAATTCTTGAAATGAATGCAACCATATTTGCAACAGCTGCAGGAGTTAATGCTCATATAGAGATCTGGCACAAACGAATTGGACATGCAAATTTGCAAGGGCTAAAATTGATGCAATCAAATGAGATTGTCAATGGACAACCAAATTTCAAGGTTGCAGAAATGCAAAAGGTATGTGCAGCATGTCAATTTGGTAAACAGTCAAGATCATCATTTTTGCATGACAAACATATCAGTGAGAATTTGCTAGAAATAGTACATATAGATGTTTGGGATCCTACAAAGACCACATCTATGGGCGGTTGTAGGTTTTATGTTACTTTCATTGATGACCATACACGAAAATTATGGGTATATTTCATTAAAGAGAAGAGTGAGGTGTTCACTCACTTCCAAAATTTTAAGGCTATGGTGGAAAAGAAGACAGGAAAGTATATTCACACATTAAGGTCTAATGGATGAGGTGAATACATGTCAAATGAGTTCAACAAATTTCCAAAAAGTCATGGAATTCGACGTCAATTTTCATGCAGGTACACACCACAATAGAATGGCATTTCTAAACATAAAAGTAGACATATTGCAGAAATAGCAAGAGCCTTGATGGCTGAGAAGAACATGCCTCATTGTTATTGGGCAGAAGCTGTTCATACTGCTGTATACATCATGAACAGAACTCCAACTGTTGTTGTACATCAAGTTACACGTGAAGAGAAGTTTACAGGTAAAAGGCCAAACTTATCACATATGAAAGTTTTTGGTTGTATTGCATATGTACATGTTCCAGATAAATTGAGAATGAATCTTGATCCAAAAGCAGAAAAGTGTCTCTTCATTGGATAATCCCTTGAGCAAAAGGGATATAAATGTTATAACTCACTCACACGATAGGTGAAGGTGGGCAGAGATGGGGTATTTGATGAAATGTCAAGCTTCTATGTAGATGCCAAATTAGGATTGAATCTTGA
Organism: Ceratopteris richardii; assembly: GCA_020310875.1. Lineage (NCBI taxonomy): Eukaryota > Viridiplantae > Streptophyta > Polypodiopsida > Polypodiales > Pteridaceae > Ceratopteris > Ceratopteris richardii. Next base: position 38,069,159 of record CM035422.1, read on the forward strand.
ACCGAATGACAAAGAAAATACTGAAAAGTCAAGTGGAGAATCTCAAGCTTTGAGTGGACCAGATGCATCACCAACCAATAGTTCCTACTCAATCCATGGAGTGGAAGATTGCGTGGAAATTTCCCTCCACTAAATTCATCAAATACATCTAAGAAAGGTAAAGAAAAGCTTTTTGCTAGTAGTAAAGCATGTGCAGGTTTTGAAGATGTTGATGGAGATTCTAGCAATTTAGAAAAGAGTCTTGATGATGAACTTGGATTGCCTTTGTGAAGACTCCAGGAGTAAGAAAGGCACATGCAGATGATATAAGGAGAAGTGACCGAGGACCAAGAAGAGCTGGGAGGATGCGGAATTCAGTGCAACAATTGATGTATGTCAGCTATATCGCTCCTCATTATGCCTACATGACAAAGGTAATACAAGATGCTGAACCTTCTTGTTTTGAAGATGCAATTGGAAATGTAGATTGGCAAAAAGCTATGGATGAGGAGATGGCTGCACTCTATGGAAACGATACATGGAAGTTGGTTCCATTGCCACAAGGAAAGAAACCCATAGGCTGCAAGTGGGTTTACAAGGTAAAGCACAATGCTGATGGTAGCATAAGCAGGAATAAAGCATGCCAGTTGGTAGCAAAAGGATATGCACAAACTTATGGCATTGATTATGAGGAAACATTCAGCCTTGTAGCTAAAATGTCTACTCTCAAAATGCTTGTTGCATTAGCTACAACAAAAGGATGGACTTTACATCAGATGGATGTGAAGAATGCTTTCCTACATGGTGAGTTACAAGAAGAAGTATACATGGACCAGCCACAAAGATATGAAGATTCAAAGCATCCAGAATATGTTTGCAAGTTGCAAAAGGCTTTGTATGGGTTGAAGTAAGCACCTCGTGCATGGCATGCAAGGATTGCTGATTACTTGACCACCATTGGATTTTCTATGTGTGATGCAGATCATTCACTATATGCAAGGAAGGGTGATGATGGCATCACAATTGTGGCTATCTATGTTGATGGCTTGATTGAAGGTGGTGATAATGAAGGAAGCATCAAAGAGGTAAAACAACTTCTTATGCAAGAATTTGACATGAAAGATCTTGGTGTGCTGTGCTATTTCTTGGGCATTGAGTTTATACATACAAAAACAGGTATATGGATGGCGCAAAGGCAATATGCCTTAAATATGCTGCAAAAGTATGGTATGGCTGATTGTAAGCCGATTTCTATGCCATTAGATCAGAATTTGAAGTTAGATACTTGTTGCACAGCAAAGAGGCACGAAAGGGGAGCCCCAAAATTTTCAAATTAATGCGCATATTTTTCTTCTTCAAAGTCTTAGGAAATTCCCTCAAGCCATGTAAATGCACTAGAGGAGTCCTCTAGATGCATAATCCCAAATCATTGTAATATATTCCTTGTAAATTAGTAGGAAATTCACCTTTTAGTTATTAAAGTGTCGGTCTCTTGTGTGAAAGGACCATTTTTAGGGCACATGTATATAAGTCACTTTGTGACTCTTTGTAGAAACTTTTTGCCATTGTGAAGAAGGAGAGCTCTTGATTTTCGAATTTGCTTCTTTCTTGCAGATTTTCATCTTCTCTTTGATCTTCTATGTGTGTGTAATGCTTGGAATGTGTGTGTAGGACTGTCGTCTACCCTCCCCACTGTTTTTGAACTATTTTAGTGTGTGTGTGAGCTAGTACGAGTTGTGGAGTGAGTATATGTGCTTCCCACCATTCAGTGTTTTGATCATAACTTGAAGCACAATTGTTAGAATCGAGTGAAACTACCTTCAATAAATGCGTCTTGTCAAGAGCTTCAAAAAGAACTGCTATTGGCCATATTCGGAGTTCGTAGCTAGGAGAAATCCTCGATTTAGTGAAAACTATTGTAAGTGGTATCGCGACGGACACTTTCTGTTGTTAAGTGAGTTGGAGAGGTAGGTTAGTCTTTTCTCATGCATGTGAGCTGAATCACTTCATTTTCCATCATCTGAGCACAAGTCCTCATACACTTGGTTAGGTCTATTCATCCGATTGACAAATAAGCGTGTGTCAATTCCCCACTATATGAATCTCTTTGGCACAAGTCCCTAAGACTTCTTGACTTAGGTACACACATTTTTGGCGCCGTTGCCGGGGAACACACTCAACCAAGGTGCCTTCGTGATGGTTATGGTTTGAGAGTGACAAAATCGTACTTGTAGAGGTGAACTCGTTCAGTGGCAAGCAGTCAAACTCTTCAGCACTTGTTACTTCACATCCGAGAGGTGTGTGTAATGAGTTTTTAGGTTTAGGGTTAGGAGAGAGGGAGAGAAGAATGAGTTAGGTTTAGGTGAGGAAGAGAAGTGGAGTAGGATTAAACCAAGGTCACCAAGAAAAAAATCCCAAAAAATTGCCAAATTAGTGTAGTTAAGTTTTAGTCACCAAAAAGTATAAAAACCAAAAATATTTTTAGCTCATTTCTCATTTGCTCTAAATGTGGTATCGTCTCCAGGCAGTGATCTATATCGTCGATGTAGTATCGCGCTCTCCAGGCTTTCAAGGCTAGTTAGTGAGCTCAAGGCAAAAGTAGGACATCACAGAGGTAAGCTTCCATAAGATTCCAATAGCAAAAACACAATAGAAGTGCACTCACACATGATTAAATGCGCATTTGGTATCGCGGGGTGGGACAGAGTTTTTTTGAGACAGAGTTTTTTTGAACTTCTTTGAGTGAGACAGTAGGCTAGCATTGAAGAGGGGTGAGAGAAGAGCAAGGGGGGAGAAAAAGTTTTGAATTTGGAGGTATTTTGGCTTGAGTATCGTGATCGGTTGAGTTTTTGGTACCGCGATACCAAAAATTCCCTTGTATCGCAATACTCGCTGAAGTATCATATCGTTGATTACCAGCCTTGGTATCACGATACCACTTGTGGTATCGTATCGCCTGGTTGGTATCGTGATCTCACTTTACCAAAGTGGTATTGTATCATGGCCCGCTTTTGGTATCGTATCGTCTCTCTTCCCAGTATCCTATTGCGATACCATTTTAGTATCGTATCATGCGAGTTGGTGGTATCGTATCGCCACTTGCATTGGTATCATATCGTGCGGTTTTGCGGTATCGTATCGCTTGGTTGCTAGTATCGTATCGTGCATTACTCAGGTATCATATCGTGTGGAAATCCAATATCGTATCGTCATCCTTTTTGGTATCGTATCGTCCAAAAAGAGGTATCCTATCGTGCAGATCCTAGTATCGTATCGTCCCAAGTTTAGTATCTCACCATAATTCTTGGTATCGTATCACCCAATGCATAAGTATCATATTGTCTAGTTTTCTGGTATCATATCGTGGACCCCATAGGTATCGTATCGTGACTGGCTTTGGTATCGTATCGTCTAGAGCATCCAGTATCGTATCGTACTCTATTGCGGTATCGTATCGTTTGGCCAGATGGTATCGTATCGCTTATTGCCTTAGTATCGTATCACCTAAAGAAGTGGTATTGTATCGTTAGAACTCTCGGTATCGTATCATGAGCATATTTGGTATCGTATCGTCACAAGGGCTAGTATCGTATCGTGTCTTGAAGTGGTGTCGTATCGTCTGACAAACAGTATCGCCTAGTGCAGTATCACCAAAAGTGGTATCACCCATAACTTTTGGAGCATTTCCAAAGGCAAATTTGAAGCATTTGAGGATCCACTTAGGGAGATTTTTAGAGACCTAGAGAGCACAGGAGGGTGAATGAACTTGAGTTCAAGAAGCGTGCTAAGTAGCTGGAGAAGTGTCATATCTTCCATTGGAAGTGCCGCTCATGTTAGTCACTGCTTAGTCTATTCAAACACCTCTAGTGACTCAGAGGAAGAGATACCCATGGCTTTAGAAGACATGCAGGGTCCTACTCCTGGAAGAAACTTCATGACCATTGTAGAAGGAGAGTATCGCACTTCTTTACAGTACATCTCTACTAATGCCCAGGAGATCCCCAGCTACCTGGATGGTTTAAATAGATCTGTGGTTAGGATGGTGACTTCCATGGATGCAACAATTATGCCCAGACCGGCTGTTAAGTATGAAGGAGGAGCATACACGGACAAGCTGGGTCACATCTACATAGTGACTGAATACCCTGAATTGATCAATGAGAGGGGTGAGCTAGTGGGACAAGAAAACTGAGGGAGACCAAACCCTGAGGAGTTAGTGACGACCCCTAGAGGCAAGTCCCAAGTGACACGAGTCTTGAGAGGGGACTTGATATCTCAAGATGACTATTTACTGGAAGTCTATTTGATCCATGGATCATACTTGTTACTTCAAACTGACTTATCGGCCCAAGGAAGAGAAGGAAGTCCGATGACTTTTTATGAGTTGAAGGATCCGGAAGACAAGTCTAGAATTACATACATAGACAGGAGCTAGAGAAGGTATTGGCTGGTAGATGCCATAGACAGGGCTCAACTGAAATACATGGGATTTCCTGTATTCCCTCAGAGAGAGCAGGCAACCACCTCTTAGAACCCCTTTGGAACACAACAAGAGGCAGAGCACACAATGTCGGGACAAACAAGCCAACGGAGCGTTCCTAACTGAAATCATGTACAATTTGCGACTCCCGGAGGGCAACCACACAATCAGACCCACCCAGGCGTAGGAAATCAATACCGACCTCCAGTAAGGCCATGGCCACCAATAGGAGTATAGCCAGGAATACCCCCAATTAGATCAGCCGTTCCCGCCTTCCCTGTAATGCCTAGACAGCCAGAACCAATGAGAAGATTCAGACCTATTCAGGTGGCCAAATGTGTGAGGAATCATTATGACGGATTGGGAGAGCCCTACGACCACATTGCCGAATTTAAACAAGTTCTAAGAGCTGAACAAGTAGACGAATTCTTTGTGCAGTATGAGTCTTTTTCGGATTCACCCTCACAAGAATGGCTTTGACTTGGTTGCAGCCATTAGACCCCAACCAATTTGGAAATATGGAGTAATTCTTTCAAGAATTCATTGGGGAATTCACTACGAGAGGGATTAAACACAATTCTGCGTCACTAATCCATAGTTTCAAACAGAACCCTAATGAAACCGTGAAAATAGCTACGCGAAGATTCAACCAGTATGTGGATAGATGTCCGGTAGCAGAGAGACCCACGCAACAAAAAAAGATATCATTGTTTTTGGATGGACTAACGAATGGAACTCTAAGAATGCTAGTTTATGTGAAGAGGTTACAAACCCTGAGTGAATGTCTTCAAGAGTGTATCGACCTAGAAGACAACGTAGCGGATGATCTAAACAGTACACCCAACCCCACTAAATCAGAAGACTCTCGGAGTACAATTACGTCCAACTCCAATAATGTGGAGGAATTAGTGGAGCTGGTAGCAAAGAAATTGGGAGTCCAAGGGCAGAGAAATTACCAACACCCAGCCTTAAGAGTGCCTATGTTACGAAGATGTAGTCTATGTGGAGGAGATCACCCCACACACGTGTGTACGAGGAGGAACTAGTGTACTGCAGACATATCCTTACAATAGACAACCCCATCAAGGAGCTACCTTGTATTGCCACATAGAACAAAAATACACCAATCACACCATGAAAAACTACCCATTCAATAGGCAGGCACGACCTTTACAACCACCTCAATATTGGCCATATGGATATCCACTTAGAGAGCCAGGTAGAGATATGTTCAGGTACAATCCCTACCCAACACCAACAGGAGCACCGAGGCCATACGAGCAAGCACAATATCCACCACCCCAACTAGTGCTAGGACCACAACTGTCGCAGCCCCAACATGTGGTACCGGTTAAGTATGCTCAACCAAAGGAAAACCTAGAAAGAGCCATTGTACCAGCATCACCTATGACCAGCGTGGAATTGACAAACTCAGGTTACGAGCAATCTCAAGGAGAGTACTATCCCTATGACACTAACATGTCTGAGTATGCACAAACCTATGATCCACACTACTACGGATACGAAGGATACGAATATGCCTATGGGCCAAAAGTGGCAACATTAATGTACACCACACCTAAAGCGCAACCACCCGTGAGACCACCCATTAGACCGCCAGTGCCGAGAGGACCATGTTATAGATGCGGAGGAGATCATTTTATTAGAGAATGTACTCGACCTTACAACCCACCACCTCCTAGGACTTGGGAAGGATATTGTAATGATTGCGGGAAGGAACATCTTTTTAGAGACTGCCCAAAGAATCACACTAGGGCCCAAGACACCGCACCTATGAATGTAATTAAAGTGATAGAAGCACCTGGAGGTGATAAGGAATACACCCTTGTGGTCGCGATCTAAGATCCGAGCTTACAATTCAAGGGCATGAAAAATGTCGAAGGAAAGAGCACAGTGCACATGGAAGAACACCATTATTTTTGTTTTTTTGCGCGTTTTCGATTTCAGGTGTAAAACAAGGTCCATCTCATGCGATGGAGATTGAAAAAGAGGTAGTACAAAATGGTGTGCATGCTGTTGTAGCTGTAGGAGGTGATGGGACATTTAATGGTCTATTGCAGCCCATTAGAAAAGGCTTTGCAATCTGTGCTATGTAATAGGTGCTCTTCAAGCATTTATGGGTCATAGAAATTTGGACATGAAAATCAGAGTTGATGACGAAGAATGGGGCTCTTCTGTGGGATCTTCTTATAAAAAATCAGAGATTTGTTCAGATGAAAAGGCGGGATGGCACATCAGCACATGCCTAGAAAAGAAGGTGGCTACGTGGGGGGATATGTGGCTAAAGGATCATGTACGAAAGGAAAGGGGATCACATCTTCCAGGGGGTCGACACACCGTAGATTTTGTGGGGATTACAGAAAAAACGAAGAATGCTTGTCCCTCTATCAGCCTGTCGTTTTGGAGAGAAAGCTAAGAAGAGCGAGAAGGCTTGCATGCTGATTACAGAAAAAACGAAGAATGCTTGTCCCTCTATCAGCCTGTCGTTTTTGTGGGGAGGCTTGGATGCCGATTACAGAAAAAACGAAGAATGCTTGTCCCTCTATCAGCCTGTCGTTTTGGAGAGAAAGCTAAGAAGAGCGGGAAGGAGCTCTCGTGCATCACAAGAGCGTTCCGTGTCCTACTGGAGAGAGGGAGATTGGCGGAGCAATTCGACAGAAGGGATCACTTCGGGGAAGATAGGAAGCAGATTTTGGCTTCGATGGAAAAAGGGGGGGTCAGCTTTAATTTCTGAGAAAAGAAAGTGTGTGTAGGCTCTCTCAGAAGGCTGTAGATGCAGCAGGTGTAGATCAAGTCATTAAAAAAAAAACATGCGCATCTTAGATAGAGGAGGTGTTGAAGAAGAAAGGGAGTACAATGGGAAAACGGGCCTGGAGTCCCTTCTGACAATATGGCCATCTGTAGAGGAGTAAAGAAAAGAATGCAAAGAGCTGAATCGTGAGTTCGGCTAGCTACTGGGAGGACCTTTGTTCATCAAATGTTAAGTTTGCATGCTATAACAGAAACGGCTATGCAAATAATAGACATGAAGAGGATGACAAATAGGAATGAAGCTCCCTCTGATGTATGCAGAGCATGTAGGAGGACAATCTCTTCTATCTAGGACAGGTCGGATTGCTCTGGAATCAGCTAGGGAAAACAATTGACCAGAGTCAGAGAGACGAAGAGAAGGATGACGTATGAAGGAGAGAAGGGATCTTTAGTTGCGCCAAGCTGTAATGAACGGAGGGAATTGCTACATATTCATAGGGAAATCTTCTACTCAGTTATGCATGACTGACCAACAGAGGAGAATTGGACATGAAAGGATCTTACAGATGGCTTAAGGCTGAGACGAAGGTAGGAACCTAATAGATTCAACGCGGAAGAACTTCTAAGCTTCCAACAATGACGATCTGACAGATAAGCTGAACTATATTCTCTTCAAGTTTTGAACAGGATTTTTGAGAGAATTAAATTCTCTTCCGCTTCAGTTAGGATTCTGTTTAAATATCATCTTCACTTTTGATTTTTTTCCTGATGCAACTCTGCATTGTCATACTTATTCATTTATGGAAATTTTTTTGATGGTTAAACGTATGCATTTTTGATGACTGCACCTAGAAGACAAACATGGCTGATGAGTTGTGCAAATTATTTGCCATCTTTTTTGGCTGATGAGTTGTGCAAATTACTCTTGCCATCTGTGTGTACGATTATAATAAGAGAAGCTATGTGAACGTTAACACTTGTTGGTTTTGTGTGTTTAGTTGTGTTAAGTATTTGAAGCAATATGTTCGCAAACTTATACGCTGTTATGCTTTGAAGTGGCACTCTATCTTCCGTTTACTACTCCTTTATGACTGAACTTGTGATGCTAATAACCTCTCAAGACACTCTTTTGATAGCGCATAACATTCATAGAAATAGTTGAGTATTGTAATTCACAAATAACCAACCAAAGTAAATATGTCAAATCTGCTTTCGAAGTAGTTGAGCGGAAGATGTTTTATGACAGCAGAATGTCAATACTTACTTCATGTCTTTAATCGGATTCAAGCATCACGTTCAATTCTACCAATTGTAGAATTCACGAGAATTACTTAGAAACTCGAAATATTTTCAGTCTATAGATTTTGAATGACTGCATGCAAATACTTTAAAAAACTAAAAAGAAAATTCATTACATTAAACTTTGAACAAGCAGTTTAGAACGAATAGCAAAAGAAAAATTTGGTCGAGATAATCAAAATGTTCAAAAAGATGGAAGATATCTTAGCTCAATTCCTACGCTTTCAAGAAGAAGATAGGCGTCAAAAAACCATCCAGTCACTTCATGAACGTATAGTCAATCGGTGTGGCTTTTTCATTGGGAAGAATGTCTCCAAGTTTTGTAAAGAGTATGAACTCGAGTCAAAGTACTTAGGTGTCAGTTTGACTCCGATGACGGGACTATGTGAAAAATTTATCTATGTGTCAAGATATGACATGCGAGACCAAATAATGCAAACAAATAAAATGACATGGTCTCGATACAAAGTGATACTCCTCATGCAGTTTATGCTAGAGGACCTTGATAAAGTGACTCGTAGATCTTTCCTGAGGTGGGTTCATATGCCCAAAGACCAACTACTCCTAGAAGTTAAAAAAGAATTCGAGAAGCAATTTGAAGATATATCCGAATATGACCAAAGATGTCTAATGCATGAAAGGGTGTTCTTATTCCAACAAGCAATAGATGTTAGAGCCCGAGAGGAACTAATTTCGTTTCTACAAGACCTAGACTCTGAATCGGGACTCACAGAGGATTGGACACTTGTTCATGATGCTGTAACAAGATATGTTAGAAAACAACAAATGTTTGAGAAATTCCAAAATGATTGGAAATCGGATCTTCATGCGGATATAGCCGATGCACATATTTCATGCATGCCAAACCTTGAGAATAATGTGCAAACTCAAGAACACTTAGAGAATCCGGTCAAAGAAGAAAGAAGTATGACAGGAAACCATATATATAATAATATTGAGGTTAGTCAAGAAGAACCAATAATAATAAATGATACAAACCCTAAACCTTTAAGATGTCATGCGACAGTAGATGTCTTTGCAATAAATACATATTTAAGTGTGCCAAAAGAACAAACCCTAATGAGGGGAGGAGTAAAGTAGCTCGGAGAAGGTAACCAAATACCAATTAATTCAAAAACAAAATAACCGATTCAGAGAGATGACATGCCATAGACCTATGGTTTGCACTAGAGCATTTTCCAAATGGGGTATAGATTTCATAGGACCTATTAACCCATCGGCCAAAGGGTCACATGCCGAATATATCATAGTAGCCACCAATTATTTGACAAAATGGGTAGAGGCAAAGGCTACTAGAAAAAACGATGCTCAAACCACTGCTAAGTTTCTTTTTGAGCATATATTCACTCGTTTCGGATTATCAATTGAGATTGTGAGTGACCAAGGAACGCACTTCATTAATGAAGTAATAGATTCTTTAATGAATGAGTTCTTAGTGATCCATAGAAAATCAGCCCCATACCACCCCCAAGCCAATGGTCAAGCAGAAAGTTCCAATAAGGTGTTATGCACAACACTCACAAAGATTGTCAACAATGGGAGGTCTGACCGGGACAAACAATTGCATCATGCAATTTGGGCCTTCCGAGTCGCGTACAAGACTGCCATTGGAACTACCCCATTCAATCTAGTATACGGACAGAATGCAATTCTGCCAATTGATTTTTTGATACCCACTTTGAGAGTAGCCCGATAGCATGAATGGACCGGACATGAATTATCCCAACAACTAGACCAAATCAAGAAACTGCATGAAACTCGGTTGCAGGCTGTCATAGGAATCTATGCGGCCAAGAGAAGACAAAAGGCCTATTATGATGCACACATAAAAGACAAAGGACTAAAAGAAGGAGACCTGGTCCTGGTCTACTCCTTGAAGCAGCATGCCAAGAAATTACAAAAATGCGGATATGGACCTCTAATCATTAATAGGATCTCGACGAGCGGAGCAGTTAATCTAGCCACTCTGGATGGAGATATTCTTCCTAACTACATAAGTGGATTTAGAGTGAAACAGTTTATGGAGGCATTGACGGATCAAATGTTAGCACGTCTCGTAGGTGTGCAAAATAGGAAGAAAGAGGAAGAGCGGATTAGAGAGGAGGCATGGCAAGAAGCCTTGGAACATATTAAGAAACGGAAAGAGTGGATTAGGCAAAGAGACGAACGGTACTTACTAGGTGAAGAGCCTATTCCCATGGCCAACTACCAAGTTCATCATTCCAATGGGCAGAACCGTAGCATATCTAAACCCTACCTAAACCTAGGGATTGGCAAGACAAAGTATCAATTGAGAGATGCTTTAATAGATTCAGGAGCAGCACTTAGTTGTGTGTAGAATACAATCATCATGTCTCTCCACGCAAATATCACACCTACTAAGGCACATATGATAGGTATCGGAGGTCAAGTCATAGAATGTGTTGGAGAAACTACTGTATCCCTCCACCTAGGAAATTCCTCCATGGAACAACGATTCTTAGTGTGTAAAGATGAGGATGTCATAGAGAATCTAATACTAGGGCAAGATTGGATAATCGAGAATGAAGTGAGTATTCATCTAGCTCAAGGATACATCTCCGCCAAAGTGGGACACAAAGAAATCTTTAGCCTTTTAGAAGAGAAACCATCTCATGGACCAAGCATCTTCGCGAATGCTAAACACAGTACTGAGAAGGATATAGGACCTGAACCCATCAATGAGCTGCAGGAAAGACAACCAAAGGTAGATCAGATTTTAAGCACCAAAGCAACAGAGGAGGAAGCAGGTTCACTCCACGCAAATCGTAAACAAAGAAAAACAGAGCCAGCCAAAGCCACACTAAAATCATCAACATGGAATTCTATCGACAGAGTTCCACAATACAGAAATCCTAACCTGAAATGGGTTCGCAAGGACCAAATGAATGGATCAGGGGGAGCAACACAAACACGAGTCAATCCTAATCAGAAGGTGCAGACCAATACGAATTCCTCATCACAAACACTAGAATCAAAGGATCTGTTGAGAGTCTAGCTCCCAAAGTCATTAGTAGTGGCACAAAGGAACCGCCGACAAATATGGATTACAAAGAATGTTCGACACGTAGCATGACAGGAAATCGACAACCAAAAAGAAACAGCCTATCGACGAGCCAACAGTGCGAGACCAAACAAGACCAAACAAGTACATCGGGAAAGCAAGATTGTAGCTAAGAAGACGCCGGAGATTCAGAAAGGTACACCAAGGAAAAGGCGACACGATGAGAGGATGAAAGCTCATACTTCAATGCTCCAGTGGATATGGAAACCAAAGAAAGCGCATGAACCTGAACAAGAGAACCATCAAGCTCCCAATTGCACTCATGAAGTATCGAATGCACCTAAAGTATGCATAATAGGGCCACATTACGAGGCCAGGCATTCGGCACTTGATGTACATAATAGAATTAGTGGTGCACATCCTCTAATGGGGAATAGGTCATAGCTTCAACTTCCTTAGGAATGGACCTACTATGTAGATAAATAAATGCTTTGGCTATACTAATCCTTGTTTTCTTTCAAAAAAATAAAAATAAAATTATGCGATAAGAGATCTTACTCATGCAAGCAGGGAGAACGGAGTGACGAAAGGAATGATATGTCACTACAATACACAATACAATTGCTATATCTCCTATTGAAGCTAATGCTCTGCTCATTACAAGTGTAGATGGCCTTCGAAGATTCTGAAGCAACCATTCAAGAGGAAGTGATGGAATTTCCTCTACAAAGCGTGACTAAAGCAAAGGAACATTGGTTTAGAGAAGATCAACTAGCTAGGGAGTATCTATTCCTGGTGACCATCAAAATCATGGACACGGATCATCAGTTCCCGATTATGTCCCAAGATTTTAAAGTGGTGCATGAGCTTCCGTCTACCATTGACATCATGAAGAAAGCGGGCATCCACAAATATTTTGAATTGCCGATATACAAACCCGACTGTAAAAGGTGCACGCAAGTGATGAATACCTTACAGCTAGCGCTACATGATCCATTGGTGCCAGAGGTGAGAGTCATGGATGCAGTAGGTGAATGGGTCTTGATTCAGTTTACACATGATTTAATCAAAGAAGATTTTGGATGGGAGAAGGATGGAACCACTATATTAAAAGAAGAAAGTCGAGGGTCAAAGACCAGAACCTTTATTGACATCAATCGAATTGACATAGAAGAAGAAGTCAGACTCATTCATCAACACTTCTGTTTTCTTAACATGCATCGATACACTGCTCCTCAGAAGATCATTGTCCAGTTTCTATCACACACTATCAAACAAATTGGAAATCAAATAAATATGACTCCATACATACAAGAAAGGCTATTCGAGGCAAAGAAGCAGTGGAATCACAAGAAGTTCCTGAACGGCAGTGTAGCTCTGACCATCTTGATATATCATGCCTTAGGTATTAGAGAGCACCTCCAAGAAATGCCATCATCAACAACCACGGCTAAATATGCCAAGGTCGCCACAATCCCAAGAAAGAAAAAAGGAGTCAAGATCATTGAGGAGGCAGAAACTAGCTCTCAACCCAAAATGAGAGGTACCAAGCGATTGAGGGAAGTAATGCAAGTAGAAGCTGAAGCCCCAACCACAAAAAGGGTACACGTGCTCCCGACGACAAGACTTGAAGAGCACTGACCAATTACAAAAGAGGAATTAACAAGAGCCCTGGAAGACACACACCAATACACAGAAGGTCAAATTAATCTACCAGTGCAAGGGCACCACTACCAGCAAGCCCAGCAAGACATGGAAGTAAAAAAGAGGCTAACCAAGGTGCATTGGTACAGAGAATTAGGGTTGGTCAATTCAAGCTCCTCTTCAGATACACAAGAAGAACCAGACACCTCCCTATTAAATACGGACATTCGAAGTGAGTCAAAAGATGATGGACAATGGGAGGAGTTAAACAAAGTAAACTACAATACAGAACAACAGAGCATAAAGGTGAATGAGAAACCCATCAACCCCAATCAAGACACCGCCGGCAAAGAGGCCAACCAAGAAGGGATACATGTCATCAAAATAAATGAGACTTCCAAAATTCAATTCCAAGAGACTAAGCTTACAAGAGAGGGCTCACTCAAGAATCCCAAGGAAGAACCAAAGGAAACTATGGTCGAAGAATCAGGACCCTTCACTTCAATAAGGGTTGTGGCACAACCCTCCCCCATGGATGTTACATTTCAAGGGAGTGCCACAAAAATTATCAACCTAGACGAAGACAGAAAAGAACCAGAAGTACAACTACAAATCAGACAACCACATACCGAGACTATCCATGTGCAACACGTAAAAGATGTACAAACAGGGGAAGCTCCAAGCATTCCAAAAACATGGTTGAATGTCGACATCGCTCAACTCAAGCCAGTAGTTCAACACATGATCAAAACTGCTATGGACACACAACAATTGATGCTTGAGGCTGATGCTGACTATGTGTTAAACGGCCGCCGGACAAGGACAATTGTACTTAGACAGAGGGCTTTAATGAAGAAAGAACCCAAGCGTTAGATGGCCGCCGAACAAGGACAAGAGTACGAGGACAGGGGGCTTAAATGAACAAAGAGAATCTTTCAGGGAACGCGCAGGTAACTGCAGAAGTGCGCACCCTTGTAAAAAAATCCTCTATTTAAGGCAATGAAAAAAAGAGCAAAAAAGCCCCTGTTTTTGGTGGGAATTGTAGTGTGTTGTTTGATTAAGTCTCGAGCCCCGGTTTTTCGGAATTGCAAGTGTAGTATTGTATGTGTATGTGTTCTGTTCCGTCTGTTCCAATGTCCCTGCTGCGTATCTGTTTGTGTGCGTAGGCACGTTATAAAGCAGTGTTACGAATCGATACTGTGTTGTAGAGATTCCGTCCGGTAATGATTGAAGTGTTCCTGAACGTTGCTCAAGTTAGAACGCGTTGTTTGATAGTTCTTCTGTGGAGCTAGGAAGTGTGACGAACCAATACGGTTCGATTGTGTGTTGCGAGTCTCTATAATTGACTGAGTCGGTATCATAATCTGTGTTAAGATTAGTACCGGCAATGTTCTGAATACGAGTAGAGTAATAAGAAGGTCTGCGACAAGTTACTGTTAGTAGGTATTTCGGCTTGAAGTCGGCACACGATAATCTGTAGAGTGACAAGGAGAACTGCGTGGTGTATGCGTGTGAAGTTACCCAGAGTGCGTCTTGTGTATTGATTGTTGATCCAAACTACTGCTCGACTCCTATCGCGGGAATAGTCTGGAGTGTTGGATTCCAATACATTGATAGGCCTTGGTTGACCAGAACAACTATTGAGCCAAGATGCGCGAACAGGCTGACGGTCTGAATGTGAGTAGAACAGCGTCGGTTTATGGTTAGATGTTTAGTACGAGAAGATTGACTATTCGAATCCGCGTGATTTTAAGGCATAAGGCCTAGTTGGCACACCTATCTGCCTTGAAGAAGTACGGATTAGGTGATTTTTGTTATTGAAGTATCTTTTGCGCGTAGAATACGTAACCGGACTGCTAACCTCAGTCCTGAAGTTCTAATTCCAATACACTGAACAGTCTTCCGTTGTTCAGGGACGGATACTGAGCTAAGGACGGAATGACAGTAAGATTGTGTGTTAAATTGGGAAAATAGTACAGGGCCTCTGTCTAACAGACCCCTACCACTCCCAAGGACCCACGTGGCTAAGAGAAGGATTGCGGTTAGAAGGATTTGGAACCGATTGAACTTGAAGTATTTGAACAGAAAGTAAAGTAACGCTTAAAACCATAGTCAGTTTAACATTTGGTGCCGTCTGTGGGAAGGTGGCATCAGGTTGCCAATTATCTGTGAACAGTAGCAGTAGCGTGCTGGCTGTTTGTTCAGAATCAACACTACGTTTATCGTTCGATTGACTGACGGAAGCAACAGAGCCAGATTGTTGCCAACTGCTCACATAGTACTACTAAAGCAATGATACATGCCAGTTACTCGGTCTGGCGAAACGTATCCTAGGAACCATACGACTGGAACACGAAAAGTACTAAAGACGACCCCAGGAAAAGAAGGTATAACGCGACCTGACTCAGTGGTCGAGCAAGTTAAGGACGCTAGAATTAATTCTGGTCATATTCCGGTGGAACGATCAACGCCTTTGGTACATGCTGGTGTCACTTCGACCCAGCCTAACCAAAATATAGCAATTCCTGAATCTACCAAGACGCCGTTTGTTGAAGCTCAAGATCAAGGACAAAGCACGGAAGCACATCAAGAAAGTGAACACACGAGAAGAGGGAGCAAGTAGGGAGCTCCAAGAAGCACCTGTCAAATTTTCAGAAGAAATCCCTACAAAAATAGTGATTTTTATCACTAAAAATCATTGTAAATACCATTTTCTATTTTTTCAACTCCATTTTGTTCAAGCCAAGGAGTCCTTGAGCTTGAGGAGTATTAGATGTATCATATTACCAATTTTCATAATTTTTAGATTCCGTTTGAGCCCCCAAATAAGCCCGAGAACCTAATTTTTAACGAGGCCGGACACTAGGTCTGGACAGGGCCAAAACTACTCAAAAAACTATAAAAAGGGCTGGAAAGCTCATTTGAGGGGTTAGCTTGTTGTAGATTTCAGTTTTGTAAGAGAGCTCTTTGGTAATCAAAGCTTTCCATTGTTCCACTCTTTGCTCTTACCTTGTGCGTGTGTGTGTGTATGTGTGTGCATGCTTGTGTGCTTTCACTCACGCACTTGAGCCATCACTTGCTCACGGTCTTCATACCGGTCCTCACGTCTCCACGGATTGACAATTATGAGGTGAAGCTCCTCACGTTGGTACTCACCATTGTGCTAGAGTGACACCAAATTTGGCGCCGTTGCCGGGGAGAGAGCTTGGAGGACGAGCGTGTGACGGTAAGACGTAGAGTAGCGACGTTGGAAGGTAAAAAAATCATCATTTTCAGTTCAGTTTTTGAATTTTTCTTCTTCTTCATCTTCACCATCATCACCATCTCCACCCACCTTCATCTTCTCAATTTTTTCCATTTTTTAGAGTACATTCACCTTGTTTTTACTTGTGGTTGTGAGTAAGAAGCTTAGAGGGGGGTGCAGAACTGAATCGCTGAAGAAAAACTCGTGAAACACTCTCCAAACACCAGGAATCTGAGCGGCCATTTTCGGAAGTGCTAAAACCTGCGTCAAGTATCGTTTTTGAGAAACAAAGCTTTTGGGAGCTACGCGGAGCAAAATAGGGTGCTAAGAGAGTTGGAAGAGAGTATCAAAGGTAAGCAAACCCACTTCATACTCATGAACTCTCAGGAAATCCAAGTTTTTTCAGAAAAAAAGTCGACCTGCGTCAAGTATCGTTTGGGATTTACAGAGGTTAAATGTTGAGTTTTGGGTGATACAAAGAGTGAGGAGAGGGGAGAAGGACTAGGAAAACAAGGGCATCAAAACAAAACTTAAAAAATCTTGCAAAAATCTTGGCAAGGGTCAAGTATCGTTTTTGCTCCCGCGGTCGAGTATCGCGATACTTGTCAAGTATCGTGGACTCCTGTGGTCGAGTATCGCGATATTTCCCTAATATCGGTATCGTTTCGATCAGAGATCGTTTGAGCCCAAAGATCGGTATCGTTTTGGCTCAAGTATCGTCGATCGTCTCAGTGAGAGATCGTTTACCAGAGATCGCGATACTTGGGTGAGATCGGTATCGTTTTGCTTAGCGATCGTTTTGGTCAAAGATCGTAGATCGTTTCACTCAGAGATCGCGTATCGTTTTGAACCAAATATCGTCGATCGTGTATCGTTTTGACCAAAGATCGTTGAGTCCAGAGATCGTTTTGCCAAAGATCGTTTGGGGAAGTATCGTGTATCGTTTTCATCCAGATATCGTGTATCGTGTCGGTCAAGTATCGTTTTGGTCCAAGTATCGTGTATCGTGTTCCAGAGATCGCGATACTTGCCAGCGACCGAGTATCGTTTTGAGCTAAGTATCGAGTATCGTTTTGTCAAATATCGTTTTGTCCAGCGATCATTTGCTCAGAGATCGTTTTGTCCAGCGATCGTTTTGTGAGAGATCGTGTATCGTTTGGCTTGGAGGTCGTGTATCGTTTGGGGGAAGTATCAAGTATCGTTTTCCTTGAAATATCGTAGGTCGTCTGTTCAAAGATCAAGTATCGTGTATCGAGTTCCTCAAGTATCAAGTATCGTGTCCTACAAATATCGTGTATCGCCTGATTTGAAGCATTTCCTGAGAGGCCCTGTTTCCCTGTTTTAACCCCCAAAACCCTGAACTGGCATAACTTTCTCATACGAAATCCGTTCGGAGTGATCTTGGGTTTGTTGGAAAGCTCGTGAGGAGTACAACAAAAACATTGACTGGTTATGTTAATATTAATACCAAGATTATTAGATAGGGTATTTTTAAGTTGACCCTCAGGTTGGACTAGGAAGCAAGGGGTTCCACAAAATTTTGAGCAATTCAAAGGACAATTGTGGACTTGTAAACAAAGCTTATGAACCTAAGCTCAAGATGATACCTAGGAAGAGATAGATAAAGTACCATATCACTTGAAACTAAGATCAACCACACAATCAAGTCAGGGACTCCCAACTCAGGGGTTAACTCTACGTGCTGAGTTCATTGACAAGTGAGTCAAAAATGTCACTTAACTGGGAGAGGCTCTTGGTTTCTGAAGACATGCATAGTTCTGTACCTAGGGAAGGTTTTATGTCTAGAGTGGAAGGCGAATATCGAATGTCTCTTCAGTATATATCCACTAACTTGCAAGGAATACCCATCTACCTTGATGGTCTACAGAGGACAGTGGCAAGAATGATAAACACCACAGAATTAGAAATAGTTCCAAGACCAGCTGTCAAGTATGAAGATGGAGTCTACATGGACAAGATGGGCCAGATATATGTAGTAACTGAAAGTCCTAATCAGATTAATGAAAGAGGAGAGTTAGCTCGAGATCAGGAAACTACCTCGCAAAACCCATTTGAAACCCAACAAAGAACAAAAAATGTGACGATAGGACGAATGAGCCAAGGTAGCATACTCGATAGACTACATGAACAATTCGACATGCCAAGAATCAACCCCCACGGCCACTCTAGTCAGAGGATGGGAAATACGAATAGACCTACCTTTAGGACAGAACCGCCCCAAGGTGTCCCCATCATAACTCGATCCCCAGAACCCGACAGAAGACTGAGACCAATCCAATTGGCCAAATGTATGAGGAATCGTTACGATGGCACAGGAGAACCCTATGACCACATTGCAGAATTCAAGCAGGTGTTGCGAGCAGAGCAAGTGGATGACTTTTTCATGCAATATGAATCCTTTGGGCTAACACTTACGGGAATAGCCTTAACTTGGTTTCAATCTCTGGATCCAAATTGCTTTGAACATATTGAACAATTCTTCCAAGAACTTATTTGGGAATTCACGAAGCGCGGGATCAAGCACAATTCGTCGTCCTTACTACATAGTTTCAAACAAGCTCCCAATGAGACAGTAAAAAATGCAGCACGAAGGTTTAAACAATACGTAACCCGATGCCCTGTGACAGAGAGACCTTCTCAGCAAAAAATGATATCCCTATTTTTAGAGGGTCTAACAAATGGAACATTAAGAATGTTAGTATACGTAAAACGGTTGCAAACTCTGAGTGAGTGTCTTCAAGAATGCATAGATTTGGAAGACAACTTAGCTGAGGATCTCAAAATCACACAGGATCCTATCAAATCAGAGGAGACAGGGAGCAAGGAAACTTCTAGTTTGAGTTATGTGGAGGAAGTGACAGAGTTGGTGGCCAAGAAATTAAGAGTACAAGGACAAAGGAACTACCAGAACTTCCCTTTGAGAATGCCAATGTTAGGAAGTTGCACACTTTGCGGTGGGGATCATCCTTCTCATGTCTGCAACCAAGAAGCATTAGGATTATCACAACCTTACCCGTACGATAGACGATCAACTCAAGTGCCTAACATGTACTCTTATCGTGAGCCAAACTACAACAATGGAAACTATCTAATGAATAGACAGCCGCGACCATTTGTACCACCCCACTATAGACCATACGGGTACCCTCCTACAGAACAAGGAAGAGAAGTTCCTAGGTATAGCCCATGTCCAGAATCACGAGAAGCAACTAGACCATATGAACATGAAGGTAATAGCCAACCTCAATCTATGCCAAGACAAAAACCACCCCACACACTAGCTCCGACACAAGGGCAGAACATCACGATACAAGTTGTCTGTCTAGAGTGTGGCAAAGAACAGCTTTTGAGAGATTGTCCCGGACATCCTGCTAGTGTACCAAAGGTTACACCCATTAATGTTGTCGGCCTAGCAAGGGATTCAAGTTCCAGTAGCGATAAGATGGCTCCTATGCACGCAGTTACTAGGGCCCAAGCCTTACAGCAAAATAAACCAGCTGAGCAATCAGAGCCAAGTGAATCGGGAGAGCCTAGTAAGAGAAGGACAAGAACATGGAAGGATACTAGAGAGAAGGCCAATCGTAAGTGGACCAAAAAGTTATCCGATCTGGAAGAAAGCCTGAAAGATGCAAAAACAAAAATAGAAGATATCGCCTCTCAAAGCCCCTCACAAGTCCAAACTCCATCCACATCATCTCATCCCCACTCACCAACCACGGTAAATGAACCACCACAACCGGGGTCTGTTCTTGCAGATCCAACTCCAGAACACTTGGACATGATGTTCAAAGCATACCAGGCTCGACTTCAAGAAGGGCCAACACCTGCAAACCTAGATAAGAGCTACCCTAGAGCAGATTTAGAGATTGAACGGACAAAAATGTGCATTAAAATGGTGGAACTAGCTCAAGCTATGTTTGAGGCCAATCAATCATTCAATCAGACGAATGCTATTACACCGGGTTTGCACTTCCAGGGCTTACTAGATAGATTAGAGCAGTTGGTAAACAAGCCACAAGTTTCGTTACCTCCACAGGCTCAACTAACTATTGAAAGAGAAAGCTCATCACCAAAGAAAGTCTATGTTCCTGACTCCATAGATGAGAGAGAGCCTCTTTCAATTCAACAACACTCTCAAACGTTCTTGCGGGAAATACAAGAAGAGAAATGGGCCAAGGAGAAGGATAATTCTCCTCCTATCCTTGAGATTGATGACCTTCATGATCAATTTCCACAAGACATTCCATCTATTTATGGAGAAGAAACAGAGCAACAAGAAGATGAACGGTTAGATTTTGAATCTAATTGTTTACAAGAATTGCCACAGTTCACAGACCCAGGGGAAACTGAATCGGTCCAGATTAGAGCTCCCACAATAGTGGTAAGAAATGAAGACTCGGTGATTCCAAGAAACACTGACGTCGTGAAGAACACTAAAGTTCAGTGTCATCTCACGGTAGAGGAGCTGCTCAAAGCAAAACCTGAGCTTTGGAATCATGTGAAGGATCAAGTTCCCGAACTTGATTCCAAAATGCCAAAAGCAGGCTCTAAAGAGAAAGTTCCAGAGATACCTCTTGATAAAATAGGGGACATGTGTGAGGGTGACGAAGGTAATACTTATCTTCCAATCACCTACCAAGGTTACACAACCAAAGCAATCATAGATTCAGGTGCTGGTGCTGCTATTGCAACCACCTCCTTGTGGAAGCGATGGGGCAAGCCCACATTAAAACCAACTAGAATGAAGCTTCAGATGGCTGACGGCCATGTGGAAAGACCTCTAGGATTGCTCGAAGGGATAACTCTAACCACCTGTGGTGTAGAGTTTGAACACACATTTGCTATATGTAACTTTGAGAAAAATAACATCTACGAGATGATCTTAGGAAGGCCCTTCCTACGACAACTGCAAGTGGTACAAGATTGGGGAACCAACTCCTTATACTTGCAACGCTTAGGGGTCACAACCAAGGTAAATTTGAAGGATTACACCTTCAGAGATGTTCCACCCCTACAGTGGAATCCTATCCATAAGGAGCTAGAAGATTCAGTCTCTGTGCATTCTAAAAGTTCATCTGATACATCTTGGATGCATGAGGATACTCATTTGTGGATGTGCAAGGTCGCAAAGGAAGAGGAAAAACGCTTAAAGGCTAGAGAAAAAGGAACTTCTCAAGGAGATAGACCAGTTAGAGACCCAGCCTATACGCCAATGATATTTCCAGATGAGGAATTTGAGCCTCATGGTTGGGCAGAAATCCTAGCCACCATGGACATTGCTGTCAATGAAGAACAATGGACACCTCATTGTGATGAGGAGGGATATGATATTTCAATGTTCATGTGTCAGCCCTTGCTAGAAGAATGTGACCCTAGTGACTTCATAGAAAAAGAAGAGGATGATGATGATCTAGAGTCCATTTTGATGGATAGCTGCTTTAATTCAGAGGAGCACTATCTTGAAGACATAGGAGTATTTACGCAAAAAGAAGAAGAACCTCTCACAAGCATCAAAACGGTAAATTCAAAGGATGGGAGTGAAGGTAAACAAAGGAAAAAGAAAAGAAAAGTTGTTAAACAAGGAGAGGAGGAGCAATTATTTGAAGTACCAGAAAATTTCAAGAAATACGAAGTTGAGGACAGAAAAATTTTGGTACGAATGCCTAAGAGAGAGGCCACAACAAGAGAGGCTTATGATAACAAAGAAAAGACCAAAAAAGTCGTGGTCACCATGGAGGAGAATGAAGAGAGATGTACATACATAGGAGATGACCTAAGTAAAGAAGAGGAAGCAGAGTTGGTAGCCTTGTTAAGGGAATATAGGGATGTGTTTGCGTGGCACTATAAAGACTTGAAGGGAGTAGATCCAAAAATTTGTTCTCATACGATTCCCACGATCGCAGATGCCAAGCCCACCAAACATAAGCCCTACACATATAATGACACTTATGCAGCCAAAATAAAAGAAGAAATTGATAGATTGATTGAAGCTGGATTCATCTATGAGATTGAGCATACTGAATGGGTGTCCCCCATTGTAGTGGTGCCCAAAAAGAATGGAAAATTGCGAGTGTGTATTAACCTTAAAAAAGTTAATGCTGCTACTATCAGAGATAGTTATCCACTTCTTATCACTGAACATTTATTGGAGCGTGTTGCAGGCAAGGAAGTTTATAGCTTCCTTGATGGATTTTCAGGTTACAACCAAGTAGCCATTGCCCCAGAAGATCAACACAAAACGGCTTTTGCCACGGAATGGGGGATCTTTGCATTTCGGGTGATGCCATTTGGGCTCACCAATGCACCTGCAACCTTTCAACGGCTCATGTGTCATGTCTTCAAAGAGTTCTTGCGAAAGAGCTTAGAAGTATATGTGGATGATTTATGTGCTCATTCCCAAGAAAGGAGATGTCACATTCCTGAGCTTAGACAAATCTTCAACAAGTGTAGACAATACCGAGTGTGTCTGAACCCAGAAAAGTGTGTGTTCATGGTCCGTCAGGGTAAAATCTTAGGTCACATTGTCTCTAAAAACGGAATATCAACAGATGAGGACAAGGTAAAAGCCATAGCGGAGTTGCCGAGGCCAAGGAATGTTAAAGAGGTACAAGCCTTTATGGGCCATTGTGGATATTACCGTAGGTTCATTCACATGTATGCAATCATAGCTAAACCTCTTTATGCCTTGTTGACAAATTTTGAGTGGAACGATGAATGTGAGAAGTCCTTCAATGAGTTGAAGAGACGCTTGTGCACAGCACCGATACTGACCACTCCTGATTGGAATAAGCCATTCCATGTACACGTGGATGCATCCAATTATGCAATAGGATGTGTGCTGTCACAACCAACTGGTGAAGGGAATTTAGATTTGCCTATAGCATATGCTAGCAGGCAATTGAATGCCGCTGAACGAAACTACACCACAACCGAAAGAGAAGGCTTAGGCATGGTATATGCTGTAAAGAAATTTAGACACTATTTATTGGCCAACAAGTTTAAGTTCTTCACCGATCATCAAGCCTTATTATACTTGGTCAATAAACCTTGCAATACTGGACGCTTAGTAAGATGGTTCCTCTTGCTAATGGAATATGACTTTGAAGTGGTTGTTAGGCAAGGTAAGACCCACCTCAGAGCGGATCACCTTTCTCGCATCACTTCAGGAGAGCCACCGCAAGGAGTGTCGGATGAATTGCCCGATGCTTATCTGTTCAATCTAGAAGTTGTTCCTAAATGGGCAAATAAGTTGGTACCAGTCCTAACCTTTGGACCCGCTAATAAAAAGGCGAAAACGGACACGAATGAAATTGTGCGGTCACAAAAATATCAAATATTGGCAGGAAGCATGTATAAACAAGATACAGAAGGTGTTCTAGCTTGTTGCGTCGAGGACGATGAACATAGTAGTTGGTTGCAACAAGCCCATGAAGGATTTCTAGGGAATCACTATTCTAAACAACGAACGCTGCAAAATGTAAAACGTTTAGGAGTGTATTGGCCTAGTATAAACAAAGAAATTCATGAGTGGATTAAGAATTGTCCTGTGTGCAAAGAGCAACCCCCTGTGGAGCATGCCACCCTTTATCACGAGTCATTAATTCCAGACTGGAGTGCTCCATTGGTAGAATTCATGAGATCAGGAACCTGACCAAAGGAAGCTAGTCTAGCAAGAAAACGAAGCATGGAGCAAGAGGCTAAAGACTATGCCTTAGTAGGAGATAACCTATACCGAAGAGGCAAAGATGGTTACTTAAGATTGTGCGTTCATGAATCAGACTACTTGAAAGTCTTGGAAACTGCACATAGCAGCGTCGCAGGTGGACACTTTGGGCCTGATAGAGTAATAAAGACTATTCTATTCTCAGGACTTTGGTGGCCCACTCTTCATATGGATGCACATACCTATGTGAAGAAATGTGACACATGTCAACGTGCCCAGTACCCGATTCGAAAGGATGAGATGCCTTTGAGGCCAATGATGGGGGGACGTGCATTCTCGAAGTGGGGCTTAGACTTTGTAGGTCCTATCAACCCTCCAGCTAGAAACTCCCATGCAGAATACATTATTGTAGCCACGGATTACCTCACAAAGTGGGTAGAAGTCAAAGCCATAACAAAGAACGATGCTCAAACTACAGCGAAGTTTTTATTCGAGAATGTGTTCACAAGATACGGATTACCTATAGAATTAGTAAGTGATAGAGGCACACACTTCTTGAATGAAGTCATTGAAAATCTTCTCCAAGAATTCTTGGTGATACACAAGAAGTCTGCCCCCTATCATCCACAAGCTAACGGACAAGCTGAGAGCACGAATAAGATCCTATGTAACGTATTGACAAAACTCGTAAATAACAAACGCTCTGATTGGGACAAACAACTTCATCATGCCATTTGGGCCTACCGAGTTGCTTATAAAACGGTACTCAATGCCACCCCATTTCAGATGGTCTTCGGACAAAATGCTGTGCTACCATTGGATTTCCTAATCCCAACTTTAAAAGTGGCACAAGAGCATGATTGGAACGGACACGAGTTATCCTCGAGGATCTTTGATTTAGAACGCTTAGGTGAGACAAGGCTACGAGCAGCGGCAGGCATCTATGCTGCAAAGAAAAGGCAAAAGGCATACTTTGATGCACATATCAAGGATAAAGGCTTGAAAGCGGGAGACCTAGTGTTGGTTTATACACTAAAGCAACATGCCCGTAAATTGGAAAAAAGAGGATATGGACCCATGATCATTAATAGAATTTCCACTAGCGGTGCAGTTCAATTGGCTACACTAGAAGGCGATGTCTTACCCAACTATATCAGTGGTTGTCGAGTCAAGCTATATCAAGAACCTCTTACAGAGGAAATGCTAATGAGACTCAATACTGCTAAGAAGCGAAAAGAAGAGGAGTTAAGGGTTAGAGAAGAAGCACAAGCAGAGGCGAGAGAGCGCATCAGAAGAAATAAGTTACGACGCTTAGGCCTAGAGGTCAACACCAAAGCTCCAAAATATCACATGGACATGTGCCAAAAATCGGACCTAACTGCTTCCCAAATAATGGATCGACGTCCATTTGTGACCATAGCGGTAGGACAAGGGAAGAATGCACAGACCGTGAGAGCATTAATTGACTCAGGTGCAGCAACTAGTGCAGTTAGACTTTCATACTGCCAAGACCTGCAATTGGACATCAAGCCCATCGAAGCCTATCTCATAGGATTGGGAGGTGTGGAAACCCCTTGTATAGGCGAGGTGGAACTTCCCATCTACCTTCAAGATGTTCCTCTAAAAGTCAAAATGCTAGTGTGTCATGATGCGGACCTTACAGAGCCACTTGTCCTAGGTCAAGATTGGATCTATGACCATGCAGTCAACTTGAACCTAAGAAGTCAACTTCTTCAAGTTTGGGTTCATGAACAATGCATTACATTAGAATTAGACAATTGCATGCTCACAAATCCAGAGGTCACACATTCTTTTAGTTCTCCTGAAACTGACCTTCGTGAAGAAAATGTTGTGTGCGTCAATAACCCTACGAAGCAAAAGGAATCAATCATGGAAGCACACGCTCAGAGGCCAGCAAATTTCTCTTCTTCCTCACATACTAATCCAAGGGTAAATCGACCAAAGAGGCAAACAAAAATGATATCCGCTATATCAAGTAGCCAGACGGAATTCAAGAAGAAAGAAACTCAAGGCAGGAAGCACATTTGGGTACGAAAAGGAGAACAACCGCCAGCCTTGCCCCAACTCTTCCCAATCATGAAAGTCAACCAGGCTAAAAGAAGTACCAAGAAACGAGGAACAACTCAATCCGACGGACTTCGACAAATTTGGGTACCAAAGCAATCAAGGAAGGCCGACCATAATAATGTACAAATTTGGGTGACAAAGAAGTTAGTTGCAGCTCAACACGAGCGATTACAAATATGGGTACCCAAGACACTCTTACATGCACAAACACCACAAATCTCCCCCACAAGCAAAGATTCCACAAAAATGCCAAGGAAAAGCAAGGGTTACCACCACACACAAGGGACCAAAACAGATCAACCCACCTCTTCAGCAATCATAAAAAGGCAACCAAAAAAGGTATGGGTTTGGAAGCCAAAAGTAGTAGCAGCTTCCATAAAATCAAAGAGCCAACCATGCTGGATACCAACTTTTAGACACCATTCCACGATGAAGGGGCCAAAAGTGATCTCCACAAAGCCACATACCATTCTCAAATGGATTCCTATAAGGAGGAGTACATCATTGCAAGATTCAATCGACACCTCCAAACAAAGATTGCAGCAAGTCTAGACATAACATCAGAAAGCCTCGACCAACAACAACCATGTGCCTATGGCATAACCTTGCCTTTTGCACCATTCCGGTCATGCATTTCCAAAGTATGCATTAATCTAGGGCCACATTACACGGCCATGCATAGGCACAATTGAGAATCCCAGGCACATGTGACACACATGACACATGTAAAATATTTTTGACACTAACACATTTATTTTTGTCTTATGCCATTGTTCCAAAAAAAAAAAAAAAAAAAAAAAAAAGAAGAGAAAGGGGAAAAGCAAGAAAGACAAAGAGAGGAGAAGGCGACATGACCGTACGCTTGAAGAAGCTCACCCAGCAGCAAGGCCATTCCTCAACAAAACGGCAAGCCAATGGTCAACCATGATGTCGGAGTACAACACGGAGAGATGAAGATTGACAGACCTTTCAACATGGTAAGATATACATGCTTCAACAACACTATAACCATGATAGATTAGGAAACCTCTTCCTCGGCATACCCTTGAGCACTTCGCTCAAAACCCAATTTCTTGCACCATATTTCTTCCCATGCATTTTCCAAGTACGCATGCGTAGGGCTACATTACAAAGCCGTGCACAGAGCACATTCCTCTTCCAACCCATGCACTAATGCACTTACCCATATGTCATGATGGGTTACAAGTACCTGGTATGGAGACTAGGGAAGCCATCTTTGGAAGTGCCCGAGGATATCACAGCGACAACGACTAGAGCCAGGCAGCAATCCACCACAAGAGTTGCTCATACTCAACATTGACAACCTCTTTTGAGTAGCTCACAATTTTTGAAAGCTCACAAAGACACCACCGAGCTGGAATACACGGAGGAAGTCCATACAAAGGTTGCAATGACAAACTGATGAACCTGACAACTACCCAAAATACAATGGGAAGATGCACTGCTCCTACTGATACATGAAGGACACTACCTCTCAACGTACTACATGGAACAACCATCACAACAAGGGTCTGTCAGGGACGACAGACTCAAGAGGGGGGGGAGTGTTGAAGCTCAAGATCAAGGACAAAGCACGGAAGCACATCAAGAAAGTGAACACACGAGAAGAGGGAGCAAGTAGGGAGCTCCAAGAAGCACCTGTCAAATTTTCAGAAGAAATCCCTACAAAAATAGTGATTTTTATCACTAAAAATCATTGTAAATACCATTTTCTATTTTTTCAACTCCATTTTGTTCAAGCCAAGGAGTCCTTGAGCTTGAGGAGTATTAGACGTATCATATTACCAATTTTCATAATTTTTAGATTCCGTTTGAGCCCCCAAATAAGCCCGAGAACCTAATTTTTAACGAGGCCGGACACTAGGTCTGGACAGGGCCAAAACTACTCAAAAAACTATAAAAAGGGCTGGAAAGCTCATTTGAGGGGTTAGCTTGTTGTAGATTTCAGTTTTGTAAGAGAGCTCTTTGGTAATCAAAGCTTTCCATTGTTCCACTCTTTGCTCTTACCTTGTGCGTGTGTGTGTGTATGTGTGTGCATGCTTGTGTGCTTTCACTCACGCACTTGAGCCATCACTTGCTCACGGTCTTCATACCGGTCCTCATGTCTCCACGGATTGACAATTATGAGGTGAAGCTCCTCACGTTGGTACTCACCATTGTGCTAGAGTGACACCGTTGGAAACTAGTTTAACAATCTTGGATAAAGATTCAGAGGTATCAACGATTAGACAAACTCTAGGAATAGAAATCGGTAAAAGCGGAAAAATACTAAAGTGTGGTACGCTGTCAGTTCATTCCGGTGATATTCCGGTGATAGAAACACCAACTGGCGGTCAAGGATTAGCATTTTTTGCGGAATCCTCAGCCAGACCCGCGTGTCTGGAAGAAAGATTTTGGATATTGGATATCCAGAAGGAAGGAGAGCTATTCGAAGCAGAGATCCGAAGTATCCTACGCAAAAACAGCACACCGGAAGGCACGCCATCCGGCGATCCAGATTCTGATAGTTCAACTAATCAACCTCAAGATACAGAAGATGAACCGGATACACTCACGATGAACGAACAACAACAGCAACAACAGTTAGGCCAACCAAGGCCGCCTCCAACAGGAGTAACATACACGAAATTTGGTGGATTCCGAGGAGATGACCCGGATGCTCACGTACGCACTTTCGAGATCAGTTATGCAGTCCTCAACCACCCACCGGATCAGGCATACAAAGCCATTGTTTTTCAATCTACTCTGGTCAATGAAGCGGCTAGATGGCTTACGGAATACGACATTAATCATTTCGGTACCTATGATGCCGTACGAGATGCTTTTTTGCAACGATTTAGGCTAAAGAAGAACCCCGCTGAAATCTTTGAGTATTTACAGAACAACCGACAGAAGGCAAATCAGACTGTCCAAGAATATGCTACACTTTTTAGAACACACTTGCGATAGATACCACATGCCCACGCCAACTTACCAGATGACGTCATCACCCAGTGGTTTATCAATGGACTAACCCCACAACTAAAGCAGATTATGATCATAAGATGTGTCGGAGTAATGACACTGGATGCAGTCATTGCAATGGCTCTACAGTTGGAATCCAAGGTTGGTGGATTTTCAGAAGACTTGGAATGGTTAAGGACAAACAAAAATATGACTCAAGATATAACCAGGCAAGTATACTGCACCACGTGCAAAAATTCAGGGCATACAAGTGCCAATTGTGCACTAAATCAAGCGTTTTGCGCTATCTGCAACTCTACCGGACACACCACCGAAAACTGCGTTTACAACGCCAGA
The DNA here is from genome assembly GCA_020310875.1 of Ceratopteris richardii. Taxonomy (NCBI): domain Eukaryota; kingdom Viridiplantae; phylum Streptophyta; class Polypodiopsida; order Polypodiales; family Pteridaceae; genus Ceratopteris; species Ceratopteris richardii. The sequence continues at coordinate 38,098,713 of CM035422.1, forward strand.
ATACAAGGGGCAGCAACAGTCAATGCAGTCATCCAAGAACAGGTACAGCCGACGAATTACTATGTACCTCCGCAACTAAGAAACAATCAACCACAGGGATATCGAAACTACCGAGGACAGAGGAACAATAACTATAATGCAAACCACTGGCAGAACGAACCACCACCGGAAAATCCCAATTTACCACCGCCACGCTGTCATTTTTGTGGTGAATTCGGACACATTAGAAGATATTGCAAGGACGCAGCTGAGTATGATCAAAGGAAGAAGGAGCGGCAAAACCCAATGGCCAACATGGTGCAAATTACACCGGTAGAAACGCAAACTGCTACAGTCCAGACCCGATCAGGTAAACAACTACAACCAGTAGCAGAAGTATTTGAACCAGGGATACGAGAACAACATAGGATGTATAACAAGGCTAGTCACTGGACCGCCACAGAACCACCAGTGTTCCCAGAACCCATTTCGGTGACTCAAACCTCGTCAGCAAAGGAAGGAACGCAACAAAAGGAAACAGCGGAGGAACCACCATCAACAGTAGACATAACAGCAGATACTTCGGTATCCGCAGAGACCTCAAGTTCAAAAGAGCAGGATAGCCAAGCTCAACAGGCCTGGAAAATTTTGTCCAAAACATCCATCACTCTACCTCTAGGCCAACTTTTGGCGTTAGTACCTGGAATCCGACAACAGTTTCAACAACATTTCAGCCCGACACCCTCTTGCATTCCGGCAATCGCCGCAGTTCAACCGGAATCTGATTCTACGGTTGATCATGCAGTGCCCTTGATTACAGTATGGTATAAGAATCAGAAGATCACGCAGGTATTAATTGACGGAGGCTCCGGCGTAAACATTGCAACCGCAACATTATGTAAAAAGCTAGGCTGGACCGAAATCGAACCCGTTCAATTCTTTGTCAGAATGGCTGATCAATCTAGAGTCCATCCCGTAGGACTTGTACGGAATGTACCCATTACTCTACAAGGTACGACTTTCAAAATGACTTTTGTTATACTAGATCTGCCCGAATCCACTTTAGATTACAACCTTCTTTTCGGCCAACCTTGGCTGAAGCATGCAAAGGTAATACAGGACTGGTCTGCGCAAGAGCTCACATTCAAGAATGCCAATCGTAAATATGTGGTAAAACTAGATGCTATACAACCCTGCCAACCTCACGCCAGACCCTATCTTGCTGAACCAGTTCATATGTTAGATGGACTATCAGATGATGAAGAAGAGCAATTTCTGAAGAGTAACGCCGATTTAATGTCTCTAGGAACTGTTGATCTACAGTCCATCATCGATAACTGGAACACTTCAGTTTGTGCAGTAGTAGCTATCACCGAAAAGTCTAACCAAGCAGATATTGAATTACAACCACTATTCAAGCCAACAGAGGATACAGAGAACCCGCAACAATTTTATGTCCCTGAAGACCAGCTGATCACGTACAATCTAGGAGACAAGGACCATCCTCGACCTGTAAAAATAAGGCAAAACTTACCGGAAATCTTTCAGGCTAATTTGATTCAGCTTCTTCGCGAATTCTCAGACGTCTTTGCATGGGATTACAAAGACATGAAAGGATTAGATCCGCGCATATATCAGCACAGAGTCATGATGAAGCCTGAAGCTAAACCGAATAGGCAGCCCAGCTATCGGATGAACCCCAATTATGCATCTCAGGTAAAAGTCGAACTTGACAGATTATTAAAGGTTGGATTCATCGTACCAGTAGAGTATGCTGAATGGATCTCACCAATTGTGATTGTACCAAAGAAAAACAAGCAATTACGAATCTGTGTGGATTACCGGAAATTGAACGCAGCAACAGTACCAGATCCTTTCCCGATCCCCTTTTTGGATACCATGCTTGATAGGGTAGCAGGCCACGAAATGTATTCATTCTTAGATGGCTACAGCGGTTACAATCAGGTTAGAATGGCTGAAGAAGATATACCAAAAACTGCTTTCATTACCAATTGGGGTGTCTTCGCCTGCACCGTAATGTGGTTCGGATTAAGAAATGCACCAAGCACATTTCAAAGATGTATGCAGGAGATATTTTCTCCTTATCTCACTTCATTCATGCAAGTATATCTTGACGACTTCTCAATCTTTGGGAAGATGATAGCACATTTAAGTCATTTACGATGTTGTTTTCAGAAGTGTAGAGAATATAGACTCTGTCTTAACCCAAACAAATCCGTGTTTGCGGTTTCGTGTGGCAAGCTACTTGGGCATATTGTATCTGCTCAAGGTATCCGAGTAGACCCAGATAAGATTTCGGCAATTTTAGAAGCCCCGGTACCCGCAACTCCAAAAGAAGTAATGCGTTTTATGGGTCAAATACAGTGGCATGGCAGACACTTACGGTGGCTTGCTCACCTAGCAGTACCACTAAACAGGCTAATCACAAAAACTCCCCGACAGTTTGAATGGACTGAAGAATGCCAAACTACATTTGATCGGCTCAAGTATGTCCTGACGCAAGCCCCAATTTTACAACCACCGGACTGGGACAATCCGTTCCATGTTTTTGTCGACGCTTCATATATTGCAATTGGCAGTATTCTGATGCAGCAAACAGATAAGTGGTTTCGCCCTGTTTATTACGCCAGTAGAAGGCTTGCACTGGCAGAAAAGAACTATTCCACTACTGAAAGAGAATGTCTAGGATTGATTTACTCAATCAAAAAGTTCAGACATTATCTACTAGGCCGAAAGTTTACCTTTCATGTGGACCATGCTGCCCTTGTTTATCTAGTAAGACAGCAGCATTTAGGTACAAGCACCATCTACATATTATGATCAGATTCTAACTTTTCTCACCGAAGGACGCTTTCCAGCCGAGACTGCCAAGGCAGTTCGAAAAAAAATTGCAGTCTTTAGTCGCTGATTCCGGATAGTTGCTGGAGAACTATATTATGCAGATCATACCGGAATCCTACTTCGCTGTATTCCACCACATGAGGTTAATTCAGTTATCACTTTGGCTCACTCAATTCCTTCCGGTGGCCATTTTGCAGCAGACTTAACTCACCGGAAAATTCTGCAAGGAGGTCTCTGGTGGCCAACGATGTACAGAGATGTCGCACAGTTTGTTAAACAATGTGATACTTGTCAAAGAACTGGTCAGCCCTTATAACGGCATCTTTTTCCTCTGCAACCCATCTTACCATTAGAACCTTTCCAGAAATGGGCTCTAGATTTTATCGGGCCAATTACACCTCCAGCCATATCCAGTAACAATCGATACATACTGACTTGCACAGACTACGCAACTAGGTGGGCAGAAGCCTGGGCTTTACGGTCTGCTACAGTGGTTACGGTAGCAAAATGTCTACTCACGGATGTCTTCCCACGATTTGGCTTACCCCTGGAAATTGTCTCAGATCAAGGCACTCATTTTATAAACAATCTAATGAAGGCCCTTACACAATCATTCCAGGTCACACATAAATTTAGCTCTCCTTATTATCCACGTGCCAATGGATTGGCCGAAAGTACAAACAAATCGCTGTTGAATATCCTCCGGAAATTGATCATGGAAGCACCGGAAAGATGGGATCAACTACTACCTGCAGTATTATGGGCATACCGGACTACATATAAGGTAACAACAGGCTTGCCACCTTTCAAACTAGCTTATGGCTTAGAAGCAATAGCACCCATGGAAATAGTCATCCCAAGTCTACGTGTAGCAATCACTCAGAAGATGCTACCGGAATATTCGCTGACAGCACGAATGGACGCACTCAGAGAACTTGATGAGCACCGATGGCTCAGTTTTTTAACTATGCGCGAAGTACAACTAAGGCAAGCCAAGACACACGATCGATATTTGAAGACTCCAATCTTTTCGGTAGGCCAGCTTGTACTCTTCTATAACGCAAAATCGGATAGAGCAGCAGGAAAATTCAAACTACGATGGTTCGGCCCTTTTAAGATCTCAGAACAAATCGGTTCGGCAACTTTTCGGTTGACTACGTTGACCGGAAATCCACTTCCAAAGGTAATCAATGGGTCGAAGCTGCGGCCGTATTATCCCACTACTAGTAAGCATTAAATTATTCGGCAGCAAACCGTGTTTTGTATAAATTTTTGCGTTTTTCTTTTTCTCCCTTTTTAGTCGTGTTTTGTACAAATCTTTATGTTACCAGCCGCCCATCCCTACCAGTACGCACGCCAGCATGCAAACAGTATCATTCCCGCACCGCACAATGATACCCACCCCCCTCTTCCCACCCCCACCGTGTTCTCCTTATTTAACCCCCTCGGTTGCGCCAAAAACGCTATTGTGTTCTCGAGATTATACGTATTATCCCTGTCCCCTGTGTTGACTGTAAGTGTGCTCGTGAACACCATGGAAGCGCTAGCCAACTACGCTGCTTTCCGTGATGGTATCCCCACAGGCGTAGGCGAATATCTGCGTTGTAGAGGGTTGGCCAACTTCGCTGAATTGCCTTGGCACTCAGTGGAAGCCCATCCCTTCTCCGCGCAGATCTTCCACGCCATCGCCCAATTCCCCATCACCGAACGACAGTGGGTCTTCCCTTCCCTCCCATATAGAACCGTCATCACCTTCGAAGCCTTCTCTGCAGCCTACCACCTCTCCCCGCGAGGCCGCGAAAATGGCCCTAGCATCCCTGTCGCTCGCATGACCGAACTCTTCCCCCGCTCTTCATCAAACGAATATGCCATTCTCTGCCGCCCGGAACCCGAACGAGCCGCTCTACAGTTCCTCGTAGCAATCCTCAACCTGCAAAAACGAACCTACGGCATCTCTCGCCCCTTCTATTCCGCCTTGGAGTTAGCCGCCCGCGAATCCGTGAACTTTGCCTCTTACTTCTTCCAACGAATTCATAAGGAATGTGTCGCTATAGTAAAGCAACTCCAAAAGGGCACCTCTCCGCGCTCTCGCCTTCCCCACATCATCTCCTTCCTCTTCCCAACCATTCTCGCCGCACAACCCCCACCCACAGGCCCAGCACTTAGGCACGAAGAATCAGCACACCCGCTCGATGAAACTGAAGAAGAAGACGAAGAGATCAATCAACTCTTTCGCACTAAGCGAATCCGAATCAGCTCTTCAGAAAGCGAAGTCCAAGGATCCGTTGGAAAGAAACAACACACCGAAGAGGACAAACAAGAAGAAACATACCACGACACCGCCACTTCAATACACAACGACACCTCGATGGAGCAACAAGACCAGCAAAACCAAGCAGAGACAGAGATCCTGATTCTCTTTCAAAAAATCCATAATCAAAGGCATCCTCAAAAATTTGAAGGTAATGACTTCCCAAAAATACTGTTCTACTGTAATATGCCATTAAGCAAATTCTGTCTAGGGTTTCACTGAGATCAAATAGTAAAGCATCAGTTGGTGAATTAAATCCAATGTAGTTGAGGGTTCTAACTATTGGAACATCAAGCTTACACTATGCTTGAGGTGGATTTCATCTACATCAAAGGCTCTCGCGTCGAAAGAATATCCGTTGGAGAGTTCTTTTTCATATGCTCATTTATTGTATTTTTTTGAGAGATTTTTGATGGTTCATTACCCTTGTAAAAGCCTTGAGCTTTACACATGTAAAGGTAGAAAGATAGAGCTAAAATCCCACGAATTTGTGGTGGTTGAAGTTGCATTCAATCAAGCAAATCAAATCACCTAAAAGTAGATCAAACTAGATCTTCACTTTTCCTAGATTGTAGGAAAGTGAATTGATTTCCTCCAACAACCATTCCCACCTTCATTTGAATTCAAATTCAACTTGTAAAAGTCGTGGAACACTCCTAAAGTCTATATAAAGACTTGAAATCACTTGTACATTACACGGAAGCAATATACATACACTTGTGACCATCATTGTCTTGCTCCTTCAATTCTCTGCATCATCTTTTTCGCCAATAGTAATCTTGCAGAGGCTGCTGCTCTCTTTCCAAAGCTCCAAATGGAGTGCAAGATGCCTCATTGGAAAGATATAAGAGTCTAGTTTATGCCTATAAAGTTTCAAAGCATTTGGTTCAGTAGATTTGGAGAAATCTGCATTTTTCTGTCTCAGGGTCAAACTCTACGTATTCCTGAAAAATAGGAAGTACCACCGGTGAATGTCGCATTCATTCCTATAGCATATTTTTCTTATTCCTTATACTTTTGTGCATTCCATACACTCAACCCTATGTGTATCACTCCCATAAAAGGATTTTTTCTAATTGTAATCACACTGGTCGCTATGGGCATTTGAAGTTCATTGTCTCTTCCATAGATAGTAAGTTTTTTGAGCTAGTCCACCCGCGAACCTATCTGTTTTGTATCGATTCATTCTCCTTGATGCTCCAAAGTAAATAGTGTGTTTCTTTGCACTTATCACATTTCTATAAGGTCTATTTGAGTCTCCATAAGCTCAAGGGCTGGTCTTGTGCCAGTTGGCTTGACCAAACTTCGTCGCTTCGAAACACACTTTTCTACCTTCGACAAGCTTCTCCAAGTTCTTTTAGTGGTTTCAGAGCTAGATCAAGATGGGTGATGGATTTCCCTCAATGATCGAGAAGCTTGATTGACACAACTACGCGGCTTGGAAAATCAGAATGGAGGGCTATTTGCAAGGTAGAAATCTTTATGGAATTGTAGCAGGTGATGAAGCTATGCCTATTCCAAGATCCAAAGGAGGACCTACACAAGAGGAGACAGATAAGCTCACACTTTGGTGCGCAAGGGATGCTCAAGCAAGGTCGTACATACTAAACTCTATCTCTGACTTTCTATTACCACATATTAGAGGATGCAAGACATCTCAAGAGACTTGGGATGCCCTCGAGACTTTCTTTTCTGCTAGTACCAAAGCAAGAAAGAATCATCTTTGGAACGAGTTCAACCAAATGAAGAAGACACCTAAACAAACCATCACAGAGTTTGTTACCAAGGTCAAGGAGGTTGCGGATCAATTAGCATCCATTGGAGAGCTGATTGAAGAAGAGGTCATAATGAGGCAAATTCTCAACGGCATTCGAAGTGATAAGCAATGGCAATCCTTCACGACGGCTTATGATCTCATCATGGATGTGCGAACTCCAGACTTCAGCATCTTTCTTGGACAACTCTTCAATCAAGAAGCCAACAATAGCATAAAGGAAGATAACTCCTATCATGGTAATTCAACTAGTGCTCTATATGCAGATAAGAAGGATAAGAAGCAGAAAGGCAAGAAGAAGGAAGAAGATGAAGAAGAGATTTCGCAAGCCAACTTCGCAAGCAAGAGCAAGTGGAAAGGGAAGAAGAAAGGACCAAAGCAAGACAAAGCCAAAGGTCAGAATGTTTAACCTTGTGCCATATGCGATAAGACCAACCACACCACTCAGAATTGCTGGTTCAATGGGAAGACCCAGAAAGGAAGTGGAAGATGTGGATATGGCAGCAATAAAGGCAGAGGTGGACACAACTTCAACAATAACAATAGAAGCTATAATAGAAGGGACTACAACAATTATTCAGAAGATCAACTACATGAAGACTCATTGCTTCTTATGAATCTAAGCCACAAAGAAGGTAAAGAAGATGATCAATTTTTCTACATAGATTCAGGATGCTCAAATCATGTTGCAGGCAACATTGCTCTTCTATCTGACTTGGAAAGTCCAAAGCATAGACATGAAGTGCAAACAAGGGATGATACGAAGCACAATGTGGAGAAGATTGGTAATGTCAAAGCTTCCAATTGCAGGACAAACATTCTAAGTAAGGTTCTCTATGTACCCACTATCACTAAAAACCTAATAAGTGTAGGCCAAATAGTTGAAAAAGGCTTGCAAGTTAGGTTCACCCAGCATGGAGCTTTTGTGGAAGATCCATGTCAAGGCTTCAAGACGATAGCCCGAGGTGAGAAGCATGGTAGGCTCTTTACTTTTGAAGTAGGAGAAACAAGGAACATAGCTCTATTCAACTTTGGGTCTCAAACCCTAAGTGAGCTTGAAGTGTGGCATAAGAGACTTGCTCATGTGAATGAAAGAACCTTGAAGGATATATGCAGGGATCAAAGTGTTCTAGGACTGTCGAACATATTGTTAATGGGTAAATTGTCGTTTACTATTAACGTCACTGTTAACTGCCTGCCGCAGACGTTAATTACTAATTCAAAACAATAACCCGTCGGAGACTCCCGAATCTGGTTTCACACCTGCGTACCAGATATTTCCGAGTCTCCCTCTTTCTCTGTACTCAATCTTACCGCAAAAACATAAACTAACTCGAGCCAAGTGGGTCCTTGGGAGTGGTAGGGGTCTGTTAGACAGAGGCCCTGTACTATTTTCCCAGTTTCTCACTCAACAGTAGTTGTGGCTTTTCCGTCTTAGCTCAGTTTTCGCTCCCGAACAACTTCAATTAAACCAACATACTGGACTCAGAGTTCTCAGGCTGTTTCTGCCATAGTAGTTGAGCAGTAGTCTGAGATTGCAGTCCAACACTTTTAGTAACTTAACACACAATTCTTCTTATCAGTTCATAGACTTACCGTGTGTCTACCTTTCAATCCGTAATATCTACGGATCGTAAGACGCATCGCAATCGTGTTACCATTCTACGCGTACTTAGATATTACCGGCGTTACCTTGAACACAGACTACGATACCAACTCATGTCCGTCCTTCATACTTACTTATTCCGCCGCAGGAATAGCAAACAGATAACACTCTAACACCTTACGCAAAATCAAGATACCTCAACTCATTACCGAACAAAATCTCACAATCGTAGTACCGACTCGTAACACCACAGTGTCTCACACATACGCAGCCAAATGATTACATAGAGAAGACGCACAGAACAGGATAGAACCAAGATACTCTACTCATTTACACACAGTAGAAGAAGTAATTCCAACACAGGGCTCTCACAATATACTCGCAACTTCCCAAAACAGGGACTCTTACAATGCACACGCAACTTCCCAACAAACGGGGACTCTCTCTGATGCCCTCTCGTCCCTTTTCATTGCTTTAAATAGAGTTTTGTTACAAGGCTTTACGCGAATCTTTCTTTACCGCGTACTTTCAGAAGGGTTCTTTCTACATTAAAAACCTCTGTCTAAGTACAATTGTCCTTTGTTCGGCGGCCGTCTAACACTGGCACGCACGGTGGACTCGAACCCGCAAGTGCAGTACTGTAGGTGATATCCTTTTGCCTGGGGCTATGCATCAGAAAGACTTTGGCTAATCGTTCAAAATGTCCATAACCTACTGGTGATTCAGCAAATATCTTTCAATCCCGAATGTGTCGCTGTACGTGATAGGTCGTCTCTTTCTCCAGAACTTCCTCAAACTCGTATAGCTGGTCTAGTTGCCTCAAAGACTCATACTTTACATACTCGTATTCTTCAGCTGCAGCTCTTCCTTTAACTAGCTTTTTGAACATCTAAGCCCTTCTGAAAAACATGTCGATTTATACATATAATAAGAATCTACTCTTGATTTCGTTGTTAGCTGGGCCCACCTTCTGGATCTTGTGCTTTAAGCGCTTCGTGTATGGAATCAAAGTACCCTCTGTGCTGTTGAATCCATGTCTTCTGCAGAAGTTATGTAACCATACAGTATCCTATCACCACCTGGCTGAGATATCTGTTTACAGTGTCTGTCGGTCTATGCCAGGGTTTAACTCCCCAATCCTTTCTGATCGCACTTGTTCTAGTGGCGGAACAAGTCCACTGTCCCCAGGGTGACTTAGCAAACTGTAGGAGTCCGATCCTCCGGTGATGTTGTCGAAGTTCTTTGACATTCTCCATCAAATCCTCGTCATTATCCTGTTCGTTTCGCCTTTCGTCTTCCGAATCGCTAGCAATGATCACTTCTTCCCCGAAGTCGTATTCGCACTTTGTCGCTCCCCGTCTTGCTTTTGTCGGCATCGGCATCATCCTTGACGCTACCTTGCTTCATCACCCTTTCCGGCCACCATGAAGAGCGTTGTCTTTCAGTCCTGTTCCACACTAAGTCACACAGCGTAAGCCTAGTGGTTTGCCAGCTCGATCGAAGCCGCTGTAATGTAGTATCGGTTGTAGTCATAACACGGTTCTGTGTAAGTGTGCGCTCCCGGGTATTCGTATTTATAAGTGCTAGACCTTGAGCTGCCATTTGCTAGAATGATGGTATTCCATTCGGACGTGACATTTCATGCTGCTTACCGAGATTCTAGAATCCAGAATCATCATTCTGGAGATTGGTGCTAGACTTGGAACGTCTTTTACATGTGTGAAAGTATTATGCACAAAAAATCATGACTTTTAATACTATCTTTCGGACTAGTATTATCGGGTCCTCGGGACTCGTACCCGCAAGTACCTACGGTTCGGATACTAAACCTTCTAAATACATACTTCGGGCGAGCCTAAATGTCCGGGTAATTTTCTTTTTGAGGGTTTCTAACATTTGTACTAAGGTGGTAGGTTCTAATAATTGGGCGTCGGTTCTAACTGCACTGAGGGCTATGGCTTGATTTAACAAAATTTCGGCTTGGGTTTGAAGAAAAGCCTCCTGGAGGTAAAAGTCGTTGGCTAGTGCCGCATCTCGGGCTGTCGTTATTTCCGCCAGTTTGGTCTGCATTTCTCTGATGCACTCCTTCTGGTTGCGTATCTGGTTGTCGTTGCGTTCAAACTGTTGGGTTTGGAAGGCCAGACTTTTCTGCAGTGAATCTCGTTCTCTGCGCATCCATTCCATATCCTTTTGGTATTGGCCTTCCTTTATTAATTGTTTTTTGAGAATGCTGTTGACCGCGTCGGCGCATTCTTTGGCTCGCCGTAATCGTTCTTGAACTTCGGCAGCTTCTTTCTGTTGCTCCTGCATCGTCTGGGTGGTTTCTTGTAATTGACGCTTCGTGTCTGCGATCAGTTCTTCGAGAGAGACGTTGATATGTTCTTGTTTTTTAAGGGCGGCCTTCAGTGTTCGAATTTCCTCATGTGCATCGTTTATTAGTTGGTCTTTGGTAGCTAGCTGGTCCAGGGCTGCATCTGGTTGTTGTACTAGCATCTGTTCGGTCGAAACTCGTGCTTCGAGTTCTGCTAGCTGTGTTCGGAGTTGATGATTTTCGGTCTTTACGGCATCAATTTCTTCCTGGAGGGGGGCGATGTCGGCTTCCAGGGTATCTACCTTGTGCTGGTATTCGCGTTTCAGGTGATCCGTGGCTGCCGTAAATTGGGCGGGCAGCTGGTGTGATAGCTGGATGAGGTACTGCCCCATGGCGGCAAGTTCCGAGAATGCGTTTTGTGGTGGTGGTGGTGGAGGACGACGAGGTTGAGAGGATGTGTCGGTGAGGAGTTGCTGGGAGTTTGGTGGAGAGTAGTTAGGGGAGGAAGAGGAAGATGCTGCGGGTTCATCGGTGGGTGGGAGGGGCGGTTCCGGTGGGGGTAGGGGTTTGGCAGGCGGTGGTGTAGGGAGGACGGTGTCTGAGGGGTTTACCTTGGTGAGTGTTTGTTGTATGGTTTCTGTCTGGTTGATGGCGTCGATGAGTTGATCCAGGGCTTTGGTGGTTGATTCCTGTTCATCCTGGTGCTGGTCCGATTCTTTTTGTGTGGATACTAGTTCCGTCTCTGCTTGATCCTGTTGGTCTGGTTGCTCCGTCGATGTTTCGATGTGTGTGGTGGTGTCGTGGTACGTTTCCTCTTGGTCGTCTGGCTTGGTCTCTTGATCTTTTCCGGCGGATCCTTGGACTTCACTTTCCGAGGAGCTGATCCGAATTCGCTTGGTACGGAAGAGCTGATTAATTTCTTCGTCTTCTTCTTCACTGTCCTCGATTGGTTGTGCGGACTCTTTGTGTCGAAGTGCGGGGCCTGCGGGTGGGGGTTGTGCGGCGAGGATGGTTGGGAAGAGGAAGGAGATGATGTGTGGAAGGCGAGAGCGGGGGGTAGAACCCTTTTGGAGCTGTTTTATGATAGCTACACATTCTTTATGGATTCTATGGAAGAAATAGGAGGCAAAATTTACAGGTTCGCGGGCAGCTAAATCTAAGGCGGAGTAGAAGGGGCGAGAGATGCCATATGTTCGTTTCTGCAAGTTAAGGATGGCTACAAGGAATTGGAGGGCGGATCGCTCGGGTTCGGGGCGGCATAGGATGGCGTATTCGTTAGATGAGGAGCGGGGAAAGAGTTCGGTCATACGGGCTACAGTGATGGTAGGGCCATTTTCGCGGCCTTGCGGGGTGAGGCGGTAGGCGTCGGCGAAGGCTTGGAAGGTGATGACGGTTCTGTGTGGGAGGGAAAGGAAGGCCCACTGTCGTTCGGTGGCGGAGCTTTGGGCAATGGCTTGAATGATCTGTGCAGAGAAGGGATGGGTTTCCACTGAGTGCCAAGGCAACTCAGCGAAGTTGGCCAACCCTCTGCATCTCAGGTATTCGCCTACGTCTGTAGGGATGCCTTCGCGGAAAGAAGCGTAGTTGGCTAGAGCTTCCATGGCGTTCACAGTGCACACTTACAGAAAACACAGAATACACAATCACGAAAACACAATAGCGGTTTTTGGCGCAACTCAGGGGTTTAAATATGGAGAACACGGTGTGGAGGTGAGGATCATTGTGTGGTGCGGGAATGATACGGTTTGCATGCTGGCGTGCGTACTGAGTGACCGGTAGGGAGAGGCGGCTGGTATCATAAAGATCTGTACAAAAGACGGCTAAAAGCAAAACATAAAAATTTATACAAAAACGTGGCTAGTCGCCTAATAATTAAGGCGTACTGGTAGTGGGATAATACGGCCGCAACTTCGATCCATTGATTACTTTTGGAAGTGGAATTTCGGTCAACGTGGTCAACCGAAAAGTTGCCGGACCTACTTGTGCTGAGATCTTGAAAGGGCCGAACCATCGTAGTTTGAATTTGCCTGCTGCTCTGTCCGATTTTGCGTTATAGAAGAGTACAAGCTGTCCTACCGAAAAGATTGGCGTCTTCAAATATCGATCGTGTGTCTTAGCCTGCCTTAGTTGAACTTCGCGCATAGTTAAAAAACTGAGCCATCGGTGCTCATCGAGTTCTCTGAGTGCGTCCATTCGTTCTGTCAGTGAAGATTCCGGTAGCATCTTCTGAGTGATTGCTACCCGCAAACTTGGGATGACTACTTCCATGGGAGCGATTGCTTCTAAGCCATAAGCTAGCTTGAAAGGTGTCAAGCCTGTTGTTACTTTATATGTGGTTCGGTATGCCCATAATACCGCAGGTAGTAGTTGATCCCATCTTTCCGGTGCTTCCATGATCAATTTCCGGAGGATGTTTAACAGTGATTTGTTTGTACTTTCAGCCAATCCATTGGCACGTGGATAATAAGGAGAGCTAAATTTATGTGAGACTTGGAAGGACTGTGTGAGTGTCTTCATTAAATTGTTTACAAAATGAGTACCTTGATCTGAGACAATTTCCAGTGGTAAACCAAATCGTGGGAAGACATCCGTGAGTAGACATTTTGCTACCGTAACTGCTGTAGCAGACCGCAAAGCCCAAGCTTCTGCCCATCGAGTTGCGTAATCTGTGCAAGTCAGTATGTATCGATTGTTACTGGATACTGCTAGAGGTGTAATTGGCCCGATAAAATCTAAACCCCATTTCTGAAAAGGTTCTAATGGTAAGATGGGTTGCAGGGGAAAAAGATGCCGTTGTAAAGGCTGACCAGATCTTTGGCAAGCATCGCATTGTCTAACAAACTGTGAGACATCTCTGTACATAGTTGGCCACCAGAGTCCTCCTTGCAGAATTTTCCGGTGAGTTAAGTCTGCTGCAAAATGGCCACCGGAAGGAATTGAGTGAGCCAAAGTGATAACTGAGTTAACTTCATGTGGTGGAATATAGCGAAGTAGGATTCCGGTAGGATCTGTATAATACAGTTCTCCAGCAACTAACCGAAATCGGCGGCTAAAAACTGCGATTTTTCTTCGAACTGCCTTGGCAGTCTCGGCTGGAAAGCGTCCTTCGGTGAGAAAGGTTAGAATCTGATCATAGTATGTAGATGGTGTTTGTAAGTTGGGTGACTCATTAGGTAGTGGTTGAGCGTTATAAATCGCAGGAGTCGTGTCATCTATTCCTACCGGATCTTCACCGGAATCTAGGCGTGATAAGAAATCTGCTAAGGCATGTGCATTTCCGGGTCGGTGAATGACATCATAATCGAATTCTTGTAAAAGTAGCACCCATCGTGCTAATCGTCCTCCTAAGTGCTGCTGTCTTACTAGATAAACAAGGGCCGCATGATCCACATGAAAGGTAAATTTCCGACCTAGTAGGTAATGTCTGAACTTTTTGATTGAGTAAATCAGTCCTAGAAATTCTCTTTCCATGGTGGAGTAGTTCTTTTCTGCAGGCGCAAGTCTTCTACTGGCGTAATAAACAGGGTGAAACCACTTCTCTGTTTGCTGCATCAGAATACTGCCGATTGCAATATCTGAAGCGTCGACAAAAACATGGAACGGGTTGTCCCAGTCCGGTGGTTGTAAAATTGGAGCGTGCGTCAGGAGATATTTGAGTCGATCAAATGTAGTGCGACATTCTTCAGTCCATTCAAACTGTCTGGGAGTCTTTGCGATTAGCCTGTTCAGTGGTACTGCTAGGTGAGCAAGCCACCGTAAGTGTCTGCCGTGCCACCGTATTTGACCCATAAAACGCATTACTTCCTTCGGAGTTGTGGGTATCGGGGCTTCTAAAATCGCTGAAATCTTATCCGGGTCCACTCGAATACCTTGAGCAGATACAATATGCCCAAGTAGTTTGCCACACGAAACGGCAAACACGGATTTGCTGGGATTAAGGCAGAGTCTATATTCTCTACACTTCTGAAAACAGCAGCGTAAATGGAACAGATGGGCTATCATCTTTCCAAAGATTGAGAAGTCGTCGAGGTAGACTTGCATGAATGAAGTGAGATAAGGAGAAAATATCTCCTGCATACATCTTTGAAATGTGCTTGGTGCATTTCTCAATCCGAACCACATTACTGTGCAGGCAAAGACTCCCCAATTGGTAATGAAGGCAGTTTTTGGTATATCCTCTTCAGCCATTCTAACCTGGTTGTACCCGCTGTATCCATCTAAAAAGGAATACATTTCATGACCTGCGACTCTATCGAGCATGGTATCCAAAAAGGGGATCGGGAAAGGATCTGGTACTGTTGCTGCATTTAATTTCCGGTAATCCACACAGATTTGTAACTGCTTGTTTTTCTTTGGCACGATCACGATGGGTGAGATCCATTCAGCGTGTTCTACTGGCACAATGAAGCCGACTTTTAATAGTCTATCAAGTTCGGCTTTTACTTGTGATGCATAATGGGGGTTCATTCTGTAGCTGGGTTGTCTTTGTGGTTTCACTTCCGGTTTCAACATGACCCTGTGTTGATAGATGCGCGGATCTAATCCTTTCATGTCTTTGTAATCCCATGCAAAGACGTCTGTGAATTCCTGAAGAAGTTTAATCAAATCCTCCTTAAATGTTTCCGGTAAGTTCTGCCTCATCTTCACAGGTCGTGGATGGTCTCTGTCTCCTAGATTGTACGTGATCAGCTGGTCTTCGGGAACATAAAATTGTTGAGGTTTCTCATCTGTTGGCTTGAACAGTGGTTGTAATTCGTCGTTATGGGTTGAGGAAGTATCTTCCTGGACCGAATTTCCGGTGATAGCTACTACTATACATACTGACGTGTTCCAGTTATCTATGACGGATTGCAGGTCAACAGTTCCTAGAGACATTAAATCGGCATTACTCTTCAGAAATTGCTCTTCTTCATCATCTGACAGTCCATCTAACATATGAACTGGTTCAGCAAAGTACGGTCTGGCGTGAGGTTCGCAAGATTGCATAGCATCTAGTTTCACCACATATTTACGATGGGCATCCTTGAATGTAAGCTCTTGTGCAGACCAGTCCTGAATCACCTTCGCATGCTTCAGCCAAGGTCGGCCGAAAAGAAGATTGTAATCCAAAGTGGATTCGGGTAGATCTAGTATGATAAAAGTCATCTTGAAAGTTGTACCTTGTAGAGTGATTGGTACATTCCGCACAAGTCCTACAGGATGGACTCTCGATTGATCCGCCATTCGAACAAAAAATTGCACTGGTTCAATTTCGGTCCAGCCTAGCTTTTTGCATAATGCTGCGGTTGCAATGTTTACGCCTGAGCCTCCATCAATCAATACTTGCGTGATCTTCTGGTTCTTATACCATACTGTGATCAAGGGCACTGCGTGGTCAATTGCAGCATCAGGTTCCGGTTGAACTGCGGCTGTTGTAGGAATGCAAGAAGGTACTGGACTGAATTGTTGCTCAAACTGTTGTCGGATCCCAGGCACTAAGGCCAGAAGTTGGCCTAGAGGCAGCGTGATGGATGCCTTGGACAAAATTTCCCAGGCCTGTTGAGCTTGATTGTCTTGTTCTTTTGGACTTGAAGTTTCTACCGACGCAGAAGTGTCTGCTGTTGTCTCTGCTGATGATGATGGCCCTACTGATGCATCCTTTTGTGTTGTTGCGTCCTTTGATGCAGAAGCCTGAGTCACCGGAATAGGTTCGGGGAACACTGGTGGTTCTGTTGTGGTCCAGTGACTAGCTTTGTTATACATCCTTCGTTGTTCTTGTATCCCTGGTTCAAAGATTTCTGCTGCCGACTGAAGTTGTTTACCGGAACGGGTCTGGACTGTAGCAATCTGTGTCTCGATCGGTGTAATTGTTACCATGTTGGCCATTGGATTCTGGCGTTCCTTCTTTCTTTGATCATACTCTATTGCGTCTTTACAAAACCTTCTAATGTGGCCGACTGCGCCGCAAAAATGACATCGTGGAGGTGGGAACTCAGGGTTTCCCGGTGGTGGTCCATTCTGCCATCGGTTGGCATTATAAGTGTTGTTTCTCTGTCCTCGATAGTTCCGATATCCTTGTTGTTGATTGTTTCTCTGTTGCGGAGGCACATAGCGATTTACTGGTTGGCCATGTTCGTGGATGACTGCATTGACGGTTGTTGTCTCTTGTATTCTAGCGTTGTAGATACAGTTTCCGGTGGTGTGTCCGGTAGTGTTGCAGATAGCGCAAAACACTTGGTTCAGTGCACAGTTGGCACTTGTATGCCCCGAATTTTTGCATGTGGTGCAATATACTTGCCTGGTGATATCTTCAGCCATATTTTTGTTTGTTTTAACCCATTCCAAGTCTTCTGAAAATCCACCAACCTTGGATTCTAGCTGTAGAGCCATTGCAATGACGGCATCCAAGGTCATGGCTCCGACACATCTTATGATCATGATCTGCTTCAGTTGTGGAGTTAATCCATTGATAAACCATTGAGAGATGACATCGTCAGGTAGGTTAGCGTGAGCTTGTGGTATCTGCCGTAAATGTGTTCTAAAGAGGGTAGCGTACTCCTGAACGGTCTGATTTACTTTCTGTCTGTTGTTCTGTAGATACTCAAAGATTTCAGCAGGATTCTTCTTTAGTCTGAATCGCTGTAAAAAGGAGTCTCGTACTGCATCGTAAGTACCGAAATGATTGATATCATATTCCGTGAGCCATCTCGCCGCTTCATTGATCAGTGTTGATTGAAAAACAATGGCCTTATACGCCTGATCTGGTGGATGGTTAAGAATTGCATAACTTATCTCGAACGTTCGTACGTGGGCGTCTGGGTCGTCTCCTGGGAATCCACCGAATTTCGTGTAGGTTACTCCTGTTGGAGGTGGCCTTGGTGGTCCTAGCTGTTGTTGTTGATGGTGTTGTTGTTGGTGTTGCCCACTCATTGTGAAGGGTTCAGGGTTTCCTTCTATATCTCGGGATTGATCTGGTGAACTATCGGGACTTGTATCGCCGGATGGTGCGTTTTCCGGTGTGCTGTGTCGACTTAAGATGCTTCGGATCTCTATTTCGAACAGCTTTCCTTCCTTTTGGATGTCTAATATTCGAAATCTTTCTTCCAAACACGAAGGTCGAGCTGATGATTCCGCAAAAAAGGCTAAACCTTTGCCAGCGATCGGTGATTCTATAACCGGAACCTCACCGAAATGAACCGAGATTGGGCCAGAATGCCCTGTTTTACTACTTTTACCGAATTTTTCTAACGTATTTCTGACCGTGGATAACTCTAAATCTTTATCTGATATTGTTAAACTAGGTTCCAACGGCGTTTTGATAGAGTCTGGACTTGCTATATCTTCGATATGCTGGGTCGAAGTAGCATCAGAATGTATCAAAGGCGTTGACCGTTCTACCGGAATATGACCGGAATCACTTGTAACGTTTCTACTTTCCTTGACCACTTGGTCAGATCTATTTATGCCTGCTTCTCCCGAGGCTATCTTTTGTGATTTTCGTGCTTCAATCTGACGATTCTTAGGATATGTTTTGCCCGATCGAGTGACCGGTATGTATCATTGCCCAGTGATACTATTTGAGCAGTTCGCAACAATCTGGATCTGTTGCTACTGTTAGTGAAGAAAAAAATGTTGCTGGATGTTTGCTTCTTACAAACCGTTAGCACTCTAATGCCACTTTCTCGTAATCAAATGCTACTTTACCGCATACAACGGGCCAGAGAGCTGGCAAGCGGATGCCACTTTCCCACAGACGGCGCCAAATGTTAATGGGTAAATCGTCGTTTACTATTAACGTCACTGTTAACTGCCTGCAGCAGACGTTAATTACTAATTCAAAACAATAACCCGTCGGAGACTCCCGAATCTGGTTTCACACCTGCGTACCAGATATTTCCGAGTCTCCCTCTTTCTCTGTACTCAATCTTACCGCAAAAACATAAACTAACTCGAGCCAAGTGGGTCCTTGGGAGTGGTAGGGGTCTGTTAGACAGAGGCCTTGTACTATTTTCCCAGTTTCTCACTCAACAGTAGTTGTGGCTTTTCCGTCTTAGCTCAGTTTTTGCTCCCGAACAACTTCAATTAAACCAACGTACTGGACTCAGAGTTCTCAGGCTGTTTCTGCCATAGTAGTTGAGCAGTAGTCTGAGATTGCAGTCCAACACTTTTAGTAACTTAACACACAATTCTTCTTATCAGTTCACAGACTTACCGTGTGTCTACCTTTCAATCCGTAATATCTACGGATCGTAAGACGCATCGCAACCGTGTTACCATTCTACGCGTACTTAGATATTACCGGCGTTACCTTGAACACAGACTACGATACCAACTCATGTCCGTCCTTCACACTTACTTATTCTGCCGTAGGAATAGCAAATAGATAACACTCTAACACCTTACGCAAAATCAAGATACCTCAACTCATTACCGAACAAAATCTCACAATCGTAGTACCGACTCGTAACACCACAGTGTCTCTCACATACGCAGCCAAATGATTACACAGAGAAGACGCACATAACAGGACAGAACCAAGATACTCTACTCGTTTACACACAGTAGAAGAAGTAATTCCAACACAGGGCTCTCACAATATACTCGCAACTTCCCAAAACAGGGACTCTTACAATGCACACGCAACTTCCCAACAAACGGGGACTCTCTCTGATGCCCTCGCGTCCCTTTTCATTGCTTTAAATAGAGTTTTGTTACAAGGCTTTACGCCAATCTTTCTTTACCGCGTACTTTCAGAAGGGTTCTTTCTACATTAAAAACCTCTGTCTAAGTACAATTGTCCTTTGTTCGGCGGCCGTCTAACAATATCAAAGCAACACATGATCAACAGGTGTGATGCATGTCAGATTGGGAAGGCACAAAGACAACCATTCAACCACAAAGGCTACATCCACAAAAACTTATTGGACTTAGTACACACAGATTTATGGGGACCAAGTCAAGAACCTTCATTGGCAAGATCAAGGTATTATGTCTCATTTATTGACGACCATAGTAGATGGACTGTTCTATACTTTATCAAGAGTAAGAATGAAGTGTTTGATTGCTTCAAGAAGTATCTTGCACATGTGGAGAATCATACAGGTGGATCACTAAAGAAGCTCAGATCTGATGGAGGGGGAGAATACTTCTCCAAAGAGTTTGATGAGTTCTTGCAGGAAAAATGTATCAAAAGGGAAGTGACTACTAGGTACTCTCCTCAACTAAATGTAATTGTAGAGAGGAGAAACAAGACATTGGTTGGACCAGTCCGAACAATGCTTGAAGAGAAGAAGTTGCCACATTATCTATGGGCAGAAGCTAGTTCAACTACTATGTACCTTGTCAATCGACTACCATCCAAATCACTTCAAGGTATGACTCCTTATGAAGCATGACATGGAAGAAAACCTAGTCTTGGACATTGCAAGGTTTTTGGTTGTTTAGATTATGTTCATGTACCATCACAAATAAGAGGTAAGCTAGATGAAAGGGCAACAAAGGCAGTGTTTATTGGATATGATTCAACTCAGATGGGTTACAGGTTCTTCAATCCTTCAACCAAGTAATTCACTACAAGTAGAGATGTTGTGTTTGAAGAACACAGGTCTTGGTATGATGAAAACAAACAAAAGGTAACACTACCATATGATCTTGATTCTGACTCTCATCAATTAGGAAGCAAGCATGATACACAGGTCTAGGATCCAAGAAGTGATACAGACGATGACCAAGATGAAAGAGAAAAGGATTACAAGCTATGGAAGTCAAGAGGCAAAGCAAAGATGCAAGAGGTTGGAGAATGCTCCAAACAAGCACCTAGAAGATCAGCAAGAGAGAAGAAACAACCAGAAAGGTATGGATATGATTCCACATTTGTTACAAAGCATTCAATATACTTGGCGAAAGACTCTATTTCAGAGGAACCCTCAACCTATGAAGAGGCAAAGGGAAGCCCTAATTGGGAAAAGGCCATGAACAAAGAGATAGATGCATTGAAGGAGATGGACACTTGGGATTTAGTTCCAATGTCACCGAATCAAAAGGTAATTGGTTGCAGATGGGTATATAAAGTTAAAAGAAATTCAGGTGGATGAGTTTGCAGGTACAAGGCAAGATTAGTTGCCAAAGGATGCTCACAAACCCATGGTATAGACTATGAGGAAACATTCTCACCAGTTGCAAAGATGACTACAATTAGGACATTGATAAGTGTAGCTGCTGCAAGGAATTGGAGACTCCTCCAACTTGATGTGAAGAATGCATTCTTAAATGGTTGGATAAGTGAAGAGGTATACATGTCACAACCACCAGGTTTTGAAAACCCTAATCATCCATCTTATGTTTGCAGACTTAAGAAAGCATTGTATGGATTGAAACAAGCTCCTAGGGCTTGGAATTACAGGTTGTTTACATATCTTCAAGATCAAGGGTTCAAAGCTAGCAGCTCAAATCCTTCCCTATTCATCAAAAGGGATCACAATGAGGTTATCTATCTATGTGTATATGTAGATGATATTATTGTGACAGGTGACGATCTAAATGGCATTCAAAGGACCAAGAGACACATGCAAGAGGAGTTCAAAATCACTGACCTAGGTGAGCTCACATATTTCCTAGGTATGCAGGTTATATATACAGATGAAGGAATGTATTTGACTCAAAGAAGATGCATTCAGGATCTTCTTCTCAAGTTCAAAATGGAGAACACTAAACGTGCAGGTACACCTTTGGAGATGAATCATAAACTAAGTGTTTATGAAGGTGAGAAAATTGAAGACATTAAAGAGTATCAAAGCTTGGTAGGTAGCTTGATATATGCTACTCATACAAGGGAAGGCATCTCATATAGTGTGGGAGTGCTTAGTCAGTTCATGCACTCACCGAGAAGACCACACATGGATGCGGCTAAGAGAGTACTTAAGTATCTCAAATGTACAATCAACGAAGGTATATTCTATCCTTACTCTTCAGATTTGGATATCAAAATCTACTCAGATTCACATTGGGCAGGAGCTACGGATGATAGAAAAAGTACATCTGGTTACTTAGCATTTGCAGGTTCGAAGCTAGTGTCATGGAGTTCCAAGAAGCAAACAACACTTGCTTTATCCTCAACTGAAGCAGAGTACAGAGCCTTGACCATAGCAACTCAAGAGGCAATATGGTTAAAAGCATTGTATACAGATTTGGGATTTGTGAGTTCCAAACCTCACATATTTGGAGATAATGTAAGTTCCATGCATCTAGCGGCAAATCCTATTTTTCATGCGAGATCCAAGCACATAGAAGTCCATTACCACTTCATCAGGGAGAAGCTCATGGCAAAGAAGATTGACATTTCTTTTTTTCCAACTAAAAAGCAAGTAGCAGATATGATGACGAAGGCACTTGATGGAATAAAGCTTTGTAGATTCAAAGCTATGGCAGGTATTCAACCTATCAGAGAATGAAGACTCAAGCATACTTTAGCTTGAGGGGGAGCTGTTGGAACATCAAGCTTACACTATGCTTGAGGTGGATTTGATCTACATCAAAGGCTCTCGTGTCGAAAGAATATCCGTTGGAGAGTTCTTTTTCATATGCTCATTTATTGTACTTTTTTGAGAGATTTTTGATGGTTCATTTACCATTGTAAAAGCCTTGAGCTTTACACATGTAAAGGTAGAAAGATAGAGCTAAAATCCCATGGATTTTTGGTGGTTGAAGTTGCATTCAATCAAGCAAATCAAATCACCTAAAAGTAGATCAAACTAGATCTTCACTTTTCCTAGATTGTAGGAAAGTGAATTGATTTCCTCCAACAACCATTCCCACCTTCATTTGAATTCAAATTCAACTTGTAAAAGTCTTGGAACGCTCCTAGAGTCTATATGAAGACTTTAAATCACTTGTACATTACATGGAAGCAATTTACATACACTTGTGACCATCATTGTCTTGCTCCTTCAATTCTCTGCATCATCTTCTTCACCAACAATAATGTTGCAGAGGCTGCTGCTCTCTTTCCAGAGCTCCAAATTGAGTGCGCAATGCCTCATTGGAAAGGTTTAGGTGCCTAGTTTATGCCTTTAAAGTTTCAAAGCATTTGGTTTTGTAGATTGGGAGAAATATGCATTTTTCTGTCTCAGGGTCAATCTCTACGTATTCCTGAAAAATAGGAAGTACCACCGGTGAATGTCGCATTCATTACTATAGCATATTTTGCTTTTTCCTTATAATTTTGTGCATTCCATACACTCAACCCTATGTGTATCACTCCCATAAAAGGATTTTTTCTAATTGTAATCATGCTGGTTGCTATGGGCATTTGAAGTTCATTGTCTCTTCCATAGATAGTAAGTTTTTTGAGCTAGTCGACCCGCGAACCTATCTGTTTTGTATCGATTCATTCTCCTTGATGCTCCAAAGTACATAATGTGTTTCTTTGCACTTATCACATGTCTATAAGGTCTATTTGAGTCTCCATAAGCTCAAGGGATAGTCTTGTGCCGACAGGCTTAACCAAACTTGGTCGCTTCGAAATGCACTTTTCTACCTTCGACAAGCTTCTCCAAGTTTTTTCACTAACATCTATAGTTGTAAACGTCTCTATAGATGCCAGTATGAGTTGCATTACTCTGATTATTAATATACAAGCTCGATCATTGACATCTTGATATGTAGATATGACAGACTCTGTTGTGTCAACCATATATTTCTTTGTTGGCCATGTTCTTGCTTTAGGTCGTGCTACCTTTGGAAAGTTCAGCCATTTTGCTGGGATCTGTCCTGCATTTCTCCTTTCCCAAAATACTGTCCATTCCCTTCTTCTTGCTACTGGACAATAGGCTGGATTGATCTTTAGGTGAATAGGTGCCTCTTTACAGATTTTAGTGCACTCCTTGTTGGCATCTAACCACCTGTTCATCCATTTAGGATTAGCCTTTTCAAATAATTCCTTAGTGACATTGATATCCTCTTCATATTCCAAATACTTGTTTGATGACAATCCTACCCTTGCAAGCTGGTAATATTTAATACTTTCAATAATCATACAAAAAGGTATACCTAGACCATCTGCTACCCAATGGTGTTGGTCTGGATTTATTCCTTTGTTGAGAGCAAAATTCACAATTTGTTCTTCATATTCATTATGCATTTTTCTGATAAATTCCATTCTAGATTCCCTTTCCGTTAAAAGATTTTGAGCAAACTCATCTGAGTATTCCTCAACTGCTGCTTTGTTTCCTTGTTCATCAAAGTGTTGAGTTATGATATCTTCTCCCCCTTCACATTCCTCTGCCTGTGTAGTTGCTACCTGCTCTTCAACTTGTTTTTGTGGATTTTCCAATTTTTTCTGTAGATCCTCCACCATCAACATAAGTCCTTGGTTCTGGGATAGTAACAATTCCTTTTCTGATTTCCATTCATTTCTTTCTTTTTCCATATTCAGATGTAATTTACTCCTTTCTTCTGTCATATCCATATGCAATTTGTTGTATCCTCTCATTGAGCTAGCAGCATGTACACTAGCCTGTTTTTCCAATTCCTTGGCTTCTTTCAGTTTTGCTTGTAGCCTTAGAATTTCTTTATTCAATTCCTCCCTCTCATCTTGTGTTACTTGTACAATCTTACTCTCTTCCTTCATTTGGCCTACTTTCATCAATAATCTGTTTATTTCTTCATTTGCTTTGACGATAATCTGATATGAGCTTTGAAGTGTTCTGAATCGTCCTTCCATTTTCTTCAGCTCCATTTCCATTTTGTTGCTATGCTCCATCTGCCTTGCACATTTGTCTTCAAGAAATTGAATTTTGTTTTGTTGTTGAACCTCCAGTTCTTCTAATGAAATTATTCTTTTGGTCAAATCCTCATTTCTTTCCTGGACAATCCTCAGCCTTTCCTCTAATTGTTCCTTTTCTTTCTTTTGCTCAGTAATGATTCTACTGCCTTTCACAAACTCTGATTCAGCCACCATTCTTGATATAATCATGTTAATACTAGATGGTCTGAATTGCTCTATGTTGCTCATGATGACTTTGCAAGCCGACCTAATATCCTTGGGTATTCTTTCTAACGCAGTTTCCAATTCTATCTGTTTTACTTCTAACTGCTTTTCTTCTTTGTAGTCATTTTCTTCTTCATCCTCTTCCTCATATTCTATGACCTGGTTCTTTTGCTTTTCATAGCATTTTTCTGCTTTCATTTCTTCTTTGTCTACAGCATCTTCCTCATACTCTAGTGTCTGCTCCTCTTCCTTCTCATGGTCTGATATTTCTTTCATTATCTCCATCTCTTCTATCTTTTTTTCTCCATTTCCTGTTGTTTTCCTTCATTGACCTGTTCTTCCTCTTTTTGTACTTTGTTATCTTGAGTTGAGGTTGAATCTATCTCTATTGAGAGCTTTATTTGATCATTTATTTGCTGCTCCTTTTTTCCTTCCTCCTGCTCATCTATATCCATAAGATCTAATTCTTCTTCCTTTTCCTGTTCTTCTGTAGTTGTGAACTCCTCATTATGATTTAGGTCATAAAGTATATCTTCTATACTTTGGTTTATTTCTTTTTCTGCATTCCCTTCCTTAACCTCTTTGAAATCCACCTTTTCCAATACTTTCTCTGTTTCCTCAACCTGATCTTTACCTTCTTTATTGTGCACTGAGCTGCCTAGGTGAGCTTCCTTTTCTACTTCTAACTTTTCCTCATTTAGTTTGAAATAGGTTTGCTGAGATGGCTTTGTCCATATTGTTTTAAACCCTATGTCCACCAATCCACTGCTAAACTCTTTCCTTGCTTCAACCTCTTCTTCCATCATTACTGCTTTACCTTTTAGTATCCTTTTTTCTTCTCTAGGACTAACCTGTTTTGCTGCTTCTTCATGGTCCTGTATTCCTTGTGACTTCTGACTCAAATCTTCTAGTGTTTTGCTTTTTTCAAAGGCTTGTACTGTCACAATTGGTGTGCTAGGTACTGAGAAATTTAAACTTTTCAAAAGAAAGTTTTCAATGTCACTATCTGAATCTAAAGAAAACTGTGAGGAACAAGCTATCCCTGATTTGTCCATTCTTTGCTCTTCTAATACAATGGATTCCTCCTGCTTTTTTCTTCTACTAACAATTTTTTTGTCTCCTTCCTTTGTGCTTGTTCAACTGCTTTTCCCTTATTCTTCTTGGTCAGCTTCCTTTTCTGCACAGGTTTCTTCTGAACCTCTTCTTCACTACTATTGTAGTTCTGGTTTCAGGAGGACCTTGTAACTCTTTGAAATATGCAAGCAATTCCACTTCCTTTTTTACAAACACCTCTTCAGTTTTCTGCAGCCATCATCTGATCATGTAGCTCTTCATAGTGTTCCACTTCTTCTTGTATCCAATCAATTTCTTTACAAGAATAGTCTTCCAACATTTTTTGATACTGGGCTTCATAGATTGCCCTCTTATTGTTTCCTTGAGTCAAATAAGTATACAATTGTTCCTTACTTGTTTGAGGTGGATGAGGTTCATTTGAAGACTGTACTTCCTTTTGAGCAGCTTCATGCTCTTCCTTTGTTGCTTCCTCCTGTTCTGATTCTACTTTCCTGGGATCCAATCTTCTCTTCTTTACTGGAATAACTTCTTCTAAGACTCCCTTTCTTTTCCTCTCTGCTCCCCTCATGCTTGGTTGGGCTTCTGCTTCTCTTACGGACATCATTTTAGAAGGACTTTTAATTCCTGACATCAAACTTCTGAAGTATTGAGCTTCTAGAGCCAATTTCAACTGATCCTCCATACCTAAAACATGATATATTATCCTTGTTAAGAATTGTGCTCCATTCATGAACTTCCTTTGCTCCCAATATTTGGCTACTTCCTTCAATTGATCATGGATGTAGGGAGTTACATCCATCACTCCAAATGGCTTGGTCCTGTCCTTATTATTAAACATGATCAATGTCACTGGTTTGTGTGGCATGGTGTATCTAGGCAGTTTTGGAAAACAAAAATATTGAAGAAACATTCTAATGGCATATTCCTCATTTTCTTTTCCTTTGAAATCCACAAATTTGGAATATCCTATATAACTTGCTTTAATCTTTTTGACAAAACGGTTATCCAACTTAGTTCCCATTGAATAGAACTGAAGGGCTGCCCTGATATGCTCTGCCTTTATAATAATATTCACCTCTTTGTTCTCTTTGTCCTTGACTGAACATCTGAAATATGCTTCATTACCTTTACCAACTTCCAACAGACTATTCATTACCTATGATACTCTCTCAAAGTCTATAAAAAATAGGAGTTCATCCAGTATTCTGTGTAATCCCACTGCTTTCCATATTTTATAATTAACTTCAATTTTTTGAAATTTATAGAATTCTTGACACAACATTGCATATTTGTGACCTCCAACTCCTACTGTAAAAATGTGATGTTCAATGATACTGAGGTTTTCCTTTAGTTCCTTGGCTATGTTCTCTGCTTCTGGAATTTCTTGTTCTTCATCAGACTCCAGCTACACCTTTTCCACTGCTGCTTCACTGTCTAAGAACCAATGTCCTCTAGACAAAGTTACTGACTCTGCCTTGAAGTCATGAATTGGCAGTTCCTTTGGATTCACCATTCTGGAGAAAATATAATATCACAAAAAAGAAAACTCCACGCACATGAGTCACAAGAAAAATAAATGAAATCACATTTGTCTTGAGATGTAATGAAAAAGAATGAAAATAAAATCTCAGATGAATCCTAACTTCCTTATTTGTATCACAGATATAACTCAATTGAAGTGATCATCACATGTGTAGCAAGATGTCTAGTGTTGTCTTCCCTTCTCTCCTTTTTTGTATATATTTTTTTAATAATAAAAAGAAAAAATGAATGAATTTTTAAGAAATGAAAACTTTTTTAAAAGAAGATTTTAGATTTTTGTAGGAAAAAATAATTAAACAATGACTATGACTTGAAAAAATTAGTGACTACTTAATCCTGACAAGTTATAACCTATATCTTGCTTGTGCTATATAACTTATGTAAATAAAATAGTTATTGTTTTTTATATTGTTTTTTTCTTTTTGCTCTCTTTTTTTCATCTTTTCTCTTTTTCTTTCCCTTTTTTTCTTTTCTTCTCTTTCTTCTTTTTTTTCTTTTCTCTTCCCTTTTTTGCTTTTTCTTTCTTCCCCTCCTAATTCTTTTCCCTAGAAAAAGAATGAGGTAAAATAAATGGAAATAAATTCCAGGATGTCATAATTCCTTTCTGGTGAAATTCTGAATTCTTTATCAAGAGTCCCAAGTGTGTATTAGATGACCTTTTTTCCTTTTCCTTCATTTGTGACTCATCATGCTTTGGTACTATTTTTGTATCTTTGATCCCTATTTTCTTTCCGTTGAATAAGATGTGATTTTTTAACCCAAAAATACTTAATTCCTGTTGATTCCTTTTTGTAGTATAAAAATCTTATTTTGACACACAGTACTTGGATGTCTTTGGTTTCCACATCCACTTAGTGTTGCTGCATTTTGTTGATAAGCAGTGCTTTGACTTTCTAGGTCTCCACATCCTTTCAACTTTGATACCTATATGCTTCTGATTATTCCATACTTTCCACCTTTCTTCTGTCCTTTCAACACCTTTGGTTTCTTCAACTTTCCCCTGTTTTTGATTGAAATAGATTTGGTCATGAAGAAGTGTTGTTTGTGATTTCTTTGTAGCTTCTAGTGAAAAAGTAAATCCCTCCAATTCTGAGTCATAGATATCCTGTTGATTTTCTTGTTTTTCATCACCCAATAAGAACATTAAAAACCTTTTGTCATTTAGTGTTAACTTAAGCTTCATATTTTCAAAGTCCAAAATTACTTTACCTTGCCTGAGCCATGGTTGTCCCAAAATCAATTTTTCAGTCATCATATGATCATGCCATTCTTCACAATCTACTTTCATTTTTTCTTCATTGAATTTAACTTTAATAGATGGTGAAGACAAGTTTTGTATTATCTGTCCTTCTAAGGTTTTGATAAATGTTTTACTTTTAGTCCTTTTTAAGTTGAACTTATCCAAAAAAATGAACTGATCAAATTTACTTGTGCAGCTGAATTTATCAAAACCTTGATTTTCTCATCATGAAAATTCATTGTTATAACAGGCAAATGCTCTCTCACTCTTAACGGTGTTTCACACAAAAGGACTTCTCTAAGCTCCTTGATTTTTCTTATCCTTTCCTTTGACTCCTGTTGATCCTCATTCCTAATTTTTTCCTCTTCTTTTTTCCTATTTTGAGCTTGATGTATTCTTCTCCATTCAGAAACAATTAATGGAAGATCATAACTTTTTACTCTGCATCCACTTATGAAGTTTGGCATGAGTTCTCCATCTATATTAGCTAATTGGATAGCTCCACTATTACTAATCTGATTTATAATATAAGGTCCATGCCCTTTTCTTTGAAACTTTTTTTGATGTTCTTTTATTGTTTATGCCAGAACTAGATCTCCTATTTGCAAATCCTTTTCTTTAATATGAACATCATGATAAGCTTTCTGCCTTCTCTTGTCTGCATATATGCTCATGATTGCTTGAAGTCTAGAAGCTCCAAGTTTTTCCAATTCCACCACTCTCTCAGATAACTCATGTCCAATCCATTTGTACTGACTACCCATCTTTAGTGTTGGAATAAGGAATTCTAAAGGCAGAACTGCATTTTGTCCATATACCAAATTAAATGGTGTGGTTCCAAGTGCAGTTTTGTATGCCACTCTATAGGACCATAAGACATGATTAAGTTGCAAATCCCAATCATTCCTATTTGTATTTACCAATTTTGACAAAACAACGCAAAGTACTTTATTAGTACTTTTTGCTAAAGCATTGGCTTGTGGGTGATAAGGGGCTGACTTTCTATGACTGATCATGAAATATTCAGTTATGTTTTCTATTATTTGGTTCAAAAAATGAGTCCCCCTATCACTTACTAATTCAATTGGTAATCCAAATTTGGTGATAATATTTTCATTTGTAGCCCTGGCCTCTGCCCATTTAGTCAGGTAATCTGTGGCTACTAGTATATATTCAGCATGGGATTGTTTTGCTGGAGGATGTCTGGGTCCAATGAAATCCAACCCCCATTTACTAAATGCTCTTGCTGAAATCAGTGGTACTAATGGCATATTGTCTCTTTTATTTGGTTGACTCACTCTTTGACAAATGTCACATCTTTTCACATATGTTCTTGCATCAGGAAATAGAGATGGCCACCAAAAACCATAATATAATATGGGTTTAGCATTTCACTTGAAAAATGTCCTCCTGCCATTCCAGAATGTGCCATCTCTAACATTTCCATATATTTATTTTCAGGAACACAAATTCTTAAATATCCATCCATCCCTTTCTTATACAATTGATCTCCTATCAGTTGATACTCTTCAGAAATCATTTGTAGATTCTTTGAGTCTGCACTAGCTCTTACTGGCTTTCCTTTCTTGTTTCTTTTCAACTCCTCAATTATGTTTGCACTCCAATCTAGATTTTTCTGAAACCAATATAAAGTTATAATTTCTGAATGTTGCAAGGATTGGCATTCCAAGCAGTTGGAAATATACTTTTTTACATCTTGAATCTTATTGGGCCAATGTACTCCCATCCTATTGAGATTATTTAGGGTGACTATCATGGAAGCATGAATACAAGGATTCCAACAATGAGCTCTTCTTAAATACTCCTGCTGCTCATCTTCTAGAGTATAATATTCCAATATACCCATATGATTGAGATGATACAAATGTCCAGCCAGCAGCACAAAATTCCTACTTTGTAATACCAGATGTGTGATGTTTCCAAATGTTCTGCAAGGTCCCATGGTTAGCAAAGGTACTAAAGTCATGGCCCATTCAGGAATACTTTCTATTTTGAACAGATATGCATCTGGTAAGTCATCATCTAAAGGTGAACTTGGCTCTTTGGTTTGGATTCTGGACAAAAGGTCTGCTCTCAAATGATTTTTCCCTTGTCTCACCACTACCTCAAATTCAAATTCCATCAGTAGGAGAAACCATCTGACTATCCTACCTGTGTGACATGGTTTGTTTACTAAGTAGAGTAAAGCTTGGTGATCCACAAAGAATTTAAACTTGTTGGCTAAAAGATAATATCTATATTTTTTCACAGCAAATATCATTCCCAACCCTTCCCTCTCAGTGGTTGTATAATTTTTTTCTGCTGAATTCAATTGCCTACTAGCATAAGCAATTGGAAATTCTAATTTGCTCCCTTCTATTGGTTGTGCTAACACACATCCCAGAGCATAATTTGAAGCATCCACATGAACATGAAAAATTTTATTCCATTGTGGAGTTTTTAGAATTGGTGCTGTTACCAAACAAGTTTTTAAGGTCTCAAAAGCTTGGTTACATTCTGTGGTCCACTCAAATTTTGTGATCAAAGCATACAAAGGTTTTGCAATGTCTGCAAACTTATGTACAAATTTTCTATAATACCCACAATGTCCCATGAAAGTTTGAAGTTCCTTCACATTTGTTGGTCTTGGAAGTTCCACAATGGCCTTAATTTTTCTTTTATCAGTTGAAATTCCATTTCTGGAAACTATGTGACCCAACATTCTCCCTTGCCTCACAAAGAACACACATTTCTCTGGATTTAAACATACTCTGTATGTTCTACATTTTTTGAATATATTTTCCAGATCTTTTAAATGATCTTGTCTTTTTAATGAAAAAGTGCAAAGATCATCCACATAGATTTCCATTATATTTCTAAGGATTTCTTTAAAGATGTGACACATGAATCTTTGAAAAGTTGTTGGGGCATTAGTCAACGCAAAGGGCATAACCCTAAAGGCATAAATTCCCCATTCTCAAGAAAAAGTAGTTTTCTGTTGGTCTTCCAAAGCTATTGGTACTTGATTATATCCTGAAAAACCATCCAAAAAGCTAGAGACCTCTTTTCCTGCAACTCTTTCCAACACATGGTCTGTTATGGGTGATGGATAGCTATCCCTTATAGTTGCAGCATTAACTTTTTTCAAGTTAATACATACCATGAGTTTCCCATTCTTTTTAGGTAGCACCAGTATGGGAGAGATCCACTCTGTATACTCAATTTCATGATGAAATTGGCAGCCAGCAGCTTGTCAATTTCTTCCTTTATTTTAGCAGAGTATTTGTCATTAAATGTATAGTGTCTTTGTTTGCTAGGTTTTGCATCAGGAGTAATAGGAATCTTATGTTCACAGATTTTAGGGTCAATTCCTTTCAAATCCTTGTAACTGTAAGTAAACACATCCCTATAGCTTCTAGGCAAATTCCTCAATGCTTCCTCCTCTTGATTTGTCATGTCATCAACTATTACAATATGTCTCTCTTCCCCTTCTTCTTGAGTGATCATCACCTTCTTGGTTTGTTCCTCATTGTCATATGCCTCCCCCTTTTTCTTTTCTCTTTTTGGTTTTATTTTTAGAAGTAGTTTGTCTTCTACTTCATAGGTCTTGAAATTCGAAGGTGCATCAAACTGTTGATCTTTGTTTGTTATCTTTTTATTTTTTTCAACTTCTTGATATTTTTCTATTTCCTTGTGTTTGTTTTTTCTATATTTTCTTGAGATTTTGTCTTTTATAGCATTTGTAGCTTCTACTTCTTCTAGATATTGTGTTTTCCCATTTTTTAATATTATTCCTTCCTCCTAGTCTTCCTCTGTTTTTGACACCTTTATCATTTGTATTCCCATGTGGAAGATATCATATCCTTCTTCATTTTGGAATTTTACTCCCACATACTCATCATTAGCTAGGTCCATGGTGGTCAAAATCTGATTCCAGCCATAAGGCTCAAATTCTTCATCTTTGAATTTTTGTGGTATATAGCTGTCATCCAATGATTTCCTTTCTCCTTGGCAATCTCCTTTTCTTAACCTTCTTTTTTTATCTATGAGGTTCCTTATCACATTACATTTCCATATTGATGATTCTGTCTCATTCTGATCTTCACTCCTTGATTCTTCACTTAATTCTTGATTTTGATGTACTTTGAACCATTCTTGAGGGGACATGTCAACAATATTGACCATTTCTTAAATTCACCCTAGTTATCCTTCCTTTGCTTTGAAGGTATAGGCAATCATTACTCCAATCTTGCACAATTTGCATTTGTCTCATAAATGGTCTTCCTAGGATGATTTCATATGAAGTGGATTGTGGGAATTCAACTATGGCAAAAGTATGCTCTATCTCTATTCCACATATTTCCACAATCACCTTTTCCCATATTCCTAGGGGTTTTTCTATGTGTCCATCTGCAAGTTGTAATCTCATTTTAGTGGGTATTAACTCATTTCCCCATTTCTCCCAGGTTTGTTTAGTCATGACAGCCACTCCTGATCCACTGTCTAATATAGCCTTGACATGATTCTCACCAAATTGTATTCTCAGAGTTGAGTTTCCTTCTTCACCTTCACAATATCCTCCTATTTTATCAATAGATATGTACAACAATTCTTCCAATTCTTGTTGCTGTCGATCTAGGCTCTTTGACTCTATTTCCCACTTTTTCATATTGTGTTGTAAGTGAGGATTTTGATGGGCCTTTTAGCTTAAGGAGTGATTGGTGATGGACCAATCAGAAGAGGGTGGTGGCCACACTCTATACCCTATAAAATACTAGGCTGAAGGGGGAAGAGGGGACAAGATTCCTCTATGTTCAGGGTTATCTTCTAGAGAGAGAAGAAATCTTGTAATCAGGCTGGGCCCAAAAATTGAAAATTTTTAAAAAGTTGTGTGTTGACCTAAGTATCAACTTAGGGACTTGCGGAGAAAGAGACTATACCTCAATCCCCTCACAAGTGCATATAGTGGGGATACACCCTTTTAATTATCAATCCAAAGAGTATACAAACCTAGCCGAGTGTATGAAGACATGCAATCATGTAATGGTCAATGCAAATGAACTACTCAAAGAATGTAAATGAGGCAAAGACTTATCCAAACAAGCTCCAACTGTTGGTCAAGGCGAAACGATACTTGGTGCAGCAGCCGTCAGTATTTTGGACTTTTCTCCCAGCTTCAAACTCCAAATATAGCGAATAGCATATGCGTTTCGAAGCTCTCGAGAAGACGCATCCAATGGCAGTGGTTTCACTCGATTCTGACGCTCCTACTTCAAGTTATGAGCAAAATACTGAGTCGCGGGAATACTTTCCTACACTTCAGCACTTCCTACACTTCGCACACACCCTTCCTACAGCAAAGAAACACTTTCATGGATAGACAACACTCACCAGCACTCTTTCCAAGCAATACACATGCATACAAGCTCACGAAGAAGAAGATAAGGAGGGAAGAAGACACAAATTCGAATTTCTGTGCTCTCTATTCTCACAATGGCAAAAAGTCATTTACAAGAGTCACATTTGACTTATATACTAGTGCCCTAAAAAATTGGTCCTTTCACACAAGAGACCGGCACTTTATTCACTAAAAGACTAAATTTCTACTATTTTACATGGGTAAGCTTCTAATCTTCTGTGGGGATGCATCTAGAGGACTCCTCTAGTGCCTTTACAACAGAAAATATATTACAAGAATGATTATGGTACAAAAATATGAAGTCCAAATCAGAAAAATTTTGGGGCCCGTCTTTTTCTCTGCTTTGTGCGCTCTTTAGCTCTGCAACACTCTCCCCCTCTTCGTCTTTGTCGTCCCTTGACAGGCTTTGCTTCTTGTCATCAGTTTGTTGTCCGCACGCACCCAGTGGTCAGTATTGTCTGATTCTTGATCTTGCATTACGTTTTAGAGGCGCTCTGATTTGTCCTGGTTGCACACATCGGACCTTGCTGTGTTATTCACTTCTTTTCACTGCACGCAACCTTTGCTCATTGTTACCTGTTTATAAAACAGGTGTTCAGTTTTGACGGCCTCTTCTTAATTCTTGTTTTACATTCTCTGGGCCTGATGTATTCGCCTTGCTCGCCCGCAACCCCTGGAGTTAGACTGACTACCTGATATTCTGCAGTCTAATTCACCTATAGGTTCCTTAATTCTGGGTTGTCGCGCACGCCATTAGTGCACATATACGGATGTAGCTCGTAAGCCTTGATCTGAATCCTTCCCACATATGTGATACTTGTTGGCCCTGATTCCTCCTTTTAGCTGTGTGCTTTTCCTTGGTGTGTGCGCCCCTGCGGGGCTCTGTGCAGAGATGGGTGTTGCGCCCCTACGGGGCTTCCTGCAGAGATGTATCTTCAAATCTTGCTTTTTAGTGAAGCTGCTTCTTTCGTTGTCTGCTTTTTTTCTTCTTTTTACTTGCCTCGCCCTCAACACTGCCCCCCTCCTGGACTCTGTCGTCCCCGACAGGCTTTGATAAGCGACGGGCGTATGTTCGAAATACTGTTTGCTCCTTATCATTCAGCAGATTAGCTTCACGTATCATCAGTTGTTTCCATTGTTCTGCCTTCACGCCATCATGTGGTGGCTGTCTGT
This sequence comes from Ceratopteris richardii, assembly GCA_020310875.1. Classification (NCBI taxonomy): domain Eukaryota; kingdom Viridiplantae; phylum Streptophyta; class Polypodiopsida; order Polypodiales; family Pteridaceae; genus Ceratopteris; species Ceratopteris richardii. Next base: position 38,133,970 of record CM035422.1, read on the forward strand.
GATCTGCGAAGAAGCTTAATTCATATGCTACTAATCTAGCATTGAGATTAGATGACATCTTCAAAAATATCTCAGAATCAATCTCAAAAAATCCTGTAAAAAACGCTTCTTCAAATGTCTGCATATATGGACTTGGCAAGAACATAAGCCTGGAGTAATAAGCCATTATAGTTGGTCTGCTTGGCATCACTGATAGATCAAAAATAAGTATGTCTGTGCCTTGGTTAATTCCAATAAAATTCAAAAAGGTATAGGCCGCATGCTTGAAGATCTTCAAAACTGTAAGGATCATGCTAAGTATTTTGTTTGTCATTTTGATAGCTAAATCTGGTACTGTCGCATAGTTTTGCAGCCAAAATTCTATTGTTTTTACCATATAATCTTCCGTTGGCAAATAATTATGTGGCGGGCTCGGAAGTAGCGGATAATTCAGCCACTGATTATTTAGTGTACCATTCCTTTGCATGTCCAAAAATGCTCTAGCTTCTCTTCTACGAGGTTGTTGCAGAGCCAAAGAGCGCACAAAGCAGAGAAAAAGACGGGCCCCAAAATTTTTCCGATTTGGACCAGAGATTTTTGTAACATATTCATTTTTGTAACATATTTCCCTTGTAAAGGCACTAGAGGAGTCCTCTAGATGCATTCCCATAGAGGAATAGAAGCTTATCCATGTAAAATAGTAGGAAATTAGCTCTTAGAGAATAAAAGTGCCGGTCACTAATGTGAAAGGACCAATTTTAGGGCACTAGTATATAAGTCAAAATCTGACTCATTGTAAGCACTTTTTGCCATTGTGAGAATAGAGAGCTCAGATTTTCGAATTTGTGTCTTCTTCACTCTGTATCTTCTTCTTCGTGAGCTTGTATGCATGTGTATTGCTTGGAAAGAGTGCTTGTGAGTGTGGTCTATCCATGAGAGTGATTATTTGCTGGAGGTAATGTGTGAGCAAGGTGTAGGAAGTGCTGAAGTGTAGGAAAGATTTCCCGCGACTCAGTATTTTGCCCATAACTTGAAGTAGGAGCGTCAGAATTGAGTGAAACCACTGCCATTGGATGCGTCTTCTCGAGAGCTTCGAAACGCATATGCTATTCGCTATATTTGGAGTTCGGAGCTGGGAGAAAAGTCCAAAATACTGACGGCTGCTGCACCAAGTATCGTTTCGCCATAACCGACAGTTGAAGCTCGTTTGGATAAGTATTAGTCTTGCTTGCATTCTTGAGTTATCCACTTGCATTGACCATTACACGATTGCATGTCCTCATACACTCGGCTAGGTTTGTATACTCTTTGGATTGATATTTAAAAGCGTGTATCCCCACTATATGCACTTGAGAGGAGATGGAGGTATAGTCTCTGTCGCCGCAAGTCCCTAAGTTGAAGCTTAGGTCAACACACTTTTTGGCGCCGTTGCCGGGGAGTAACGAATCAAACCGAGACATTCGTGTGATGGTAAGTAGCTTTTTGAGTTGAAGCGAGAGGAGGAGTGGAAAATTTCTCTTCTTTGGTAAGTCAATTTCAACCGCACTTGCTACTTCTCATTCTTGGAGTGTGTGTAGTGAGTTGTTAGTTTAGGAAAGCGAGTGGAAGAAGTAGAGTAGGAGGAGTAAGGGAGTAGATTAGAGTAGCCTTCACCTCTTGCCTTTTTGTTTCATTTTCAGTAGATAGGAAAAAACCAAGTATAAAAGCAAAAAACTTCATTTTGCAAATCACTTGTGTGAACAAGTATCGCGTGTTCCTGTGTCGAGTATCGCGCAGATAGCAGAGATCGTTTGTGAGCAAGCAGGCAATCTGGGGCTACATAGAGTTAGGGGAAGTGACCAGGGGATCATAGAAGCTACCAAGGTAAGCTAAACCACCCATTTGATCAAAATTTTTTCAGCAAGTCAACCTAAGAAGGAAAAAACGATCTGCGTTAGGTATCGTTTGGGGGATTTCAAAGGTGAAAGGAGGTGATTTAATTGATACAGAGAGGGGAGAAGGGGTAAGAGAACATATAAAACAGTTGCATCAAACCAAAACTTGAAAAATCTTAGTTAAAAATTGAGAATGGGTCAAGTATCGTTTTGCTCCCGCGGTTGAGTATCGCGATACTTCACAAGTATCGTGATCTCCTGTGGTCGAGTATCGCGATATTTCCCAGCGATCGGTATCGTTTGATTCAGAGATCGCGATACTTCACGAGTATCGTGTATCGTTTGAGTCAGAGATCGCGATACTTCACGAGTATCGTGTATCGTTTGAGTCAGAGATCGCGATACTTCACGAGTATCGTGTATCGTTTGAGTCAGTATCGGGTTAGTCAGATATCGTGTATCGCTTTGTGCTAAGTATCGTTTGTCTGGAGTAGTATCGGTATCGTTTCATTTCAAGTATCGGTATCGTTCAGTCTGCAACGATCGCGATACCTAATAAGTATCGTGTATCGTTTTATATCAGATATCGTGTATCGTTCTGGGCAAGTATCGTCATTCGAGTATCGTCTGGAATCAAGTATCGTGTATCGTTTTATGTCAGATATCGTGTATCGTTCTGTGCAAGTATCGTCATTCAAGTATCGTCTGGAATCAAGTATCGAGTATCGTTTCGGACTCAGATATCGTGTATCGTGTAGTCCAGAGATCATTTTTGGTCCAGAGATCGTGTATCGTGGACTTTGGGAACCAAGTATCGTGAGTTGAAATTGTTGCTTCTGTCTTTTTCCAGCCTAATTCTTCCTAGAATTTTAAAACATAGCTTGGAGTTCTAGAAGCCAGAGGTTAGCAAGGGCTGATTTGAGTTTTTAAGTGGATGAACCTGAGATCCGGAAGAACCCTAGGAAGCCGAAGAAGTGTAATATCTTCTGTAGGGAGTGTAGCAGAGCCAAGTAATCGTTCACATTATACCGAGGCCTCTAGTGAGTCAGAGGAAGAAATTCCCATGGCTTCCGAGGACATGCAAAACACAGTGCCCATGATTGGCATGATGTCAATCATTGAAGGAGAGTACAGAACCTCCTTGGAGTATGTGAACACCAATCAAAATGAAATTCCTATTTATTTGGATGGTCTAAACAGATCAGTGGCTAGACTAAGGAAGGCCTCAGAGGCTTACATAGTGCCTAGACCAGCAGTCAAGTACGTAGGAGGATTTTACATGGACAAAAGGGATATCCAGTATGTTGTCACGGAGCACCCCGAAAACATCAATGAAATTGGTGAAGAAACTAATGCTTCAAACTTAAATGGAGGAGGGAACGTAGAGCAAGTGTCTACACCTAGAGGGAGATCTTCTATAGCTAGGGTATGGAGAGGAGACCTGATTCCCCAAGATGACACTCTAATAGATGTGTATTTGATCAATGGGATGGAGCATCTGCTTAGAGCCCATTCCTCTATATGGGAAGCTGCCCCTAATCCTGTCACCATCTATGAGTTACAGGACCCTGATTTCCCCACTATCATCACATATCTGGATAAAAATCAGAGAAGATATTGGCCCTTGTCAGAAGTAGAAAGAGCTGAGTTGAAGTATCAAAATATTCCAGTGTTTCCCCCTAGGGACCAAGCCACTACTTCAAGAAACCCACATGGAACATCCCAGAATGATTCATATCAACCGTCGGGCCAAACGCAACAAACGCAACAAACACAACAAACACATCAAACTCAAATTCCGGTCAGACCACAGGTGCAGTTTGCAATGCCTGCAAATAACCCTAATTACCGACCTCAACCAACGATTGACCCAAGACATGGAGTGCATGCTCCAGTCAGACCACAGGTAGTACGAGGACCAGGCATACCTATAGGAAGACCAATTTACCCTGTAATGCCTAGACCACCTGAAGCAGGAAGAAGATTAAGACCAATTCAAGTTGCCAAATGCATGAGAAATCACTATGATGGTTCTAGTGAACCCTACAACCACATAGCGGAATTCAAACAAGTAATCAGAGCCGAACAGGTAGAAGACTTCCTGATCCAATATGAGTCCTTCGGTCTCACATTGACAGACACGGCATTAGCATGGTTTCAACCATTGGACCCTAACAATTTTCAAAACATGGAGCAAGTCTACCAAGAAATGATTGAGGAATTCGCTAAGTCTGGAATTAAAAACAACTCATCCTCATTGATTCATAGCTTTAAACAAGCCCCTACCGAATCCGTGAGATTGGCTGCAAGAAGATTCAAGCAGTATGTGGACAGATGCCCAGTGGAAGAAAGACCTACCCAAAATAAAATGGTGTCTTTATTTTTGGAAGGATTATTGAACGGATCTTTGAGATCATTGGTATATGTAAAGAGAGTTCAAACTTTGCAAGAGTGCATGAAGGAATGTATAGACCTAGAGGACAACCTAGCAGAAGACCTAAAAATACCGCCAAGCGGTTTGAAGAGTGAAGATTCGACTAGTAACACATCAATCCCTAAAAACAACATAGAGGAGATAGCTGATTTGCTAGCTAAGAAGTTGAACGTGCAAGGACAAAGGAACTACCCCAATAACCCTATGAGAGTGCCCATGCTTAGAAAATGTATGCAGTGTGGAGGTGATCATCCTTCTCACTTGTGTACCAGGGGAGTAGTCCCACCACCTGCTTATGGGTATCACAGACCACCTGTCCCAGGACCTTTACAATACTGCAGCATAGAGCAAAGGTATACAAACCATAGCACAGAAAACTGCCCTTACAATAGGCAGGCTAGACCAGCACAACCATATATGAGACCTTACGGATACCCCCAGAGAGATCAGGGAGGTGAAGTCTTTAGGTATCCAGCTTACCAACAGCAGGCACCAGTGCCACGACCATACGCGTATCAAGGATACACTCAACCTCAGCCGGTGCTAGGACAACAACCGCCCCATCCTCAGAACGTTGTCCCAGTTAAAATGGCTCAACCGGAAGAAAATCTAGAGAGAGCAATAGTCCCAGTCACACCTTTGACGAGTAATGAGCCATATGACTCATCTTACGACCCTAGTCAAGGAGCACATTCAAATTATGACAGCCCTATGACAGAATATGGACAATGGTATGAACCTTATACCTATGGCGTAGAAGTATCGGATAGTTCATACGGATACGAGCAGGATTATGTCCCGCTTATGTACACAGCTCCTAGAGCAACCATGCCACCTCGACCCATGAATAGACCGCCGATACCCAGAGGACCATGTTACAGATGTGGAGGTGATCACTACATTAGAGAATGTACACTGCCAAACCCACCACCACCACAACGTGTCTGGGAAGGCTACTGTAGTGATTGTGGTAAAGAACACCTTTTCAGGGATTGTCCTAAGAATCCCAACAAAGTTACTTCTAACGTGCAAATTAATGTGATAGAAGTAATAGAGTCATCAGGGAGCGATAAAGAGTACACAATACCCTTGAAGGCAATCACAAGAGCCAAAGCTAGAGAGACCCCTGATAAAACTAAGGAAGACAATCAAAGTAGCTCAGAAAGGGATATACCCACACCACAGAGAGTTGAAGACTCAGAAGAACCTGAGAAAAGTGTGGTAAGTAAAAGAACCCAAAGATGGAAGAATCGTAGAAACAAAATAAAGGAAAAGAAACTATCGCAAAAGAAGGAAAAGGAAAAGAGCGAACTCAATCTTAAAAAGGAACCGCAAGTGGAAGAAGAAAACAAAAAGGAGAATAAATGGGGTGAGGTAGGATCAGTGTTAGCAGATCCCATGCCTGAAGAACTAGCCATGTGGATTCAGGCATACAAAGCACGAATAAGAGCAGGACCAACCATAGAACAACATGAGAGAGAATATCCCAGAGGTGACTTAGAAAAAGAAAGGTTGGAGATCTGCAAGAAATTGATAGAAGTTGCTCAACAGACCTTAGAAAAACCTGCATCGTCTTTACCCAATACCCGAATTTCTGAAAGAGAGTTCCAAGAATGTGTAGTCATGCATGATCAAGAAAAGCCTGAAGTAGTTGAGACACAGAATCACGAATGTGGTATAGAGAGAAGGGAAGGATCGATTGTTCCCGAAGTAGAAGGGGAATGGCCCAAGGATCTATGGGCAAGAGTCCAAGAGGACAGATGGAAAAATGTGGAGAGAATTGAACCGCCATTTGAAGAGTTGAAAGCAGAGAATGAAATAGAGGATTCAATACCTGAATTAAATTCAGAGGGAATTTCACGAAGGGATCCCAGTAACCAAGGAGAGGAAGAGATAGATGAATTGCCAAATTACACAGGGGAGTATGAACACAATTCAGAATTGTATCGCATTCCCTTAACGAGGAAACGAGAACCGAATCCATCAGCTCAAACATCGGAGATTATACAACGCCTTAGAGAGGTAAAGATTCCTTGTACCTTAACATTCGAGGAATTATTGAAGGCAAAACCACATTTGAAAGAAAAATTAATAAAACAATGGGAAGTCAAGGAGGAAAAGAAAAAGGAAGCTGATGAAGTAAACACAGTAAAAATTCCAGTTGATAAAGTCGGAGACTTTAGTGAGGGAGATGAAGGAAATACCTGCCTTCCCATTACCTATAACGGTTACACTACCAAAGCCATTTTAGATTCTGGAGCTGGCGTTGGCATTGCTACCAAAGATATTTGGGAGAAATGGGGAAAACCAGCTTTAAGACCAACCCGTATGAAGATTCAAATGGCTGATGGACACACAGAAAGACCCTTAGGATTATTGGAACGAGTAGTATTCACTACGTGTGGAGTGGAATTTGAACACACATTAGCAATATGTCACTTCGAAAGGCCAAGCAATTATGAAATGATATTGGGAAGACCTTTCATGAGACAGCTAAAGGTTGTACAAGATTGGGGAAAAGATGCTGTGTACCTACAGCACGAAGGAACCACAACTAGAATAAACCTCCACACATACGCTTATCTAGATGTTCCACCTCTGCAATGGAATCAAATTCATAAAGAGGAGGACAATCAATCTATTCATAGTATAGGTTCGAGTGACCAATCTTGGATGAATGAAGACACTCATCTATGGATTTGCCGAACTGCCCAAAAGGAAGAGGATAGGAGCAAAGGATGGCAGCAAGGGCAAGGTGTAGCAAGGTCTGTACAAGATCCAGCTTACATGCCTCAAATCTTTTTAGATGAAGAATTCGAACCTCATGGTTGGATGGAGATTTTAGCGACCCTCGACGTATGCGTGAATGAAGAAGTGATAACAATGAATGAATGCATTGACGAGGAAGGATACGATGTTAGTCTCTTTGTAGTAGTCCTTCAAGAAGCCGAAGAAGGAGAAGTGATAGAGAGAGAATGGAAAGAGGACTACGAGAGCATTGAAATGGAACCAGAATCAATGGAACACAAGTATGAACATCAAAAAATAAGCATCACAGTTAATGAAAGCGACCAGGAACCTAAACAGGAAGAGGAGCTGGAGATAGAGAAAGAGCCCGAGAATGATGAAAACAAGCCAGAAGATCAGTTTGAAGTACCAGCTCACTTTAAGAAATATGAAGTAGAAGAAAGAAAAATTGCTATTCAAATGCCTAAAAGAGAGGCACAACCAGGAATAGCGTATGACAATAAAGAGCAAACCAAAAAAATAGTGGTAACGTTAGAAGAAGGAGAAGAACGATGTACTTTCATAGGACAGGATGTCTCCTTAGAGGAAGAACAAAAGTTAATCCGACTCATCAGTGAATATCGAGATGTCTTTGCATGGACCTATAAGGACTTGAAAGGAGTAGATCCTTCTATATGTGCTCATAGGATCCCAATGACACCAGAAGCTAAACCTTCCAAGCAAAGACCTTACACCTACAATGATGTATATTCAGCAAAGATAAAGGAAGAGATAGACAAATTATTAGATGCTGGATTCATATACGAGATTGAACACACGGAATGGGTGTCGCCTTTGGTGGTGGTACCAAAGAAGAACGGAAAATTAAGAGTGTGTATAAATTTGAAGAAAGTAAATGCAGCCACCATAAGGGATAGTTATCCCTTACCTATTACTGACCATCTTTTGGAAAGAGTGGCAGGGAAGGAAGTCTATAGTTTCTTAGATGGCTTTTCAGGATATAATCAGGTAGCCATAGCTCCTGAGGACCAACATAAAACAGCCTTTGCAACTGAATGGGGAGTTTACGCCTTTAGAGTCATGCCTTTTGGTTTAACGAATGCCCCAGCCACTTTCCAAAGATTGATGTGCCATGTGTTTAAAGAATTTTTGAGGAAAAGCATGGAGGTATACGTGGATGACTTATGCACTTATTCAGCTATACGATCAGAGCACATTCCGGAACTAGAAAAGATCTTCGCAAAATGTCGACAGTATAGGGTATGCCTCAATCCAGAAAAATGTGTCTTCATGGTTAGACAAGGAAAAATTTTAGGACATATTGTCTCTAAAAACGGAATCTCAACTGATGAAGACAAGATTAAAGTAATTCTAGATTTACCAAGACCGAAAACTGCTAAAGAAGTTCAAGCATTTATGGGACATTGTGGATACTATCGGAGATTTATACATATGTATGCCATAATTGCTAGACCTCTTTATGCTTTGTTGACTCAATTCAATTGGACCGAAGAATGCGAGAAAGCCTTTACTGAGTTAAAGAGTCGATTAAGTTCAGCACCAATTCTTCGAGTACCTAACTGGAATAAACCATTTCACATCCATGTGGATGCTTCCAAGTTTGCCATTGGTTGCATCTTAGCTCAACCTGCAGATACAGGAAAACTAGACCACCCTATAGCCTATGCCAGTAGACAGTTAAATCAAGCAGAACGCAATTATACTACCACAGAGAGAGAAGGCCTAGGGATGGTATACGCAGTAAAGAAGTTCAGACATTACCTATTGGCAAACAAATTCAAATTCTTCATTGATCATCAAGCCTTATTGTACCTAGTCAACAAACCTTGCAATACAGGAAGACTAGTACGATGGTTTTTATTGCTAATGGAATTTGATTTTGAGGTAGTTGTCAAGAAAGGAAATACCCACATAAGAGCAGATCACTTATCGAGAATGACCCATGGTGAACCACCCATAGGGGTACCAGATGATCTGCCAGATACTTACCTGTTTAACCTGGAAGTATGTCCCCAATGGGCAGAAAAGTTGATCCCTATACTCACACATGGACCTAAAGATGGGATCACACCAAATCAAACCCAGGATCTGTGGAAGACTAAGAACCTTCATATCATTGCAGGAAGCTTGTATCACCAAGATTCAAGTGGATTGTTAATGAGATGCATAGAAGAGGATGAACAGGAAATGTGGCTTAAGAAAGCACACGTAAATCAATGGAAAACTCATCTAAATGCAAACGGAACATGGCAAACCCTGAAGAGGTTAGGCATATATTGGCCTACCATGCAAAAAGATGCACATAATTATGTATCAGCCTGCCCAAATTGCCAAGAACAGAATCCAGAAGAGAACTCTACTCTAGGCTACTCTACTGTAGCACCAAGATGGAGCATACCTTTGGTGAAGTTCTTGAAGACCCAGGAATACCCAGAAGGAGCTACATTAGCGAGGAAACGTGCGTTAGAACAACAGAGTAAGGATTATGCCATTATAGGAAAACAACTCTTTAAGCGTGGAAGAGATAATCAATTACGATTGTGCATCCATGAGGACGAATATCTGGCTGTGTTAGAGATGGCGCATACAGGAGCTGCAGGAGGACACTTCTCTGCAGACAAAACTGCAAAAATGATTCTCTTTGCAGGAATGTGGTGGCCAACTCTACATCAAGATGCAGCAACATATGTGCAACGATGTGATACGTGTCAACGAACAAAATATCCAGTCAAAAGAGATGAGATGCCACTTAGACCCATGATGAGTGCAAGAGCTTTCACGAAATGGGGAATATATTTCATAGGACCTATTAGCCCCCCAGCAAAAGGATCCCATGCCGAGTATATAATTGTAGCCACGGACTATCTAACCAAATGGGTTGAAGCGAAAGCAACCAAGAAAAATGACGCAAGAACTACGGCCAAGTTTCTCTTTGAGAATGTTTTCACTAGATTTGGACTACCAATAGAAATTGTGAGTGATAGAGGTACGCATTTTGTGAATGAAGTCATCGAAGCCTTGCTGAATGAATTCTTGGTAATTCATAAGAAATCAGCTCCTTATCACCCACAAGCCAATGGACAAGCGGAGAGTTCGAATAAAATTTTGTGTACAGTTCTCACAAAAATTGTGAACACGGGAAGAACTGATTGGGATAAGCAGTTACATCATGCTTTATGGGCATTTCGAGTAGCTTACAAAACCGCCATAGGCACCACACCTTTTAACTTAGTATATGGACAAAATGCTATTTTGCCAATTGATTTCTTAATTCCCACCCTCAGAGTAGCAACTACTTACGAGTGGAAGGGACATGAACTATCAGCTCAATTGGACCAAATAGAAAAACTTCATGAAACTAGGTTACAAGCAGTAGCAGGCATTTATGCTGCTAAAAGGCGACAAAAAGCCTACTTTGATGCTCACATCAAGGACAAGAATTTGAAGGAAGGAGATTTAGTTTTGGTATACACTTTGAAGCAACATGCTAAGAAACTGCAAAAGAGAGGATATGGCCCATTGATCATCAATCGCATATCAACAAGTGGAGCCATCAATCTCGCAACCTTAGATGGAGACGTATTGCCAAACTACATCAGTGGATGTCGAGTAAAAAAATATCTAGAACCATTGACAGAGGAAACAATGGCTCGATTAATCAAAGGCAAGAATAGACGCATGGAGGAGGAAAGGATAAGAGAAGAAGCTAGATAGGAAGCACTAGAACGTATCAAAAAACGGAAAGAGTGGATGAGAGAAAGAGACGAGAGATATAGAGTAGGAGAAGAACTCATCCCCATGGCTAATTTTAGAGCCACAGAGAACTCTGGACAACAAGGAAGACAACCTTATTTGAATCTGGGAGCAGGACGGAAAGAGTACCACTTAGTGGATGCTCTTATTGACACAGGAGCAGCAATAAGCTGTATTAGAATTTCTTTGTCTCAGAAACTTAGAGAGGAATTACGCCCATCGAAGGCACAGCTAATTGGAATAGGAGGAAAAGTTACTCAATGCATGGGTGAGATCACTCTACCTTTGCATATGGGGAACAATACTATGGAGCAAAGACTTTTAGTGTGCCAGGATCAAGATTTACTTGAAGATGTGGTGTTAGGGCAAGATTGGATATATGAATATGAGGTAACCATCCAATTGGCTTTAGGATACATCTCGGCCAGGATAGGACCTCGTGAAGTGTTTAGTCTGCTAGACGAACGACCACTCAAAGCCGCTATTATAGAGCCAGAAGTTCATTCCAATGAACAAAGTCATGATTGTCTGCTCCCTAGCACTTCAGAAACCTCTTCTTCAAGTCCTACATTGAATTCTGTGTGCATTCCATCTTTAAGTGTTGAGAGTCACAAGAGTGCACATGAACCTGCAATCAAGCCCAGTGACACACAATGCACAAAAGAGAATATTCCTTTGAAGGAATTAAAGTCTACACCCATGAGAGTATACCCCATTCCACTTTCTACACTAGCTTGGATAAGGAAGGATCAAAAGAAGGCATATCTTCAGCAACAGACCAGTCATCGACATCAGTGTGTCCAATCGAATAAGAAGACTAAGAATTTTGCGCAATACAGTCAACCTCGACTCAAGAGCATTTGGGTTCCGAAGAAAGTGACAACTGCACAACCGGATCGAACACAAATATGGATCCCAAAGGCATGTACTCCAAAGCCGATCGAACATCCTCATAAGGGCAATCACCATCAACATAGTCCACAAGCACACCAGCCAAGAAAGAGGACCTATTGGAGAAAGAAGGAGTCTGCCGCTGCAACTCAAAGAAGACCGAAATTCCAAAAGCAGATAGAGCAAACGCACTATAAGGGAAGAATCACATTTATCACGAAGGTTCCGAAGGAAATACATCCCCAAAGAGTGAACCAAATTTGGGTACCGAAAGACAAGATAGGAGGCATAAAGCAAACAACTACTTCCAATTGCACACATGCGGAGCTATCAATATCCAAAGTATGCACGATAGGGCCACATTACAAGGCCAAGCATTCGGCACAATCTTCTTCTATTTCGAAAGAGTCAAGCACATTCTCCCTTTGGAAATAGGAGAGCACTTGTAAATACACCAACACGAATACTATCAAAATAATAACCGCTTCGGCTATGAACTAACCTTTCTGTTTTCCTTTCAGATGAAAATATAAAAATATCCAAAAATGTAACAATCCAGGTATTACCTTTCTCACACCCACGGGAAAGGGACGACACTATTCACTCGGAGCAAAATCGAGCTTGAGAGAAATAAAGGAGGATTTCTGATCAAATATGGCCACTAATTCACCCTCTATATTGAGTGCAGATGTCGTCTACCAATTCTGAAGCCACACAAGAGGAAGAAGTCCAGCTTTTCCCGCTCGACTCAATTACAAAAGCAAGAGGTCACTGGTTCCGGGATGACCAACCAGTGTCAGATCTCATCTTCATGGCAACAATAAAAATTATGGACAGGGATCATTGCTTCCCTATCATGTCACAAGATTTCAAAACGATAATACAAGGGCTACCACATATTGAAGATGTATGGACCCAGGCAGGATTAGAGGCATTTCTCAAATTGCCTATTTATGTTCCAGACTTCCAAAGATGTACACAAGTCATGAATACTATGCAGCCTGCGGCAACAAAGATATCAATCCCAGAAGCACAGGTATTGGATAAAGTAGGCAGATGGAAAACGATTCAATTCACGCATGAATTGATCAATAAAGCTTTTGGATGGAATCAAGAGGGCATTACTAATGTTAAGGACGAGTGCCATGATCCCAAGAAGAAATCATTTTTTGATATAAACCGAATTGACTTAGAAGATGCTGTTCGATTGGTGCATCAACACTTTTGTTTCCCAAGCATGCACAGGTATACAGCTCCACAGAAGATAATAGTTCAATTACTATCTCATGCCATGAGACAGATAGGCAACAAGGTAAATCTGACAGGATATGTTCAAGAAAGATTATTTGAAGCCCAGAAAAAGTGGGGCAAGAAAAAGTTTTTGAATGGTAGTCCTGCATTGACATTATTGATATATGAAGCGTTAGACATGAAGAATTGTTTAAAAGAGATGCCTACCTCCGAAGGATTAGCTAAATATGTGAAATCCGCCACAGTTCCCAAAAAGAAGAAAATTACTACAGGTATTGAAGAGGCAGGAACCAGTTCTCAGCCACAAATGAGAGGTACAAAACGCCTACGGGAGGAGGAAGCTCAGGCTACACCTCAATCAAAAAGGACACATATATTGCCAACAGTACCGATAGTCCAAATGCCAATAACCAAGAGAGATCTTTCCGCCGCCCTCGAAGAAACACACCAGTATATGCGAGGGCAGGTGAATCTTAATGTCCAAGGACATCATTATAGACAAGCAAGTCAAGCTAAACAGCAGCAAAGCACCGAGAGAACACCAAAACAGGCTGGAAGATACAAAGAGCTGGGCATAGAAGATTCCAGTACCGACATGGAATCCAGTCCTGAGAAAGATACCCTAGATACTGATATCAGGACAGAGACTCAGGAAGACGAAGGACCAGAAATCAATCAAATGGAAGTGACGCCAGACAACCAAGCAAAGGATAAAGAAATTGAGAAGGTCGATGACCCTGAGCTGGTCATTCAGTTGAATGACACTACAAAAATCAACATCAAAGAAGCTCCAGTCAGTGAGACATACGTAAAACCACCTATCAAAGAGGAAGAACGAACCCCAGTAAGAAAGGAAGCGGAGGAGCTACAAAATAAAGAACAAATTATAATCGAGGTGCCAGAAGATACACCTCAAGGAAACAAAGAAGACATGGTGGCTGAGCCAAGCATTCAACTTCAGATTAGGCAGCCCCATGATACCACTTTACATATCGCTCAAGGTAAAGATGTAAATACAGGTGAAGCACCGAGTATACCAACAACATGGTTGAATGTTGATGTGGCACAGTTGAAGCCTGTAGTCAAACAGATGATTCAGACGGCCATGGACACTCAACAACAGATGATGGATATCGACACAGAATATGACAAGGCCATGAGGGAAAGAAGTCAGTTCCAAATAATGAGCGAACAACTGTCATCACAACTCATCCAGGCACAGAAGGAGTTAACGGACAAAACCACTGTGTTGCTTGAAAATAAAAGGCAATATGAATCGTTAATCGCTCAGCACCATCAACTACAATCACAGCTAGCAACTCTCCAAAGATCATATGATACAAGCGAGGCTGATAAAGCACGAATGAAGGCAAGAAGCACTATGCTTGAAACTCAGTTGAAGGTGTATATGGAGGAGAATGACAATTTACGCAACCGAAATAAAGAATTAATGAAGTCATTATTATATGATCAGCCGATCAAGCAACCAGAGACCTCGGAAACCAAAGAAAAAGAATTGAGAGAGCAGCTTACACAATATGAAGATCTGCTGAGACAAGAGCGCGCTGTACGAGAAGCATCAGAACAGAAGCACAATCAAGAAATATGTGGACTCACAAAGCAATTAAATACAGCACATGGGAAACTTGCAGCAAGTTACAGTGAAAACATGGATAATGTTGCTGAAGTGGGCAATGAATTGTTAGCCGCTAAAGAAGCACTCAGAGCAGCCCTGCAAGACATAAAAGAGAAGGATGAATGCATAGAAAAATTAAAGATTCAAATCAAAGAGAAAGAACCGATCGGGACACCAGTAGTGCCAGAAAAAGAACATCCTACTGACGAGGTAGAGGTAAGCCCTCTATCTCAACCGATCTATCATTCTCCAATGCATGAGCAGATGGCGGATATGCATGATGATCATCCAATGCCATACACTGCAGAACTAAGTCAGAAGGAACGGGCACTAGTGGTGTCCCGGTTGACGGAAAGTTTTGAAAATGAAGTTATCAAGGTTATGAAGGAAGCAAAGATCAAAGGCAAAGACCTGGACAAGATCATGAAGCCTTTCAATATCCCGTACGGATTGTTGAAAGAGAAGACGAGAAGGTACATTAAGCAGACAACAAAGAAAAGTCCAGATGTGCAGCTTAATTTCAAACATGATACATTCACATACACTCAAGCCGAGTTTGAAGCAGCACAGCCAGTGTGGAGGAGAAAGTTTTTGGAGAAACATCCCACACTTCGGGTGCATTGGGAAGCCGCACCTTATTTATTCCAGGTAAACCCTTCATTTTGCCCAATACCACGAAGAAGGGAGCCCACGGAATTTTTGGCTTTACAACGCAGCGGCAACATTAATAAACAGTGGCTCAACTATCCGATGCTACCGAGCCCACCGCATAATTATTTGCCAACCGAGGATTACATGATCAAAACAATAGAATTTTGGCTACACAACTATGCGACAGTACCAGATTTAGCAGTTAAAATGGCAAATAAAATACTTAGTATGCTACTTACAGTTTTGAAAGTCTTCAAACATGTGGCATATACATTTTTGAACTTCATCGGCATTAATCAAGGCACAGATGTACTTGTTTTTGATCTATCAGTGATGCCGAGCCGCCCCACCATAATGGCATACTATTCTAGACTCATGTTTTTGCCAAGTCCATATATGCAGACATTCGAAGAAGCGTTTTTTACTGGATTTTTTGAAATCGATTCAGAGATATTTTTAAAGATGTCATCCAATCTGAATGCCAGACTTGTGGCATATGAACTGAGCTTCTTCGCAGATCATAGACAACCGCCCAACGATGGAGTCAAAGCGGAACAATGGAAACAGATCATGATACGTGAAGCTAATCTGCTAAACGATACAGAGCAACAAGTATACAGAACATATGCCCGGCGCTTATCAAAGCCTGTCGGGGACGACAGAGTTCAGGAGGGGGGCAGTGTTGAGGGCGAGACGAGTAAAAAGAGGAAAAAGAGAAAGCAACGAAAGAAACAGCTTCATTAAAAGACAATTTGAAGATCAGACAAATGTAAAGATACATCTCTGCAGGAAGCCCCGCAGGGGCGCAACACCCATCTCTGCACAGAGCCCCGCAGGGGCACGCACCAGGCTACAAAGCTAAACCCCAGGGTCCAGAGGAGTGGATTTTTCAAACATCAAAGTAGGGCCAAAAGTTAGAAAGGGGTAGAGGCTGAAAAGTTGAAGAGGGTGACTAAGAATAGCACATTCCTAGTCACTGGTGGCGTGCGTGGCAACCCAAGTCAACAGGCAAGGCGACTACGTCAGGCTCTCGAGTTGTAGAGCTTGAATCAAGAAGGCCATCGAATCTGCATGTCTGTTTAACTGCAGACAATACTGACCACAGGGCGCGTGCGCGAAGCAAAGTCTGTCAAAGGAAGCGAAGTCTGTCAAGGGACGACAGAGGCGAAGAGGGGGAGAGTGTTGCAGAGCCAAAGAGCGCACAAAGCAGAGAAAAAGACGGGCCCCAAAATTTTTCCGATTTGGACCAGAGATTTTTGTAACATATTCATTTTTGTAACATATTTCCCTTGTAAAGGCACTAGAGGAGTCCTCTAGATGCATTCCCATAGAGGAATAGAAGCTTATCCATGTAAAATAGTAGGAAATTAGCTCTTAGAGAATAAAAGTGCCGGTCACTAATGTGAAAGGACCAATTTTAGGGCACTAGTATATAAGTCAAAATCTGACTCATTGTAAGCACTTTTTGCCATTGTGAGAATAGAGAGCTCAGATTTTCGAATTTGTGTCTTCTTCACTCTGTATCTTCTTCTTCGTGAGCTTGTATGCATGTGTATTGCTTGGAAAGAGTGCTTGTGAGTGTGGTCTATCCATGAGAGTGATTATTTGCTGGAGGTAATGTGTGAGCAAGGTGTAGGAAGTGCTGAAGTGTAGGAAAGATTTCCCGCGACTCAGTATTTTGCCCATAACTTGAAGTAGGAGCGTCAGAATTGAGTGAAACCACTGCCATTGGATGCGTCTTCTCGAGAGCTTCGAAACGCATATGCTATTCGCTATATTTGGAGTTCGGAGCTGGGAGAAAAGTCCAAAATACTGACGGCTGCTGCACCAAGTATCGTTTCGCCATAACCGACAGTTGAAGCTCGTTTGGATAAGTATTAGTCTTGCTTGCATTCTTGAGTTATCCACTTGCATTGACCATTACACGATTGCATGTCCTCATACACTCGGCTAGGTTTGTATACTCTTTGGATTGATATTTAAAAGCGTGTATCCCCACTATATGCACTTGAGAGGAGATGGAGGTATAGTCTCTGTCGCCGCAAGTCCCTAAGTTGAAACTTAGGTCAACACCCTACAAAGCTAAACCCCAGCTTCTCTTCTACGAGGTACAGGACAAAATGCAGGGTTTACCTGCAGGGAATATGGAGCAGCTTGCCAGTGTCTCCTTAGTGTCGGGTGTTTCTCCAAAAACTTTCTTCTCCAAACTGGCTGTGCGGCTTCAAATTCTGTTTGAGTGAAATTGAATGTGTCATTTTCGAAGTGGAGCTGCTTATCAGGGTTCGTTTTTGTGATCTTCTTGATGTATTGACGTGTTTTCTCTTTCAGCAATCCGTATGGAATATTGAAAGGCTTCATAAGCGTCTCTAAGTCTTTTCCCCTGATCTTTGCTTCTTTCATGACTTTAATAACATCATTTTCAAAATTTTCCGTCAATCGGGACACCACTAGTGCCCGTTCCTTCTGACTTATTTCTGCAGTATATGGCATAGGATGATCATCATGTAGATCCGCCACCTGCTCACGTATGGGAGAATGATAGATCGGTTGAGATAGAGGGCTTACCTCTACCTCGTCAGTAGGATGTTTCTTTTCTGGCACTACTGATGTCCCGATCGGTTCTTTGTCTTTCTTCTGATTCTTTAGCTGTTCGATGCATTCATCTTTTTCCTTTATCTTTTGTATGGCTTCACCGAGTTCTTCTTTGGTTGCTAGAAGCTCCTTACCTATGTCAGCTTCGTGATCCATATTTTCACTGTAGCTTTGGACCAGTTTTGCTTGTGCTGTATTCAGCTGCTTTTTGAGCTCACTTATTTCCTGAGTGTGCCGCCGTTCTGATTCTTCTTGTACTTCTTTAGCTTGTCGCAGCAACTCGGCATACTCTGCTATCTGTTCTCTTAATTCCTGTTCTTTAGTGTCTGAGGGTCCCTGTTGTATTAGTGGTTGATCATATAATAAAGACTTCATTAATTCTTTATTTCTATTGCGCAGGCTGTCGTTCTCTTCTAGATATAGCTTGAGTTGTTGCTCTAATAGCACGCTTCGCATCTTCATTTTCTCTTTTTCAGCCTCGCTTGCTTTGTGTAATTTTTGCAACTCTTCTAGTTGTGTATGCAGCTGTTGATTTTGGGTGATGGATGCATCATATTGTGTCTGGATTGCTAGCACTTCAGTATTTTTGTTTGCCAATTCTTTTTGTGCTGCAATCAGCTGTGCCGATAGCTGTTCACTTATGAGTTGAAACTGATTCTTTTCCCTTTTTGCTTGATCATATTCGGCATCTATATCCATCATCTGCTGCTGAGTGTCCATGGCTATTTGAATCATCTGTTTTACTACAGTTTTCAACTGCGTCACATCTACATTCAGCCATGTTTTAGGTATTGTTGGTTCTTCTCCGGTGTTCACGTCTTTGCCTTGAGCAATGTGTAATGTGGTGTCATGGGGCTGCCTGATCTGAAGCTGGATCCTTGGCTCAACCCCCATGTCCTCTTTATGTCCTTGAGGTGTGTCATCAGGCACCTCGATTACGGTTTGTTCTTGTTGTTGGAGCTCCTTCGTTTCCTTACTCACTGGAGTTTGATCTTCCTCTTTAATAGGTTGTTTTACATGCGTAATACCAGTGGTTGTATCTTCTTTGATGCTTATTTTTGTAGTGTCATTCAATTGAATGACGTGCTCCGGTTCTATAGATTCTTCGCCTCTTTTTTCCTCTTCTTCCTGGTTTTGTGGCGTGACTTCCACTTGATTTATCTCGTTCCATTCACCCTCGTGTGATTCTGTCCGAATGTCAGTGTCCAATGTATCTTTTTCGGGACTGGATTCCGTGTTTGTACTAGAATCATCAATGCCCAGCTCTTTGTATCTTCCCGCTTGTTTCGGTGTTTGCTTTGGATTCTGTTGCGTCTGCTCTTGACTAGCTTGTCTATAATGGTGTCCTTGAATGTTTAAATTGATTTGCCCTTGCATATGCTGATGTGTTTGCTCGAGGGCAGCAGACAGATCTCTCTTAGTGATCGGCATTTGAGCCGTCGTGATGTTCGGTAAGAGGTGCGTTCTCTTTGATTGCGGTGTTGCTTGAGCTTCCTCTTCGCGTAGGCGCTTCGTACCCCTCATTGGTTTCTGTGTGCTGGTTCCAGCCTCTTCAACCACAGCTATTGCTTTCTTCTTCTTCGGGACCGTCGCTGACTTTACATATCTTGCTAGTCCTTCTGAAGTTGGCATCTCTCTCAAGCAGTTCTTCATTTCTAAAGCCTCATAAATCAACAATGTGAGAGCTGAACTGCCATTTAAAAACTTCTTTTGCCCCCACTTCTTTTGTGCTTCAAACAGTCTTTCTTGGACATACCCTGTTAGGTTGATTTTGTTTCCAATTTGCCTCATGGCATGCGATAGTAGTTGGACTACAATTTTCTGTGGAGCTGTATACCTATGCATGCTGGGAAAACAAAAATGTTGATGTACCAGTCATACAGCATCCTCTATGTCAATTCTGTTAATTTCTAGGAATGATCGCTTCTTGGGATCATGGCATTCTTCTTTCACATTAGTAATGCCTGTTTGATTCCATCCAAAAGCTTTATTAATCAATTCATGTGTGAATTGGATGGTCTTCCATGTCCCGACTTTATCCAATACTTGCGCTTCTGGGACTGAGATCTTTGTCGCGGCAGGCTGCATGGTGTTCATTACCTGTGCACATCTCTGAAAGTCTGGCACATAGATTGGTAACTTTAGGAATGCTTCTATGCCCGCCTGTGTCCATACATCCTCAATATGAGGTAGTCCTTGTATGATTGTCTTGAAATCCTGGGACATGATTGGAAAACAATGATTTGTGTCCATGATTTTGATTGTGGCCATGAAGATTAGCTCTGCCACTGGTTGATCATCCCGGAACCAGTGACCTCTTGCTTTTGTTACTGATTCCAATGGAAGAAGTTGCACCTCTTCTTGCTGCCTAGATTCAGAATCAGTGGAAGCCATCTGCACTCAATATAGAGTATGAATTAGTACCCATATGTTTTCAGAAATCCTCCTCTATATGTTGGTTATAAGTTCGATGTCGCTCCGAGTGCATGGTGTCGTCCCTTTCCCGTGTGTGTGAGAAAGGTAATACCTGGATTTACATTTTTATATATATATATATATATATATATATATATATATATATATATATATATATATATATATATATATATATATATATATATATATATATATATTTTGCTGAAAAGAAAACAGAAATGTGAGTCCATAGCCGAAGCGGTTAGTAATTATTTTTTGAATTATTTTCTTAATGTATGTACAAGTGTTCTCCTATTTCCCTATTAGGAAAATGTGCTTGACTATCTTGAAATAGAAGAAGGATGTGCCGAATGCTTGGCCTTGTAATGTGGCCCTATCATGCATACTTTGGATTTCGACCACTCCATATGTGTGCAATTGGAAGTAGTTGGCGTATGCATGTTGTCCTGTTTGTCTTTCGGCATCCAGATTTGCTTCGTTGTGCTGGGCTTCGTTGTAGGTTGCCCACTTCTACTGAATGTGGCTTTTTTCTTCGTTTCGTAGGTCTGCTTCATTTGATCTATAACTCTCGGCACGTCTCGGGCTGCCTTTACAGACTCTTTCTTTCTCCAGTATCTCGTTTTCTGTGGTTGTTTTGCAGGTGGATTGCGTTGGTTCTTCTTGTTTCGGGAATCCTCCCTCCGGTTGATTTGCCTTGGGATGCAAGACTTCGGAACCCAAATTTGCGATCGATCTTGTTGAGCAGCTACGACTGTCTTGGGGATCCATAGTGTAGTAATTTGTCGATGATTTTGCTGTTCAGACGGAGTTGGTTTTTGCTTTGCTCGTTTGTTCTGATGTCCGTTGTGCTTTTGTCTTCGTAGATATTCCTTCACTTGATCTTTCTTTATCCACACTTGGTTAGAATATGGAATAGGGTATATTTTTATGGTGACATGGTTTGAATTACTCTGAGGCATAGTCTCTTTGATGCAGGGTGTTTCAGTGAGATTGATTTCAGATTGAGTGACACTCTCAAGACTTGCTAGACTAGAACAAGGTGTGCAAGCAGGATTCAATGTGTCCGCACATATAGTACTCGATGAAGGTGTATCTATAGTGCTAGAGATCATGCATTCAGGGCTTTGTTCATTTGATTGAATTGTTTGCTCCATACTCACAGATTTTAATGGTCGCTCATCTAGCAGACTGAATACTTCACGCTGTCCTATCCTGGCTGAAATGTATCCCAACGCCAATTGAATAGTCACCTCGTATTCGTAAATCCAATCTTGACCTAACACCACTTCCTCAAGCAAATCTTGGTCATGATACACTAACAGTTTTTGTTCCATGGTGTTGTTACCAAGATGCAACGGTAAGGTGATCTCTCCTATGCACTGGGTAATTGTTCCTCCTATTCCTATCAACTGGGCCATTGATGGGCGTATTGTCTCTGTGAGTTTTTGGGTCAAAGAAAACTTAATGCAACTTACAGCGGCACCTGTGTCAATAAGAGCATTTACCAAGTGATACTCCGTTTTTCCGGCTCCCAAATTTAGATAGGGTTGTGTTCTTTGCGATCCCAGATTTTGAGTGGCTCTAAAGTTAGCCATCGGGATGAGTTCTTCTCCTTGACGATATCTTTCATCTCTCTCTCTCATCCACTCTTTTCGTTTCTTTATCCTTTCCAAAGCTTCTTGTCTCGCTTCTTCCCGTATTCTTTCCTCTTCTAAGCGTCTGTTTTTACCTTTGATTAATCGTGACATAATTTCGTCAGTTAATGGTTCTAGGTATTTCTTTACTCTACACCCACTGATGTAGTTTGGTAACACGTCTCCATCTAGGGTTGCTAAGCTGATGGCTCCACTTGTGGATATACGATTAACGATTAATGGACCATATCCTCTCTTTTGCAATTTCTTAGCATGTTGTTTCAAAGTGTATACCAAAACTAAATCTCCTTCTTTCAATTTTTTGTCCTTGATATGCGCGTCGAAATAGGCTTTTTGTCGTCTTTTAGCAGCATAAATACCCGCTACTGCTTGTAACCTAGTTTCATGAAGCTTCTCTATTTGGTCCAATTGTGCTGATAATTCATGTCCTGTCCACTCATAAGTAGTTGCAACTCTAAGAGTGGGAATCAAGAAATCAATTGGCAAAATAGCATTTTGTCCATACACTAAGTTAAAAGGAGTAGTGCCTATTGCAGTTTTATAGGCTACTCGGAATGCCCATAAAGCATGGTGTAACTGCTTATCCCAATCTGATCTACCGTTGTTAACGATTTTGGTGAGAACAGTACACAATATTTTATTTGAACTCTCTGCTTGTCCATTTGCTTATGGGTGATAAGGGGCAGATTTCTTATGAATTACTAAGAATTCATTCAATAAGGCTTCTATCACTTCATTAACAAAGTGCGTACCTCTATCACTCACAATCTCTATAGGTAGTCCAAATCTAGTGAAGACATTCTCAAAGAGAAACTTGGCTGTAGTTCTCGCGTCATTTTTCTTTGTTGCTTTTGCTTCAACCCATTTGGTCAGGTAATCTGTGGCTACAATTATGTATTCGGCATGTGAACCTTTTGCTGGTGGGCTAATAGGTCCTATAAAGTCTATTCCCCACTTCGTGAAAGCTCTACACTCATCATGGGTCTAAGTGGCATCTCATCTCTTCTAATAGGATACTTCGTTCGTTGACAAGTATCACACCGTTGCACATATGTTATGGCGTCTTGATGTAGAGTTGGCCACCACATTCCCGCAAAGAGGATCATTTTTGCTGTTTTGTCTGCAGAGAAGTGTCCTCCTGCAGCTCCTGTATGGGCCATTTCTAAGACAGAGAGATATTCATTTTCATGAATGCACATTCTTAGTTGGTTATCTTTCCCGCGTTTAAAGAGTTGTTTTCCTATGATGGCATAATCCTTACTCTGTTCTTCAAGAGCACGTTTCCTTGTTAAGGTAGCTCCCTCAGGGTATTCTCGAGTCTTCAAGAACTTTACCAGAGGCATGCTCCACCGTGGTGCTATTGTAGAATAGCATAACGTAGAATTCTCGTCTGGGGTTTGTTCTTGACAGGTTTGACAGGTTGACACATAGTTATGTGCATCTCGTTGCATGGTTGGCCAATATATGCCAAATCTTTTGAGTGTTTGCCACGTTCCATTTGCATTCAAATGAGTGTTCCATTGGTTTATGTGTGCCTTCTGAAGCCACATTTCTTGTTCCTCTTCTTCCACACATCTCATCAGCAATCCGCTTGAATCCTGGTGGTACAAACTTCTCGCAATGATGTGAAGGTTTTTGGTCCTCCAGAGATCTTGCGTTTGGTTTGGCGTGATCCCATCTTTAGGTCCATGTGTAAGTATCGGGATCAATTTTTCTGCCTATTGAGGACATACTTCCAGGTTAAAAAGATAAGTATCTGGCAGATCATCAGCTACTCCTATGGGTGGTTCTCCATGGGTCATGCGAGATAAGTGGTCTGCTCTGATGTGGGTGTTTCCTTTCTTGACTATTACCTCAAAATCAAATTCCATTAGCAATAAAAACCATCGTACTAGTCGTCCTGTATTACAAGGCTTATTGACTAAGTACAATAGAGCTTGATGATCAATGAAGAATTTGAATTTGTTTGCCAGTAAGTAATGTCTGAATTTCTTGACTGCGTATACCATCCCTAGGCCTTCTCTCTCCGTAGTAGTATAATTGCGTTCCGCTTGATTTAACTGTCTACTGGCATAGGCTATCGGGTGGTCTAATTTTCCTGTGTCAGCTGGTTGAGCTAAGATGCAACCAATGGCAAACTTGGAAGCATCCACATGAATGTGAAACGGTTTATTCTAGTTGGGGACTCGAAGAATGGGTGCTGAACTCAATCGATTCTTTAACTCATTAAAGGCTTTTTCACATTCTTCAGTCCAATTGAATAGCATCAATAATGCATAAAGAGGTCTAGCAATTATGGCATACATATGTATGAATCTTCGATAGTAACCACAATGTCCCATAAATGCTTGAACTTCTTTAGCCGTTTTAGGTCTTGGTAAATCCAAAATTACTTTAATTTTGTCTTCATCCGTTGAAATTCCATTCTTAGAGACAATATGTCCTAAGATTTTCCCTTGTCGCACCATGAAGACACATTTTTCAGGATTGAGGCATACTCGATATTGTCGACATTTAGCAAAAATCTTTTCTAGTTCAGGGATGTGCTCTGAACGTATAGCTGAATATGTACACAGATCGTCCACGTATACCTCCATACTTTTTCTCAGAAATTCCTTGAACACATGACACATCAATCTTTGGAAAGTAGCTGGGGCATTCGTAAAACCAAAAGGCATGACTCTGAAGGCGTATACTCCCCATTCAGTTGCAAATGCAGTCTTATGTTGGTCCTCAGGAGCAATGGCTACCTGATTATACCCTGAAAAGCCATCCAGAAAACTATAAACTTCCTTCCCTGCTACCCTTTCCAAGAGATGATCAGTGATTGGTAAGGGATAGCTATCCCTTATGGTTGCGGCGTTCACTTTTTTCAAATTGATGCACACTCTTAACTTTCCATTCTTTTTTGGTACAACCACCAAAGGTGACACCCATTCTGTGTGCTCAATTTCGTAGATGAATCCAGCATCTAACAACTTATCTATTTCTTCTTTTATCTTGGCTGAATACACATCATTATAAGTATATGGTCTCTGTTTCGAAGGTTTGGCTTCGGATGTCATGGGGATTCTATGCGCACATATAGATGGATCTACTCCTTTTAAGTCCTTATAAGTCCAAGCGAAGACATCCCGGTATTCTCTTATGAGTCGAATTAACTCTTGTTCTTCTTCTAATGAGACATCCTGTCCTATGAAGGTACAACGTTCTTCTCCTCCTTCCATAGTTACAACTATCTTTTTGGTTTGTTCTTTATTATCATATGCTATTCCAGGTTGTGCTTCTCTTTTAGGCATTTGAATAGCAATTTTCCTCTCTTCCACTTCATATTTTTTAAAATGGGCTGGTACCTCAAATTGGTCTTGGAGTTTGTTTTCTTCATCTTCTAATTCCCTTTCAACTTCTAATTCCCCTTTTGGTGTGAGTTCCTTATGTGTTTCATTGGCCGTGATCTCCATGTTGGTGGTACCAATCCCTAGATCCATGGGTTCAGGTTCCATTTCAATGCTCTCGTAGTCCTCCTTCCAGTCTTTCTCGATCACTTCTCCTTCTTCTGCCTCCTGAAGGACTACCATATACAGGCTAACGTCATAACCCTCCTCGTCGATACATTCGTTCATGGTCACTACTTCTTCGTTTACACAGACATCGAGTGTAGCTAAGATTTCCATCCAACCGTGAGGTTTGAATTCTTCATCCGGAAATACTTGTGGCATATAGGCTGGATCTTGTACAGATTTCACTATTCCTTGTTTCTGCTGCCAACTTTTTCGTCTCTCCTCTTCTTTCTTTGCAGCTTGACATATCCACAGATGAGTGTCCTTGTTCATCCAGGATTGATCACTAGAACCTGCACTATGGACCGATTGATCGTCTTCCTCTTTATGGATTTGATTCCATTGTAGAGGTGGCACATCTTGATAAGTGTATGTATGTAGGTTTACCCTAGTGGTGGTTCCTGCATGTTGTAGGTATACCGCGTCTTTTCCCCAATCTTGTACGACCTTTAGCTGTCTCATGAAGGGCCTTCCCAAGATCATTTCATAATTGCTTGGTCTTTCGAAGTGACAAATGGCTAAAGTATGTTCAAATTCCACTCCACACGTAGTGAAGACTACTCGTTCCAACAATCCTAAGGGTCTTTCCGTATGTCCATCTGCCATTTGAATTTTCATGCGTGTTGGTCTTAATGCTGGTTTTCCCCATTTCTCCCAAATTTCTTTGGTAGCAATGCCGACACCAGCTCCTGAATCTAGTATGGCTTTGGTAGTGTAATCCCTATAGGTGATTGGAAGACAGGTATTTCCTTCATCTCCTTCACTAAAGTCTCCTACCTTATCCACTGGAATTCTCACTGTTTTCACTTCGTCAGCTACCTCTTTCTTTTCCTCCTTGACTTCCCATTGATTGATCAATTTCTCTTTTAAGTGTGGTTTTACCTTTAACAGTTCCTCGAATGTTAGGGTACATGGAATTTTTACCTCTCTAAGATGTTGTATGATCTCCGATGTTTGAATTGATGGGTTCGTTTCTCATCTCGTTATTGATGGAATGCGATACAATTCTGAATTGTGCTCGTACTCCCCGGTGTAGTTGGGTAGTTCCTTTACATCTTCTTTGTCACTTGCATCCATGGGAAAAATTTCTTCTGAATTTAGTTCAGGTATTGAACCCTCTATTTCGTTTTCTGCTTCTAATTTTTCAAAGGGCGGTTCCATTCCTTCTACCTTTTTCCACTTGTCCTCTTGAACTCGTGCCCACAGATCCTTAGTCCAGTCTCCTTCTACTTCGGGGACTATGGATCCTTCCTTTCCCTCAACACCATGTTCTTCATTTTGTGGTCTATATACTTCAGGCTTTTCCTGAGTGTTTAGGCACTCTTGGAATTCTCCTTCGGAAACTCGGGTATTTGGTAGAGGCGATGCAGGTTTTTCTAAAGTTTGTTGTGCAACTTCTATCAATTTCTTGCAGATTTCTAACCTTTCTTTCTCTAAGTCGCCTCTCGGATATTCTCTCTCATGTTGCTCTATGGTAGGTCCTGCTTTTATTCGTGCCTTATATGCCTGAATCCACATGGCTAATTCTTCAGGCACAGGATCTGCGAGGACTGATCCTACCTCCTCCCTTTTATTCTCATTTTTATTTTCTTCTTCCACTTGCGGTTCCTTCGTTGGTTTCTGTTTACTCTTTTCATTTTCCTTCCTTTGTAATAACTTTTTTTCTTTTATCCTATCTCTCCGGTTCTTCCATCTCTTGGATCTTTTACTGGCGATACTTTTCTCTGGTTCTTCGGAGTCTTCTACTCTGTGAGGGATAGTTATATTCCCCTCTTTGTCACTTTGATCATTCCCGTCTGTTCTATCAGGGTTTTCTCTGACCTTGGCTCTTGTTATGGCCTTTAAAGGTACTGTGTACTCTTTGTCGCTCCCTGATGATTCAATCACTTCTATCACATTAATCTGCACGTTAGATGTGACTTTGTTGGGGTTCTTAGGACAATCTCTGAAGAGATGTTCTTTACCACAATCGCTACAGTAGCCTTCCCAAATTCGTTGTGGTGGTGGTGGGTTTGGTAACGTACATTCTCTAATATAGTGGTCACCTCCACATCTGTAGCATGGTCCTCTGGGTACAGGCTGTCTATTCATAGGTCGAGGTGGCATGGTTGCTCTAGGAGCTGTGTACATTAAGGACACATAATCCTGCTCGTGTCCGTATGAACTGTCCGGTATTTCCATGCCATAAGCATATGGGTCATACTGTTGCCCATATTCTGTCATCGCGCTTTCATAACCAGGGTATATTCCTTGACTAGGGTCGTAAAATGAGTCATATGGTTCACTACTAGTCAAAGGTGTGGCTGGCACTATAGCCCTTTCTAGGTTTTCCTCTGGTTGTGCAATCTTGACTGGGACAACGTTCTGAGGGTGGGGCGGTTGTTGTCCTAGTACTGGCTGTGGTTGCGTAAATCCCTGATATGCGTATGGTCGTGGTATGGGTGCCTGTGGCTGATATGAGGGATATCTAAAGACTTCTCCTCCTTGCTCTCTTTGGGGATATCCATACGGTCTCACATAAGGCTGGGTGGTTCTGGTTTGCCTATTGTAAGGGCAGTTCTCGGTGCTATGGTTTGTATATCTCTGCTCTATACTGCAATATTGCAGAGGTCTGGGGACAGAGGGTCTAGGATGAGCATAGGCAGGTGGTGAGACTACTCCCCTGGTACACAAATGAGAAGGATGATCTCCTCCGCACTGCATACATCTTCTAAGCATAGGCAGTCTCATAGGATTAGTGGGATAATTCCTCTGTCCTTGAACGTTCAGTTTTTTTGCTACTAAATCTGCTATTTCTTCCACATTGTTTTTAGCATTTGACGTGCTACTGGCTGACTCTTCGCTTTTCAAACTACCTGGAGGTATTTTCAAGTCTTCAGCAAGATTATCCTCTAGGTCTATACATTCCTTCATACACTCTTGCAAGGTTTGAACTCTCTTCACATACACTAATGACCTCAAGGTTCCGTTCAACAGTCCTTCCAAGAACAATGATACCATTTTGTTTTGGGTAGGTCTCTCTTCCACTGGGCATCTATCTACATACTGCTTGAATCTCCTTGCTGCCAATCTTACTGACTCGGTAGGGACTTGTTTGAAGCTGTGGATTAATGACGAAGAATTGTTTTTAATTCCTGATTTGGTAAATTCTTCAATCATTTCTTGATATACCTGCTCCATGTTCTGAAAAGTATTCGGGTCCAATGGCTGAAACCAAGCCAAAGCTGTGTCTGACAAGGTAAGGCCAAAAGACTCATACTGAATCAGAAAGTCATCTACCTGCTCGGCTCTAACTACTTGTTTAAATTCTGCTATGTGGTTGTAAGGTTCACTAGAGCCATCATAGTGATTTCTCATGCACTTGGCAACTTGGATCGGCCTAAGTCGTCTTCCTGCTTCAGGTTGCCTAGGCATAACTGGGAAAATTGGTCTTCCTATTGGTATGCCTGGTCCTCTTACTACCTGCGGTCTGACTGGAGCATGAACTCCATGTCTTGGGTCAATAGCTGGTCGTGGCCGGTAGTTAGGATTAATGGCAGGCATTGCAAATTGCACATGTGGTCTGACTGGGACCTGGGTCTGTTGTGTTTGTCCCGACTGTTGATATGAATCATTCTGAGATGTTCCAAGTGGATTCCGTGAAGTGGTGGCTTGGTCCCTAGGGGGGAACACTGGGATATTCTGATATTTCAACTCAGCTCTCTCTAATTCTGTTGATGGCCAATACTTTCTCTGATTTTTATCCAAATATGTGATGATGGAGGGGAACTCGGGATCCTGTAACTCATAGATGGTAACTCGACTAGGAGCGGCTTCCCATATAGAGGAATGGGCTCTAAGCAGATGCTCCATTCCATTGATCAAATACACATCTATTAGAGTGTCATCCTGGGGAATCAGGTCTCCTCTCCAAATTTTTGTAATTGTAGATCTCCCTCTAGGAGTAGTTACTTGTTCTTCGTTTCCACCGCCATTTAAGCTTGAAGCATTATTTTCTTCACCATGCTCGTTAATGTTTTCTGGGTGTTCTGTGACCACGTATTGAATATCTTGTTTGTCCATGTACAGTCCTCCTACGTACTTGACTGCTGGTCTAGGCACTATGTATGCTTCTGATGCTTTCTATAACCTGGCCACATATCTGTTTAAGCCATCCAAGTAGATAGGGATCTCGTTGTGGTTGGTGTTCACATACTCCAAGGAGGTTCTGTATTCTCCCTCAATGATTGACATCAAGCCAATCATGGGTACAATGTTTTGCATATCCTCTGAAGCCATGGGAATTTCTCCTTCTGACTCACTGGAGGTTTCAGAATAATGTGAACGGCTACTTGGCTCGGCTACACTCCCTACAGAAGAAATTACACTTCTTCGGCTTCCTAGGGTTCTTCCGAATCTTTAGGTTCATCCACTTAAGAGCTCTGATGAGACTTTTGATACCCTTGGGTCTTAAGCACTCTTCACAATAGGTCAAAAATGTCTAGAAGACTTGGGTTGGAAAGAAATGAGTAACAAGGAATTTTTGTCAGAACACGATACTTGTCTCCCGAACTCACGATACACGATCTCCAGATTAGACGATACCTGATGTATGTTCAGACGATACACGATCTCTGACAAGTATCGCGATACCGGCTAGACGATACCGATACTTGACAAAAATCGTGACACCTACGAAACGATACCGATCGCTGAGTGAAACGATACCGATACCTAGAGGTAAACGATACACGATATTTCAGTCACTGACGATACATGATACTCGATGGGAGATGATACTTGGACTAGACGATACCCGATATCGCGATCTTAGCTCTAGACGATCTCTGGGCCAAACGATACTTGGCTGAAAACTATCGACGATACTTGGAATCCCACGATACACGATCTCTAAATCTGAGACGATCGACGATACACGATATCTGGCAAATATCGCGATCTCTGAAGATCAGACGATACACGATATTTGGACCCAACGATACTTGGCTGAAAACGATCGACGATACACGATACTTGTCAGGTATCGCGATCTTTGACCAAACGATACTTCTCAAGTATCGCGATCGGCACGAAACGATACTCAATCCACGATACACGATCAACGATCGCTGGAGAAAACGATCTCTGACCAAATATCGCGATCGGTATGAAACGATACACGATCGATGGGAAATATCGCGATACTCAACCACAAGAGCAAAACGATACTTGATAAGTATCGCGATACTCAACCGCGGGAGTAAAACGATACTTGACCCTTAGACAAATTTTAGCAAGTGTTTTTGAAGTTTGTTTTTACCCCCTTGATCTCTTAGCTCCTCTCTCTTATCCTCCCTCACTCAATCAAGCAAGACACTCTTCTACCCCCTGTAGCTCTCAGACGATACTCAGCGCAGATCATTTTTCTTTCCTAATTTAATTTGCTTGAGAAATTTTGATTAAAATGGTGGGCTAGCTCACCTTGGTAGCACCTAGAGTCTCTTTGTCAAATTCCCTTGCTCTGTGCACTCCCAAGTTGCTTGTTTCCTCGCCCACGATCTCTGCCACAGCTCACGCGATATTCGACAGTTGCTCCCACGATACTTGTTCACACAAGTGATTTTTCAAATGATCTTTTTGGCTTTTATACTTGGAGTTTTCTAGCTTACAAAAAGGAAACTTTTCTGAACAAAACTAAAATCTACTCTAATGACTTGGTCCACTCTCTAATCACTCCTACTCTACTCCTTCTACTCACTTCCCTAAACTAACAACTCACTACACACACTCCAAGAATGAGAAGTAGCAAGTGCGGCTGAAAATGACTTACCAAAGAAGAGAAGATTTCCACTCCTCCACTTACTTCAATGCAAAAAGCTACTTACCATCACACGAATGCCTCGGTTTGATTCGTCACTCCCCGGCAACGGCGCCAAAAAGTGTGTTGACCTAAGTATCAACTTAGGGACTTGCGGAGAAAGAGACTATACCTCAATCCCCTCACAAGTGCATATAGTGGGGATACACACTTTTAATTATCAATCCAAAGAGTATACAAACCTAGCCGAGTGTATGAAGACATGCAATCATGTAATGGTCAATGCAAATGAACTACTCAAAGAATGTAAATGAGGCAAAGACTTATCCAAACAAGCTCCAACTGTTGGTCAAGGCGAAACGATACTTGGTGTAGCAGCCGTCAGTATTTTGGACTTTTCTCCCAGTTCCGAACTCCAAATATAGCGAATAGCATATGCGTTTCGAAGCTCTCGAGAAGACGCATCCAATGGCAGTGGTTTCACTCGATTCTGACGCTCCTACTTCAAGTTATGAGCGAAATACTGAGTCGCAAGAATATTTTCTTACACTTCAGCACTTCCTACACTTCGCACACACCCTTCCTACAGCAAAGAAACACTTTCATGGATAGACAACACTCACCAGCACTCTTTCCAAGCAATACACATGCATACAAGCTCACGAAGAAGAAGATAAGGAGGGAAGAAGATACAAATTCGAATTTCTGTGCTCTCTATTCTCACAATGGCAAAAAGTCCTTTACAAGAGTCACATTTGACTTATATATTAGTGCCCTAAAAAATTGGTCCTTTCACACAAGAGACCGGCACTTTATTCACTAAAAGATTAAATTTCTACTATTTTACATGGGTAAGCTTCTAATCTTCTGTGGGGATGCATCTAGAGGACTCCTCTAGTGCCTTTACAATGGAAAATATATTACAAGAATGATTATGGTACAAAAATATGAAGTCCAAATCGGAAAAATTTTGGGGCCCGTCTTTTTCTCTGCTTTGTGCGCTCTTTAGCTCTGCAACAAGTTGTAAAACTCATCATAATACCATTAAATGACCTCCATATCACTTTTCAGGGTCAAAAGTGCTATTTTTGACTTCTAATTCAAAATCTGTGCATGTTTTTGAACTAAAAAAGTGACTTTTTCCAAAATAACTCAAAAAACTCTACTTTCCCTCTTCAAACTCCCATTTTCATACCCAACACCCATTCTCTATTTTTTTTCACCTCTATTCCCTCCATACCATACAACATAAGTGTTGTTTTTCCTCTTACCATTCTCCCAACTTCTGCAGCAATGACAACAACTCTTACTCCCATGGAAAGCTCCAGAGCTCGTACGAGACCAAAAGACGAAGTTCACACAATGACGTGCCACAACATCAAAACAATGGAAGGAAGTTGGCTACCACAAGAGTTTTGCAAAGGTGCATGGGTGTACATGCAACCATTTGGACTTGGTCCTCATCGTGTTTGAGATCGTGGAAATTTGGATCTTCATTGGAAAGGTAAGCTCTTAGTCTTCAAGCAGCAAACACATAGTGGGATGGTTGCTATTGTATAACATGTCTTCACAGTTTCAACCATGAAGTTAGAAAACTCCAATAGAATTAGATATCCAATCCATTGTGAGTATTTCTATTTTTTCAATACTTCATGGTGTTAAATGTCTTAATTACTCATCTCATATGTTTGTCATTGCTACAATCATATTTCCTTCTAGTTTAGTGGAAGAGCAACCACTTCATAGTCTTACAAGAACTTTCAAAGCATTACGTGCAGACATTGGGGCATTAGTGTTTCCAAGTGTACCTCCTGCTAAACTTATTCGTGAAAGGATCTTCTTTTACACTCACAAGTACATTGTTCCTTCCAGAGATGGTGAATATGGAAGGTTGGAGATTATCAAAGTTGATTCTCTTCTTAGTTTAGAGTGGCCAAAACTTGATTTTTGGTCCATATCATCTTTCAAGCATAAGATGGTGATGGACATACATAACTCTTTCAAATTCACACGAGTTTCTAGATCAATATGTCTTCATTGGACTCTACCAATCCATTGCTTTGTTTTCATATTTCAAGGCATTCCTTTTGTAGAAACTCCTACAATGTTCCTATGTAAAGATATTACATACGAAGTAGTAGAAGGATTGCTAGGGGAAAACTAGGGTTATGTAGAAGGATTGTCAAAAGGGGATAGATATCATTGTAGAATTGGTGACATAGGTATAGGGTTTTGCTATTTAAAACATCGCACCTCTTTGTACATTAGATTTTCTTATGGTCGTTGGATGTGTAAACTAGGAGAGTGGATACCTTTGCAAAGCTCGGAGGGATCTTTCACTTAATTTGAAATTAATGTGAAGTTACCAAACAATGATATGGAGGTGGTTTTAGTTAATCAACATTGGAACTTGGCCAACTTGAGAGAGCACTTACTTATCATGGGATATGATGATCTTCATGATTTCAAATTTCGAATAGGGAACAAGGTAAGAGTTGTATTCCATATACACACACACACAAACACACACACACACACACACACACACACACACACATATATATATATATATATATATATATATATATATATATATATATATATATATATATATATATATATATATATATATATATATATATATATATATATATATATATATATATATATATATATATATATATTATTCTATCACTATTGTTCATGATATGAAAATGTTTTACTCTTTTATGAATTGTCCACAGATTGGAAAGAGATTGGAAGACAAAATCAAGGTTCTTGCATATTGGAGCATGGATGGAACTAAAATTTCATTGTCATAACTCTTTTTTGTAAAGATACTATGAAACCTGTAAACAAACCTATTTTTGCAATGAAAAAATTTTTACATTTGCTTCAAGGATATTTTGGCCACATTCTACTTGTATCTATACATTCTCAAGGTTTTTCTTGAAAGAGCATTCTTATTGTTTATTTTCTTTGATGTGATCTCAAATGTTAAAGTTTTCCTTTCCAAGACTCTTATGTTTTAATTTAAGGAAAAGTCACTTCTATGAAAAAGTGGGACCCATCACTTAAAAATTCTAGAAAAGTTATAAATAGGAGTCCTCTCTCCTCATTTCTCACTTTTGCAACTACATTGAGTGATAGAGCAGTCTGCATTTGCAAGCTATGGCTTCCACCTCTGTACCTACTAAGAGCGCATGCCACAAGTTTCTAGAATTTTTGGAGGATTCAGATTATAAAGGTCAACATGACCTATATGATCTTCTCTCCAAGGTTCCTGACCTCCATGGAATCGTGCAAATGAATGCCCATGCTTTGGAGGAGCTACTTCAATATATGAAAGTTCATATATTGCGTTTCTCCATCGAAAAACCACCATATGATGGAACTTGGGTTCCATGTGACCTTCTCACCTACATTCACAAAGGTGATGAGGCATTTGCAAAACGATTGAAACGGTTCCAGGTAATTGCAAAGGAAGCAGGGCACCGTCTTGATGAAATTGTTCCACTTATAAGAAGATTGAATAGGAAACGCATGATGGGTGCAAAATATCTTTCATTCATTGCTGCCACAATTTTCCTTGTGAATGAGGAACCAGAACCAATTCCTCATGAGATCCCTCATCTTCTTACAGGTGGTTTTGTCAATGACAAAAAGGAACCACCTCAAGAACCCTTGAATCTCCTGTTAGAGAGAGAAGCTATTGAGAAAACTTATCCTCTTGGTGTGTATGATAAGTTGAAAGAAGTGCCTAAGCCATCCACCTCTTCAGAGCCAGAAGCAACTATTCCAGAGGTTGAGATTGAAACTTTTCCAGTGGTTCTTGTCAAGGGACAAGAATATTTGTTTTTACATGATGTAGAGAAGGCATTCAGGCTACGGCTGGATGAATGCCTAAGTTTGTTTTGTACTTTGTCAGAGTTCCCGCCTCACTAGTAATCGAGCAGAGTGGGATGTCCCACACCAACATTAATTTACATCTTCAAGGGAGAGGAGAAGAAGAAGATAGAGTTCAAGATGTAAGTATCTTCGATTCATGTCATTCATTCTTACAAACACATGCAGCTACTAATCATAAAACTTTGTGTAGGAGGTGATTGAAGTCGATAAGTGTTGCTCTAGCACAATGGTGAGAACCACGTTAAGAAGCTCCACCTCCTTAATGTCAATCCGCGGAAGAGATAGGAGTGATATGAAGATCGTGAACGTGAGATGAAGTGAGAGTGAAGGTGAGAAGCATAGAAATGCACACACACATACACACACACTACGAAGAGACAAGCAAGACACAATGGAAGGTGAGAAATCAACTGTATTACTCAAGAACACTCTTACAAGCTTAAAATAGCTCTAAGCTCACACTAACCAACCACTAGCTAACCTCAAAAATGAGCTCTCTAGCTCTTTTTATAGTTTCTGGACTAGTTTTGACCGGTTTCACATCTAGTGACCGGCATAGTTAAAAATTAGGTCCTAGATGCTATTTGAAAGGGTAAATGGTGTCTAAAAATAATGAAAATTGGTATGCGCATTCTACCTAAGCTCCTCAAGCTCGAGGACTCCTCGGCTTGCACAAAATGGAGCTATGGATTACAAAATGGGGTTTTTTTACGTTACATATGTTACAATAGTGATAAAAATCACTGTTGGAGGTTTTTGAAAAGTATTTTTAAAACATGATTCTTTGAAAAATGATTCGACTGGCTCCCTGCTCCATCTTTACATACTTCCGCGTCTTCTATGCCTCTAGCTGCTTCCAACACCCCCCTCCCTCTCGCTTCTATCGTCCCTGACAGAACCTTGTTGTGAGGTCTGCCGGATATAGTTCTGTAGGAGGTCTTGAGCGAGGGTGTGCTCGGAGATACGAATGCCTCGGGCCAGATCTGCCTCGAGTTTCTCCCAGTCTATTGGTTGCGGTTCTTCTGGTGGCGGGAGATGATAGTGTGTGGAATAGACCATTCGTTCACAGGCAAATAAGTGTAATAAATTTGTAGGCCTGCTTATGAATACCTCTGAATGGTATTCCCAGAAGCCGGTTGTGAACATCTCGTCGAAAGTCTGCTTGTAGCACGCCGGTAGGTACTTTATTCTGCAATGCCAGGCATAACACACCCGTAGCGATGGCGTTGTACTCATATCATATACCAGATCGAAATTGCCATGCTCAAAGCCTGGGATGTTTACATGAGGTGCCTTGACGCGTCGGAAGACTTTAAAAATCATTTGCATCATGTCAAAGATTTTGACAGTCATATGCGCCGCTATATCATCCATATGCTTTAATCTAGAAAGCCAGTGGCGAATTGTAGCCATCATGTAGCCTACAGTTGGTAACTCAATGGGTGGCTTAAAATAGGGGTAATTCAACCAGTCCTGGCACTGCTTATTGTTTTGTACCTTAATAGCAAAGGCAGTCCAGGAGCGGCGTCGTGGTACTGGTCCCCAACATGGGTTGTACTTTAAATGCAAAGGGGCCTTTACCCATGTACTCATCATTTCTGGATACTTTTGTAGTAAATCTTTGCGCCACTCTGGTTGATAGATCTCTCCTTGCTGCGCATCGAGTGGTAGATCGTCCTCCTCGAATTGAGTCGCATGCGATGGTTTCTTACCTGTCTCTTTCTCAATGGCTAACTGGTATTCAGCCATTAACATAAAATATGGTTTATACTGTAGCGCATGCCCAGATATGTATCGTCGCGGGGCCAAATGAGCAAAGAATGGAGATTGTAAAATTCTTTCTTCTATCGTCGCCATGGCATGTAATTGTGCCTCTACTCTAGCTGAGTGCGTTGTCCCAAGTTCCTCAATTGTCTTCATCCATGCGGGGGTCGGGAGTTCGTAAGTCATCTGGCCTTCGGTTGTGACGCATCCGCCTGGGATGGGTTGTGGCTCGTACGCCTCTTCAAACGTTTCCTCCACCAGGATGGTGACAGTTTCTTCCTCAGCTGGTAGCTTAGGTGGGGAATCTCGCCTTGGTGGTGCTTCATATACTGCAATCCTTGATTCAAGGTTTGATACCTGGGCCCGTAATGCGTTGAGCTCCTCTAAGATGTCAGGAGAGGTGTCCACAGGTGCTGGTATGTCTTGATGTGCCGGTGCTCGTAACTAGAGTAATTTATGATCTTCTTTGAGTTTCTGTAACTCCTCGTTCATGCGGTCATATTCATCTAGCAATCTTACATGATCTTCTAGCAGCATCCTCATCGAGTCTGAGGGAATGGCTTTGAACTGACTAGGACTGAGTGGTTGGTCTGGATGGTCTAGGGCTGCTTCTAAGTTTTCTCGATTCTGGTCCTGTAAGCGCTGGTTTTCTTCCTTTGCTGCTACTAGATGTCTTCTGAGTAAGCCCATGTTTCGTGTTAGCGTTGCATTGCGGACTGTCTGGGCTCTTAATAAGTTATCCAGGTCAACAGTGGCTTCCTTGGTCTTTTCTTCGCTTTCTAGTTCTAATTTATGATAGGCCTCTCGTAATTCTTGGTAGCGGCTGTTCAGTGAGGCATTCTCAATAGACAATAAATTAAGCTGCGACTGTAAGTCATTGGTTGTCCTCTGCAGCTGTTGGTAATTATCGCCAAGAGATGTGAACTCATCTCTTACTTGCGTCATACATATGAACATCTATCGAAATGCATTATCTACAGTGGGTGATAGTATTAATGGGGTGCTAAATGAAGATGCAGTGGGTGTAGATGCAACGGGAACGGGGAATGGGGTTGGGAAGGTGGATGCGGTGGTCATTGTGGAAAATTGTGATGTGCCTAAATATGTTTGTGCCGTGGGTGAAGTGAGTGGTGGTGCAGTGGGCGGTGAGATGTCCATGTCATTGGACGTGTCCAGTGCGGTGACTGTGAATAAGGGTGTGACTGTGGGTGCTTGTGCTGGTGTAAATACGGGATTTACAAAGGTTGAGGAGTAATTTACAGGGGGACTGGCTGGACCAGCTGGGTGGAAAGGGGAAATAGGGGTTATAATGGTTCGGGGAGGTGAGACTGGGGAGAAGGTTAATGGCGGTGGGAATGGGAAAATGGGTCGTGGAGGTGTGGGGAAGGACGGGAAAGATGGATGGAGGAATGGGTTGGAGAGAAAGGTGGATGTGTGAGGGGGTAGACTGGGTCTAATGGGTGCAGGAATTGTGGGATGAGTGGTCGTAAAGACGATTTCTGCAATGCCACCAGCGATAGAAGATGTTGGTCGGGGAGAAGGAGGGTGAAGAGGGGAGGCTGGATGGACGGGTGGTGATGGAGGAGCGGTTGGGTTGGTCGGTACTTCAATGATTACTGAGGTATGTACAGTTGTAGCGCAGGTTGGGGAATCGACAAGGTTGGCTTCTGCTGCCAATGAGCTTTCAGGGACGAGACGTGCCTCCTTGGCTTGTTCTGAAGACTGTGCTCCTGTTGGTACACGAATGTATTCGCCGGGCTTGGAAAGTAGTCGTACTCTGCGGGGGTCAAACTGTGGTAGTGGCTTTCTTTGCAAGTACCTAAGGGCTTCGTTGGAGCCTACTGATTTGACTAACTCTCGGAATCATTTGATGTATGCGTCTTCGAATCCGCCTGTGACAAGTTCCTGTTCTATTATTGCTTGACTCTCTTCCTCAGTCAGCTTTTTGCGTGCCCAAACTTTTTCCATAGTTCTATACAGCTTCTTAATAGCCAGTGTGTAAGCTGCTGCTTCACAAGTTTCATCTTCATGTGTACTTGTATCACCATGTGTGTCTGTTTGTTGTCCTTGGCCATCTGTCTATTCATGCTCTTGGGATTCGTGAGTGCCCTGGCTGACTTCGTCATCGCCTTCGTCGTCATCTGTTGCTGTTCTTTCATCGTCCAAGCTCGATACGATTTGTCCTTCTGGTTGATCTCGGGGTGTGGTAGGGTAGCTAGGCCTTTCAAATTCTTGAGAAAACATTTGTCCTTCTGAAAACTGGAACTCATTGGAGAATGCATTGGGCATTTCAAAATCAAAAGTTGTATCCAGTGGTGCTGTTTGTTCTGCTTCTAAATGGGGTATTGGAAAAGAGAAAGCATCCGCACCAATAGTGGTGGGAACTTCTGCTGTCGTGGTTGTAGGTTCTGGAGCAGTGGCTACTTGAGGTGCAACAGTACTGGTGGTGCCCTCCGGCGTAACTGGTCTTGATAACCGTATACGAATTGGTTGTACCGTGGGAGTGGCTTCTGTCGGAGACTGCTCTGGAGATGGTTGTGGTGAGGGTGATTCTGGGACTTGTAAGCACGGGATAGTGCCTCTCATCCGCTTTCCTGCTCTACCTTTGCTAGACTTTCTAGCCTTCTTAGTGGTCCCTTTGAATGCTTTCAGTTCCTCACTGGTCATGGAACGCTCAAGTGGTAAGTCATACGCCAAGCACATATATATAATTCTCGTAAGCGCACAACATCCATTGATGAATTTCTTTTGTTCCCATCTATGTTGTGCTAAATAGAGCTGATCAATTATCCAGCTAGCTAGATCAACCGTCTGGGGTCCAATACATGCTAAGTATAAGCCAAACCAGATTCTTTTGTGGGGCATGGTAAAACGATCCTGAGCTGGGAAAGCAAAATGCTGCATGCATATCCGCAATGGCTTGGAGAGCTCAGGGGTTATAGCTGAAATATCCTCCCACTTAGTTACATCACCACGTTTCATCGGTTCTGGAACTAGCCGTTCTCGCTCCGTCGGAGTGTGTGTTCCATGTATTTTGAGAGCTGCACGAATTAAATCTTTAGACAAATAAAACCTTCTGAATGAAGGGTCATTTACCAAGGATGGTAACATGAATGTGCCGGGTAGATCCTTATTTTCTGAAGCCCTCAAGGTGGTTACTAAGTAAAAGCAAGTGTAAGAATCGGGTTTAGGCAGAGGGTCACTAAAATATTCTATAAATCCCGCTCGTGCCCAAACATGCGTTAAATCTTGACTAGTTTTTGGCCTTGTCCAGACCTAGTGTCCGGCCTAGTTAAAAATTAGGTTCTCTACCCTATTTGGAGGTTCAAACAAAGTCTAAAAAATGTGAAAATTGACAGGTAGGTACTTCTAAAGCTCCTCAAGCTCAAGGACTCCTTGGCTTGCACAAAATGGAGCTACAAAAATATGAAATGATATTTACGATGATGGTTAGTGATAAAAATCACTATTATAAAGATGTTGTTTTGGAAAAATTTGAAGGCCTATCTGCCAGATCTGCGTCGACTACTTTGTCTACTTAATCCTTCGCCTTGCTCTGACTCTCTCCGCTGGCTTCCTTGTCTCCTCAGTCCTTGGGTGCCCATACTGCTCTCAACACCCCCCCCCTCTCTCGCGTCTGTCGTCCCTGACAGACCCTTGTTGCTGGGAGTGTTGGATGTAATATTCCACAACCTGAGTGGCAAGCTGGTGTTCTTGTACGCGTAGTCCTCTGGCCAAGTCTGTCATCATACGATCCCAATCAATTGGTCCTGGAATGTCCGGATGTGGCAGACGTAACTGATCTGCATGGATCGCTTGTTCTACTACGAATAGATGTAGCAAATGTGTGGGTCTGGGAATGAAAATTTCTGAATGATATTCCCAGAATCCCGTAGAGAACATTTCCTCAAATGTCTGCTTGAAGCATGCGGGTAAGTACTTTATTCGTGCATGCCAGGCAAAGATAATAGTAACCGAGGGAGTCTGGCTCATGTCGTAGACTAAATCCTTGTTACCTTGAGAGAATCCAGGGGCAGAGATGTATGGAGCTTGTACATTCCGAAAGGTTTTGAAGACAATGGTCATGAGCTCGAATATCTTCATACACATTTTCGCTGCTATGTCGGGTACATTATTTAGACGTGTAGACCAGTGCCGAATTGTTGATATCATGTAGGCTGCGGTTGGGGTCCCTCGAGGTGGAGCAAAATATGGATAGTTAACCCAAGCCGAGCATTCTTTATTGTTGCGTACCTTGATCGCAAATGCTTGCCAAGATTTGCGACGTACCATTGGGCAATAACATGGATTATACTTGATATACAGTGGCATGGTTGCCCAGGTGCTCATCATCTCAGGGTAATCGGTTAGTAGACGTGCACGCCAATTAGGCTGGAGAATCGAGCCCGCACGCGCATCTGCCGGTAAGTCCTCTGGCTCAAATTGAGTTGCAAATGTGGGCTCCTTCCATGTATGTCTTTTAACTTCTGCATTATAATTATGTAGCAAGACGAAATAAGGCATGTATTGCGACTCTGATGTTGTGATTAACCGTTGGTGGGATAGGTTTTGAAAGTAAGAAGACCGAAGGATAGTTTCTTCCAGATTTGTGAGAGATTGCATTTGCACAACAACACGATCATCATGTGTCTTACCCAGTTTCTCGACCCTTTTGACCCAATCTGGAACTTGAATTTCTAAAGTGTCCTGTCCTTCCTCTGTAGTCCGACCACCGGGTGTTGGCATTGGCTCGTACGACTCTTCATAGCTGTCATCAACGGGGATTTCCACTACTGTTTCAGGTTCTGGTTCTTCGGTGGGCGAGGGTGGCCTTTCATATGGTAAGAGGCGTGCTTGGAGTTCTGCCACCTGTTTCCGGAGGGTCTCTACTTCTTCTGTAGAGTGTTGCAAGATTACCGGCTCCTGTTGAGCTGTGGGGGCACTGGCTATCTGTTTCTTTAGGTCTGCACATTCAGTCTCTAACTTTTCATATGACTCCAAGAAATTTGCATGCTCCTCAAGTAAGATGCGAATGTCTTCCGATGGGACTGCTCTATACTTGGTAGGGCTAATGGTTGCTCCTGCAGTTCCTTCCATAGCCGCTTCAAAGTTGTCTTGGTTTTGTTGTTGAAGTCTCTTGTTCTCTTCTAGTGCTGCTGCCATATGCTTCCTTAATAGCCCAAGGTTGCGTCTGAGTGTAGCATTGGATATCATTTGCGCTTGGAGTACTGTTTCTAGTTCCTTGACTGCTTGATCATCTACTGTTGATGTCTTTGATTCCAATTCGGAGTGAGCCTGCTGTAAGGTGGTATGCTCGGTTAGGAGCGTTTGGTAATCAGCTTCAAGAGTGGTGACTCTAGCTTGCAGACGTTGAGATTCTACCTGGAGGGCAGCCGTGCGTTCTTCCAATTGATGGTATTCTTGTTGTAGTTGATGTGCACACTGAAGTAATGTATTGAACGTGCTATTTACATTATGAGATGCAAGGGGAAAAGTTTGGAATGCTGGGGAGGTTGGATTGGGGAGGGAGGTAGTGAATGCTGTGTGTGCCAATGATGTGGTGAGTGGTGAGGTGGGGGGTAAGGGAGGGGGAGATGGTGGAATCGTGGGGAGAGGTGCTGTGGTGGGTGAAATGTCCATTGGATGAGACAGAGTGGTGTGTACAGGGGCTACCATGTAAGTGGGTATGGTAGGTGAAGTGAGTGTGGTGTTCGTGTAAATTGATGTCGTTGCGAACAACGGGGAAATGTGCCTCTGAAACATTGGAGAGCGGATGAACTGCTCCACAAAGGATGGGTATTGGGTGTTGGTGCAGACCAATCACCAATTGAATGTTTGGAAGATTAAAGAATGAAGGAAGATTCAATTCTTGAAGCTTGGAAGAAGGATACATTCAGAGGATATGAGGAATGTACACATATGTACATTAGTATAGTTATAGTTCACTTAGATCTTTGATTAGTCATAGACTTGTACAAATTTCTCTATAAATACCTTGAAAATGTCTAGGGGTTATATGAGAGCATATGAAAGAATAGATGAGTGAGTATAGAAGTCAAGAAAGGAGAAGTTAGATGTCATCAGACATGTGAAATGTTAGTTGAGTTTTCCTCTCATCACTCAACTGTAATTTTCTGAGTAATCGAAGAAATATTGTGCCCGATGTTTCTGTGTCTGCTCCGTCTGTGTTAGATCATTTGTGAAATCCTTTTGAGGATATCTAAGTTCATAGTTAATGAATCTATGACTTGAGTTTCAGAGTCTAATTGTAAACAGGCTAGGAGAATTGTTAATAGGAACATTCATATGTGATGT
The DNA here is from genome assembly GCA_020310875.1 of Ceratopteris richardii. Taxonomy (NCBI): domain Eukaryota; kingdom Viridiplantae; phylum Streptophyta; class Polypodiopsida; order Polypodiales; family Pteridaceae; genus Ceratopteris; species Ceratopteris richardii. The sequence continues at coordinate 38,177,236 of CM035422.1, forward strand.
GTGTTCACAGTCTTCTGAAACAGGCGCAGATTTCAAGTTCAATGAAATGAGTAGTGCTCAGTGCACAATGTAAAGTTTTACACATATGATAGCTCAAAATCTAAGTTGAGGGATAAGCTATCTACATCCAAAAGGATTTGATAAAACGGGTTCGACATTGTGAGAACTAAAGTTAAGAAGTTAGGGGTGTGCAAATCGACTTCTTAGAAGTGCAGCTTTAGACATAGGTAACTTGTAAAGTTGATTTCTCAAGTTATACTAAACCTTTTGAAGAAATTTAACTTGGAGGAGATGCGCAACTTCTAGGCAACACTCCATACAAAATTTCATAGAAAACATTACATGTTTGATAGGTCAATGAGAAGAAATTGTGCAGCAGACTTTCTGTGTTTTATCTTCTTCACAGAATTTTTCAACTTTTGATAATTTGGAGATTGAACCTCTAATTTGGTGAAGATTTTGACTTACTCTTGGTATAGAGGTGCTCTAATCATAAGAGTAGGTTATTCTTTTGGAGATTAACACTCTCCATCAGTGGTATCAGAGCAGGAGACATCAAAATCAAGGAAAGGAGGATCCCGACTGTTGTAGATTCAAGAAATTCAACAACTGAAGAACTAAAAGGTGAAAGCTTGAAGGCACAGCTTGAGGAGGAGACCATACGACATCAAGAAAGACAAAAGGAGTCTAATTCGAAGCAAAGGTACATATATCATTTATAAAGCTTGAAGATTTCAATACACAGGTGGACACAAGATGGTAGATTCTCTACAGATAGAGAAATTGGATAGGGAAAACTATCCTGCTTGGTCTATGAGGATGGAAGCTCATCTTATGAGCAAAGATTTAATAGCCTACATCACAGGAGAAGAAGAGAAGCCAGAATTCAGAGATCCTAGTGTTCCAACTAGGGAAGAGTTAGCAGATTTGAAAAATTGGATGAAGAAAGATGCTCAAGCTAGGAGCATTATATATATGGCAGTCAATGATTACTTGTTACCTCATATTCGAGGTCTTGAAAGTGCAACTGATATTTGGAATGCTTTGGAGGAGCATTTCCAGAATACTACTAAGTCAAGGAAGGCATCCTTATGGGCAGAGTTTACCACCTTTAAGAAGAAGGCTTCTCAATCCATTTCAGTGAAAGATATTGCAGATGCTTTAGGAGCTGTTGATGAAGACATTGAGGAGGATAAATTGGTAAGGTAAATCCTTACAGGTTTAAGAGGTGATGACAAATGGAAGGCATTCATTTTGTCTACAGAGTTATCACTTGATCATTTCACTCCTGATTTAAATCAGTTGTTAGGGCATATGCTAACATTTGAGCAGGATGTTAAAGGAGATGGTGACAAGAGTGCAGGTCATGCAATGTACTCAAAGGACAAGAAGAAGAATAGCAAAGGAAAGCAACAAGCAAATGAAGATGAAGGAACAACTAGTGAATCCAACTTCCTAAGAGGAAGAGGAGGTGGCAAAGGTAGAGGAAGAGGCATGAACAACAAAGATGGAGGCAAATCTTGGTGGATTTGTGGTAAGACAAATCACTTAGCTAATGATTGTTGGCACAATACTCAGAGTAATAATGGATATAGTCAAAACTATAATGCAAGAGGAAGAGGTGGCAGAAATCAAAGAGGTAATTTCAGAGGCAGAGGTAGTTGGGGTTACTTTGGAAGAAATGCAGGTAGAGGATTCCAAAGTCAACAATATAACAATACCTACTACAATTATGCTTCAGATCAAAAGGAGGATTCAACATTGATAATGAATGCAACTTGTGAAAGGCAGAGTGAAGATCAAAGAGTTTTCTACATTGATTCAGGGTGTAGCAATCACCTAAGTGGTAATATAGCTTTGATGACTGATTTGGAGAATAAGGTTTTTAATCATGTTGTTCAAATAGGTGACAACACAAAGCACAATGTGAAGCCAATTGGATCAGTGAAGGCTAAGGATGGTAGCACCTTATTGAGTAAGGTTCTGTATGTTCCTACAATTCCTAAGAATTTGATAAGTGTAGGACAAATTGTTGAAAAGGGATATGAAGTAAGGTTCACTAATGATGGAGTATATGTGGAAGACCCTAGTCAAGGGTATAAACAGATTGTTTCAGGGAAGAAAGAAGGAAGATTATTTACATTGAAGATTCAAGGCAATATTGGTCATGCTATGTTCACATATGGAGGACATAAGATCTCTGAGTTAGATCTTTGGCACAAGAGGCTTGGACATTTCAATGAAAGAGGTATTAAAGACATGATTAACAATGGTTCAGTGCTTGGATTGCCTAATGTTGCAGGTCAACATATAACATACAAATGTGAGGCATGTCAATTAGGTAAAGCTCATAAGCATTCCTATTCCAAGCATGGTTTTATGTACTCAGAGAAGCTTGAATTGGTACACACAGATGTGTGGGGACCATCAAAGGATTTCAGTATAAATGGGTCAAGGTATTATGTGATTTATGTTGATGATGCTACTAGATGGATCATTATTTATGTGATCAAAGATAAGTCAGAAGTGTTTAATACATTTAAACACTATCATGCATATGCAGAAAGAATTACAGGACATAAGTTGAAAAGACTAAGGTCAGATGGAGGGGGAGAGTATTTCTCTAATGAGTTCAGACTTGCAGGTACTCTCCTCAACAAAATGGTGTAGCAGAAAGGAGAAATAGAACTCTTGTTGAGTTTGCAAGATCCATGATGAAGGAGAAAAATTGCCCTAATTATTTGTGGGTTGAGGCTGTAAATACAGCTACTTATTTGGTCAATAGGTTACCATGTAAAGCCTTGCAGGGTATGACACCATATGAGGCTTGGTGGGGTAAGAGACCTACCTTGGATCATTGCAGAGTTTTTGGATGTGTGGCATATGCATATGTGCCATCACAATTAAGCCACAAATTGGAACCTAAAGCTGACAAATATGTTTTCATTGGTTATGATGATAAGCAGATGGGTTATAGATTGTGGAGTCCATCTACAAAACAATTCATGGTTTCTAAAGATGTTACATTTGATGAGCAAAGTACTTGGTATGCAGGTACAATCAATATCAATACAGGTGATGAAGAACAAGTGAGTCAAAGGAAATGTAAATCAAATGTTCAGATATTTGATGAACAAGAGAATAATGAAGTGCAGGTTGAAGTGGAAGAAACACCAAGATTTGATCCTGAATATGAAGAATCAGAAACCTCAAGAAGTGGAGAACTTAGGAGGTCTACAAGGAACAAATGGCAACCTACAAGGTATAGCTATGATACTTCATTTCTGGCTACCAAAGATTATGCTTATATGATGAAAACAGATGAAGACCCTTCTACATTTGAAGAGGCAAAAGGTAAGGAAAAATGGGAGAAAGCTATGCAGGAAGAATATGATGCACTATTGGAAAATCAAACTTGGGATTTGATTCCTAAACCAAATAGTCAGAAAATTATTGGATGCAAGTGGGTTTACAAGACCAAGAGGTTTGCAGATGGAAGTGTGTCTAGATACAAAGCTAGACTTGTTGTCAAAGGGTTTGCTCAGACATATGGTGTTGACTATGATGAGACTTATAGTCCTGTGGCAAAGATGACAACCATCAGGACACTTATAGCTATTGTTGCATGTAAAGGTTGGAAGTTATGTCAACTTGATGTGAAAAATGCTTTTTTGAATGGTTATATTCCAGATGATGTGTTCATGGAGCAACCTCAAGGGTTCAGAGATAAAAGGTATCCAGATCATGTGTGCAAGCTCAAGAGAGCTTTGTATGGCTTGAAGCAGGCCCCAAGGGCATGGAATTATAGACTTGTAAAGTTCTTGAAAGAACTTGGATTTCAGGTGTCTAAAGCAGATAGTAGCTTGCTTGTCAAAGCAAGTGATAATGGTTTCATATACATGTGCATATATGTTGATGACATAATTCTTACAGGTACAGATGAGAAAGGAATACAAAGACTAAAGAAGCAAATGGAAAATGAGTTCAAAATAAGTGACTTGGGAGACTTGTCATACTTCTTGGGCATGGAGATTACATATACTCAACATGGAGTATTTGTGACTCAAGAAAGGTATTTGAAGAACTTGTTAATCAAGTTTAAAATGGATGATTGTAGGGTAGCACCTACACCAATGGAGGTGAATCACAAATTGAGTAAATTTGGAGGTGAAGAATTCAAGGACATGAGACAATATCAGAGTTTGGTTGGTAGTCTTATTTATGCTACCTTAACTAGACCTGATTTATCATATGCAGTAGGGGTTTTGTCTCAATTTATGCATTGTCCTAGGAAAGAGCATTGGATTGCAGGACAAAGAGTGTTGAGGTACATTAAGGGTACACTCAATGAAGGTTTGTATTATGGGTTCACATCAGATACAAATATCAAGATCTATAGTGATGCAGATTGGGCAGGTAATCCAGATGATAGAAGGTCAACCTATGGATACATGTGTTATGTGGGAGATAAACTTATCTCATGGTGTTCCAAGAAGCAACATACAGTTGCTTTGTCTTCTACAGAAGCTGAATATAAAGGCATGGTTGAAGCTGCAAAGGAAGTGATTTGGCTCAAGACCTTGATGAAGAGTTTTGACATTGTGCATGGGATACCAATTATATATGGAGATAACATGAGTTCATTGTATTTAGCTGCTAATCCTGTTTTTCATGCCAGGACCAAACACATTGAGATACAGTATCACTTTCTAAGAGAGAAAGTGATGGATAAGGAGATTGAAGTCATACATACTTCAACTAAAGATCAGATAGCTGATATGCTTACAAAGAGCTTGGATGGACCAAAGTTACAGAAGTTTAAAGACATGGCAGGCATAAAGAAGATAAGAGAAACCTCAATTGATGATTGAGGGGGAGCTGTTGGTGCAGACCAATCACCAATTGAATGTTTGGAAGATTAAAGAATGAAGGAAGATTCAATTCTTGAAGCTTGGAAGAAGGATACATTCAGAGGATATGAGGAATGTACACATATGTACATTAGTATAGTTATAGTTCACTTAGATCTTTGATTAGTCATAGACTTGTACAAATTTCTCTATAAATACCTTGAAAATGTCGAGGCGTGATATGAGAGCATATGAAAGAATAGATGAGTGAGTATAGAAGTCAAGAAAGGAGAAGTTAGATGTCATGAGACATGTGAAATGTTAGTTGAGTTTTCCTCTCATCACTCAACTGTAATTTTCTGAGTAATCGAAGAAATATTGCGCACGATGTTTCTATGTCTGCTCCGTCTGTGTTAGATCATTTGTGAAATCCTTTTGAGGATATCTAAGTTCATAGTTAATGAGTCTATGACTTGAGTTTCAGAGTCTAATTGTAAACAGGCTAGGAGAATTGTTAATAGGAACATTCATATGTGATGTGTATTCACAGTCTTCTGAAACAGGCGCAGATTTCAAGTTCAATGAAATGAGTAGTGCTCAGTGCACAATGTAAAGTTTTACACATATGATAGCTCAAAATCTAAGTTGAGGGATAAGCTATCTACATCCAAAAGGATTTGATAAAACGGGTTCGACATTGTGAGAACTAAAGTTAAGAAGTTAGGGGTGTGCAAATCGACTTCTCAGAAGTGCAGATTTAGACATAGGTAACTTGTGAAGTTGATTTCTCAAGTTATACTAAACCTTTTGAAGAAATTTAACTTGGAGGAGATGCACAACGTTTAGGCGACACTCCATACAAAATTTCATAGAAAACATTACATGTTTGATAGGTCAATGAGAAGAAATTGTGCAGCAGACTTTCTATGTTTTATCTTCTTCACATAATTTTTCAACTTTTGATAATTTGGAGATTGAACCTCTAATTTGGTGAAGATTTTGACTTACTCTTGGTATAGAGGTGCTCTAATCATAAGAGTAGGTTATCCTTTTGGAGATTAACACTCTCCATCATTGGGGTGGTGAGGTCAGGTTGAAAGAGGTGTAGGGGCCAGATGGGAAATGAGGGTCATGGAATGGAGGTACCCGTATGGGGGAATAGGCTGGGAAACACAGGGTGCCTTCGGTGGGTGCTGGGTTTCCAACCACACTTGGAATTATGGGATGGCCAATTATGGGTTCGGAGGGTAGAAGGGTTGAAGTGTACAAGGGATTGGTGACGAAAGAGAAGAGGGTGTCTTGTGAGGTGGGTTCTCGAAAGGAAAATGATGTGACTGAGGGTGGGTTATAAGTGAAGGTAGAGGTGATGACTGTCGTTTCTTCCATGGTGGGAGGAGGTGGTGGGGGTGGAGAAGGTGGTGATGGGGGATGCTGGGGTGAGATGGGTGATGTCTGAACAAAGGTTTCAGCAGAGAGGTCAATGGTGGTGGTGGGGGTAGCTGTGGTTTCAATGGGTACTTCTTGTTCTGTGACGGTGTTGAAGCTCAAGGTCAAGGACACAGCATGGAAGCACATCAAGGAAGTAGACACACAAGAAGAAGGAGCAAGTAGGGAGCTCCAAGAAGCACCTGTCAAATTTTCAGAAGAAATCCCTACAAAAATAGTGATTTTTATCACTAAAAACCATTATAAATACCATTTTCCATTCTTGTAACTCCATTTTGTTCAAGCCGAGGAGTCCTCGAGCTTGAGGAGTAGTAGATCTACCATCCTACCAATTTTCATAATTTTTAGACTCCGTTTGAGCCCCCAAATAAGCCCTGGAACCTATTTTTTAACTAGGCCGGACACTAGGTCTGGACAGGGCCAAAACCACTCAAAAAACTATAAAAAGGGCTGGAGAGCTCATTTTTGAGGTTGGCTTATTGTAGATTTCAGTTTCTTAAGAGAGCTCTTCGGTAATCGAAGCTTTCCATTGTTCCACTCTTTGCTCTTACCTTGTGCGCGTGTGTGTGTATGTGTGTGCATGCTTGTGTGCTTTCACTCACGCACTTGTGCCACCACTTGCTCGCGGTCTTCATACCGGTCCTCACGTCTCCACGGATTGACATTTATGAGGTGTATCTCCTCATGTTGGTACTCACCATTGTGCTAGAGTGACACCAAATTTGGCGCCGTTGCCGGGGAGAGAGCTTGGAGGATGAGCGTGTGACGCTAAGACGTAGAGTAGCGACGTTGGAAGGTAAAAATTCACCATTTTCAGTTTAGTTTCTGAGTTTTTTCTTCTTCTTCATCTTCACCTTCATCATCATCTTCTTCCCTCTTCGTATTCTCTGATTTTTTCCATTTTCGCCACTACACTCACTCGTTTTTTGCTCGTGGACGTGAGGAACAAGCTTAGGAGGAGCTGAGAACTGAAAACGCTGAAGAAAAACACTGAAAAACTCTCAAAAACACCAGAATCTGAGCGGTGGTATCGCGGCATGAGAGGAACAGCGCCTGGTATCGCGAGCGTTGTATCGCGACTTTGGAGAGTGACTTTGCATCTACAGGCTGATAGAAGTGACAAGGTGGACACAAGGTACACAAATCTGCAAAAATTTTTGAATTTGGGTGTCAAAATCTCCAAGTATCGTGTCCGGTTGAGTTGTGGTATCGCGATACCAGAACTCCCGTGTATCGCGATACTTGTTGAGGTATCGTATCGTGCATGCCCACTTGAGGTATCGCGATACCATTTTGGTATCGTATCGTCAAGTGCTGGTATCGCGATCGCGGTCGCCCCGGTGGCATCGTATCGTGCCATCCTTGGTATCGTATCGTTGATCGTGCAGTATCGTATCGTCGGCCAAGTTGGTATCGTATCGCCTCTAATTTCAATATCGTATCGTTGACTGAGTGGTATCGTATCGCTTGCAAACTAGTATCGTATCGTCGGGTACTTATTTTGGTAACGCGATACCATTCTGGTATCGTGTCTTGAAGTTGGTATCGCGATCTTACCTTACCTAGTAGTATCGTATCGCCCACTTTCCCACGGGTATCGCGATACCATTCTGAGGTCGTATCGCCCTGGTCCTCTGGTATCGTATCGTCGAAGTTTTAGTATCGTATCGCCTACTCCTCAAGGTAGTATCGCGACACTTGAAATAGTATCGTATCGCCAAGACTAGTGGTATCGTATCGTTTCCTTACCAGGAAGTGTATCGCGATACCAATTTTTATGTCGTATCGTGGCAAACCCTTGGTATCGTATCGTGATGTTGGTATCGCGATTTCAGTCATCCCGGTGGTATCGTATCGTCCTAAGTGGTATCGTGTAAGAAAGAGGTATCGTATCGTGGAGAATCTGGTATCGTCTCGTCTGTTCTGAGCTCCCAGAGTGATCCTGTTTCCCTGTTTTAACCCCAGAACCCTGAACTGGCATAACTTTCTCATACAAAATCCATTTGCTGTGATTTTGGTTTTGTTGGAAAGCTCGTAAAAATAATACAAGGATTATTCAATAGGGTATTTTGAAGTTGACCCTCAGGAAAACTGGAAAACCAAGGTGTTCCAAAGGATTTTGAGCAATATAAGAGAACTTTGGGACTAGAAGCCAAGGCTTATGAACCTCAGATCTGGCAGACACTTAGGCAAGGATAGACAAAGCATTAGGTCATCTGAGGCTAGTATCAACCATACATCCAAGTCTTGGGCTCAACAGCTTAGTGGTTATCCTTACACACGAAGTTCAGAAACCAGTGACTCGGAAATGTCTTTTAGCATGGAAAGACCCACACGTAGCTCCGGCACTGCCTATTTACAGACACCAGAAGGTCCCTATAAGACCCAATTGGAGTATATCAGGACCAACCAATTAGGTGCTCGCATCTATGAGGATGGTCTAAGGCGATCAGTGGTTCAACTCAAAAATCCTGACCAACCCTTTGGACTTGAACACCCAGTGGTCAAGTTTGAAGAGGGTGCTTACATTGATAAGGAAGGAACCATGTATGTGGTTACCAACTTACCAGATAGGACAGATGAGTTTGGAAATATCATCCCTGAGAATGAGATAGGAGACCTAGAGCAAGGAGACCTAGGAAGAGAACCCAAGACCCCTAGAGGTAAGTCAGTCTTAACCAGAGTGCTCACTCCAGAATGGATTCCTCAAGATAATAAAAGCATAGAACTATTCGTGAATAGAGAAACGGAGGAAGCCTTTTGGAGATTTAGGCCAGATCAACCCAGCCCAGTAGTCACCATCTACGAATTCAAGGACCCAGAGACACCAGGGAAAGTTGTCTACCTAGATCACACATCTCAGAAATTATTCTTGGTATCAGATCATGACAGACATGCTTACACTTGGCAAGGTGAATCAATTTTCCCTCCACCAAGATCTAATGTTTCCTAGGGCCTCCAAGGAGCCGGATCATCCAAGGCTCATGAAACCCAGAGAGAAAGAACTAGAGAGAGACCAGAGGTAAGCTTTGCAGACACTATAGGCAGAGACAGATCAGGATATGGAACAGAAAGACTTGAAAGGGAGAGACATAGAGTGTATAGGCATCAAAGAGACGATCATGATTTCCCATTGCCTAGACCACGAGAGCACTCAAGAACCCTTAGACCCTCTCAAGTGGTTAAGACAATGAAGAACTACTTTGATGGATTTGGAGATCCTTATGATCATGTGGCGGAGTTCAATCAAGTGCTAAGAGCTGAACAGGTTGAGGACTTATTCACCCAGTTCGAGGCATTTGGTTTGACTCTTAAGGGTACTGCCTTAGCTTGGTTTCAACCTCTAAACAGTCGCAACTATAGAGAGATAGGTCAGCTGCTAGAAGAATTCATTGTGGAATTTTCCAAGAGTGGTATCAGGCATAACACATCATCCTTGATCCACAGCTTCAAGCAGACACCCCAAGAAACAGTGCGACTCGCAGGAAGAAGATTTAGACAATACTTGGAAAGATGCCCTGTACCAGAATTACCCACATCAGCTAAACAGGTGGCACTATTTTTAGATGGCCTGTTGAGCACAAAATTAAGGTCATATGTATACTTGAAAGAGCCTAGATCCATAGAAGAGTGTATACGGATGTGCATTGACATAGAAGACAACTTGGGTGAGGAGTTAGGACTATCCAAACTCTATAAGGACTCTGATAGTTCTACAAGTCATACCTCTAGAGCCTCCACTGAGATAGATGAGATAGCTGAGCAGGTGGCCAAAAAGCTAGGAGTTCAAAATAGACAAATGCCAAGGGTCACCTCAGTGAAGCGATGTTATACATGTGGAGGAGATCACATGGCTAATGTTTGCCCATTGAGGACTCAACCCCAAGGAAGCCCTAATGCTCTATATTGCACCATTGAGAGGAAATATACAAATCATACGACCCAAGATTGTCCCTATAATAGGCAGGCTGTTAGACAAAATTATCAGCAACCTTACCAGCAGGGTAGGTATCAGAATCAGTACCAACAGCCCTATTATAGGCCACAACAATATCAACCTCAATACCAGCAGCACTATCAGGCACCATATAGACCACAACCAGTCCTTGGAAACCAACCGCCAGCTCCTGCCAATGTGATCCCAGTTAAATATACGATGGCGGAGGAGAACTCTAATAGAGCATTGGTGCCACTAACCCCATTGATACCAGAAAATGACTCTCACACTCATGGTTCAGACTACTTCTACGAAGATAGTCCACATGCTTATTATATAGAGTCACCTGAGCAAAGTGAGACTTCTCACTGTCAATATGAGACACCACCTATGGAACAAAATTGGGAGCAAGAATACTCCAATGTCATGTATATGAATCCAAATCCTAGGCCCCAATTGAGACAAGTAAGACCACAAGCCCCTAGAGGACCATGCTTTAGGTGTCAGGGCGATCATTTCATTCGTGAATGTCCCCACCAACCTGCTCTGGGACTAGGACAAAACATCACAATACAAGGCTTTTGTCCTGAGTGCGGCAAGGAACATCTTCCTAGAGAGTGTCCCAGGAATCCCTCTAGTGCACCCAAGGTCACACCCATCAACGTGGTAGGCTTAGTGGCAGATTCAAGTTCAAGTAGTAGTAATGTGGCTCCTGTACAGGCAGTTACTAGGGCATAGGCTACACAACAAGCAAAACCATCTGAGCAGTCGGAGTCAAGTGAGGCAGGAGAGCCTAGTAAGAGGAAACCAAGAACATGGAAGGATACCAGAGAGAAGGCTAATCGCAAGTGGAACAAAAAGTTATCCGAGCTAGAAGAAAGCCTAAGGGATACCAAAACAAAAATAGAAGACATTGCATCTCAAAGCCCCTCGCATGCTGAAGCTCCATCCACTTCGCCTCATTCCACCCCACCACCCATTGTAAATAACCCACAACCAGGGTCTGTTCTTGCAGATCCAACCCCAGAAGGCTTGGACATGATGTTCAAAGCCTACCAGGCTTGTCTTCAAGAAGGGCCAACAGCGGCAAACCTCGACAAGAGTTACCCTAGAGCAGATTTAGAGATTGAACGGATGAAAATGTGCATGAAAATGGTAGAACAAGCTCAAGCTATACTTGAGACTAGTCAAAAGTTCAATCAGACAAACTCTGTCAAACCGGATTTGCATTTCCAAGGTTTACTAGAAAGAATAGAGCAGTTGGTAAATAAACCACAAATTTCTTTACCTCCACAGGCTCAACCAGTTATTGAAAGAGGAAGCTCGCCACCAATGGGAGCTTATGTTCCTAATTCCACGGATGCTGGAATGCCTCCTTCAATTCAACAGTACTCTCAAGAGTTCTTGCGCGAAATACAGGAAGAGAAATGGGCCAAGGAGAAGGGTAATTCCCCTCCTATTCCTGAGATTGATGATCTTCATGATCAATTTCCCCAAGACATTCCGTCTATCTATGGAGACCAAGCAGAGCAACAAGAAGATGAAAGATTAGATTTTGAATCTAATTCTTTACAAGAGTTGCCTCATTTCATAGGCCCATGGGAATCTGAATCTATCCAGATCAGAGCCCCCACAATATTGGTAAGAAATGAAGACTCAATGATTCCAAGAAACACTGATGTTGTGAAGAACACTAAGGTTCAATGTCATCTCACTGTGGAAGAGCTGCTCAAAGCAAAACCTGAGCTCTGGAATCATGTGAAGGATCAAGTTCCAGAACTTGAATCCAATATGCCAAAAGTAGGCTCTAAGCAAAAAGTTCCAGAGATACCTCTCGACAAGATAGGAGACATGAGCGAAGGTGAAGAAGGTAACACTTACCTTCCGATCACCTATCACGGTTACACAACCAAAGCAATCGTAGATTCAGGTGCTGGTGTTGCTATTGCGACCACCTCCTTGTGGAAGCGATGGGGCAAACCCACATTAAGACCAACTAGAATGAAGCTTCAAATGGCAGATGGTCATTTTGAAAGACCTCTAGGATTGCTTGAAGGGATAACTCTAACCACTTGTGGTGTAGAGTTTGAACATACATTTGCTATATGTGACTTTGAGAAAAATAATGTCTACGAGATGATCCTAGGAAGACCCTTCCTACGACAATTGCAAATAGTACAGGATTGGGGAACCAACTCCTTGTACTTACAGCACTTAGGGGTCACCACCAAGGTCAATTTGAAGGATTACACCTTCAGAGATGTACCACCCCTACAATGGAATCCTATCCACAAAGCGAAAGAAGATTCTATCTCCGTGCATTCTGGAAGTTCACCTGATCCATCATGGCTGCATGAAGATACTCACTTGTGGATGTGCAAGGTCGCAGAGGAAGAGGAAAAGCGCCTAAAAGCGAGAGAAGAAGGAACTCCCCCAGGAGATAGACCAATAAAAGACCCAGCCTATACACCGATGATATTTCCAGATGAGGAATTTGAGCCTCATGGTTGGGCAGAAATCTTAGCTACCATGGACATAGCAGTCAATGAAGAACAATGGACACCTCACTGTGATGAGGAGGGTTATGATATTTCAGTGTTCATGTGTCAGCCCCTGTTGGAAGAGTGTGATCCTAGTGAGTTCATAGAAGAAGAAGAGAATGACGATGATCTAGAATCCATTGTGATGGATACTTACTTTGACTCAGAGGAACACTATTTAGAAGACATAGGAGTGCTAACCCAAAAAGAAGAAGAACCCCTCACAAGTATTAAAACGATAAATTCAAAGGAAGGAAGTGAAGGAGGTCAAAAGAAAAAGATAAGAAAAGTAGTGAAACAAGAAGAGGAAGAATCATTGTTTGAAGTACCAGATAATTTCAAGAAATATGAAGTGGAAGACCGAAAAATTTTGGTACAAATGCCTAAGAGAGAGGCCATTATAGGAGAAGCATATGACAATAAGGAAAAGACCAAAAAAATTGTAGTGACCATTGAAGGGAACGAAGAAAGATGTACGTACATAGGAGATGACCTAAGTGCAAAAGAAGAAGCAGAGCTTGTAGCTCTATTAAGGGAATATAGGGATGTGTTCGCATGGCACTATAGAGACTTGAAAGGAGTAGATCCAAAGATTTGCTCTCATACGATTCCGATGACCGCTGATGCCAAGCCCACCAAACAAAAGCCCTACACATATAATGACAATTATGCAGCCAAAATAAAGGAGGAAATTGACAGGTTGATTGAAGATGGATTCATCTATGAGATTGAGCACACTGAATGGGTGTCCCCCATTGTGGTGGTGCCCAAGAAGAATGGGAAGTTGCGCGTGTGCATTAACCTTAAAAAAGTTAATGCCGCTACGATCAGAGATAGTTATCCACTTCCAATCACCGAACATCTATTGGAGCGTGTTGCAGGCAAGGAAGTTTATAGCTTCCTTGATGGATTTTCAGGTTACAACCAAGTAGCCATTGCCCCCGAAGATCAACACAAAACGGCCTTTGCCACAGAATGGGGAATTTTTGCATTTCGTGTGATGCCATTTGGGCTCACCAACGCACCTGCAACATTCCAAAGGCTCATGTGTCATGTCTTCAAAGAGTTCTTGCGGAAGAGCTTAGAAGTATATGTGGATGATTTATGTGCGCATTCCCAACAAAGAAGTTACCACATCCCTGAGCTCAGACAAATCTTCAACAAGTGTAGAGATTATCGAGTGTGTCTGAACCCAGAGAAGTGTGTGTTCATGGTACGACAAGGTAAAATCTTAGGTCACATTGTTTCTAAGAATGGAATTTCAACAGATGAGGACAAAGTAAGAGCGATAGCAGAGCTGCCAAGACCAACGAATGTTAAAGAGGTACAAGCCTTTATGGGCCATTGTGGATATTACCGTAGGTTTATCCACATGTATGCCATCATAGCTAAACCTCTTTATGGGTTGTTAACAAATTTTGAGTGGAACGAGGAATGCGAGAATTCCTTCAACGAGCTGAAAAGACGTTTGTGCACAGCACCAATATTGACTACTCCGGATTGGAGCAAACCCTTTCATGTCCATGTAGATGCCTCCAATCATGCAATAGGATGTGTGCTAGCACAACCCACAGGTGAAGGAAACCTAGATTTGCCGATAGCATATGCTAGTAGGCAATTAAATGCAGTTGAACGAAATTATACCACAACGGAGAGAGAAGGTTTAGGTATGGTATATGCTGTGAAGAAGTTTAGACACTATCTATTGGCCAATAAGTTCAAGTTTTTCACTGATCATCAAGCTTTACTATATTTGGTCAATAAACCTTGCAATACAGGCCGCTTAGTAAGATGGTTCCTCTTACTAATGGAATACGACTTTGAAGTTGTTGTCAGGAAAGGTAGAACCCATCTTAGGGCAGACCATCTTTCTCGCATCACTTCAGGAGAGCCACCGCAAGGAGTGTCTGATGAATTGCCCGATGCTTATCTGTTCAATTTGGAAGTTGTTCCTAAATGGGCAAATAAGTTGGTACCAGTCCTAACCTTTGGGCCTGCAAATAAAAATGTGAAAACAAGCAAAGAAGAAATTGTAAACTCAAAAAAGTATCAAATATTGGCCGGAAGTATGTACAAGCAAGATACCGAGGGTGTATTAGCTTGTTGTGTTGAGGACAACGAACATACTAGTTGGATGCAACAAGCCCATGAGGGACTGCTAGGAAATCACTACTCTAAACAACGAACATTGCAGAATCTAAAACGTTTAGGAGTGTATTGGCCTAGCATGGACAAAGAAATACAGGAGTGGATCCAAAATTGTCCAGTGTGCCAGAAGAGACCCCCAGTGGAGCATGCCACTCTTTATCATGTGTCATTAATCCCAGATTGGAGTGCTCCAATGGTTGAGTTCATGAGATTGAGATCATTACCCAATCAGGCTAGTCTTGCAAGAAAACGGAGCATGGAGCAAGAGGCTCAAGACTATGCCTTAGTAGGAGACAACCTATATCGAAGAGGCAAGGATGGTTACCTAAGACTGTGCGTTCATGAATCAGACTATTTGAAAGTCTTAGAAATTGCACACAGCAGTGCTGCAGGTGGACACTTTGGGCCTGACAGAGTAATTAAGACCATTCTATTCTCAGGACTTTGGTGGCCCACTCTTCATATGGATGCACATACTTATGTGAAGAAATGTGACACATGCCAATGTGCCCAATATCCGATAAGAAAAGATGAAATGCCCTTGAGGCCCATGATGGGAGGACGCGCATTCTCGAAGTGGGGCATAGACTTTGCTGGTCCTATTAACCCCCCAGCTAGAAACTCCCATGCAGAATACATCATTGTAGCCACAGATTACCTTACAAAGTGGGTGGAAGTAAAAGCCACGACAAAGAATGATGCTCAAACGACGGCTAAATTTTTATTCGAAAATGTGTTCACTAGATATGGGTTACCAATGGAGTTGGTTAGTGATAGAGGTACGCACTTCTTGAATGAGGTCATTGAAAATCTCCTTCGAGAATTCATGGTGATACATAAGAAGTCTGCCCCCTATCACCCACAAGCTAACGGACAAGCCGAGAGCACGAATAAGATCCTATGTAACGTATTGACGAAACTTGTAAATAATAAACACTCTGATTGGGACAAACAACTTCATCATGCTGTTTGGGCATACCGAGTTGCCTACAAAACGGTACTCAATGCTATTCAGATGGTTTTTGGACAGAATGCTGTGCTACCATTAGACTTCCTAATCCCTGCCTTGAAAGTAGCACAAGAGCATGAGTGGAATGGACATGAGTTGTCTTCCAGGATCTTTGATCTAGAACGCTTAGGTGAGACGAGGCTACGGGCAGCAGCAGGCATTTATGCTGCAAAGAAAAGGCAAAAGGCATACTTTGATGCCCATGTAAAGAATAAAGGCTTGAAGGAAGGAGATCTAGTGCTGGTTTATACGCTAAAGCAACATGCCCGCAAATTGGAGAAACGAGGATATGGACCCATGATCATTAATAGACTCTCCACTAGCGGTGCAGTTCAATTGGCCACTTTAGAAGGTGATGTCCTACCCAACTATATTAGTGGATGCCGAGTCAAGTTATATCAAGAACCTCTTACAAAGGAAATGCTCACGAGACTCAACACTGCTAAGAAGCGAAAAGAAGAGGAGTTAAGGGTTAGAGAAGAAGCACAAGCAGAGGCTAGAGAGCGCATCAGAAGAAATAAGTTACGGCGGCTAGGCCTAGATGTCAACACAAAAGCTCCAAAATATCACATGGACATGTGCCAAAAATCAGGCATAAATACTTCTCAAATAATTGATCGCCGACCCTTTGTGAATATAGAGGTAGGACAAGGAAAGAGTGTAAGGACTGTGAGAGCATTGGTTGACTCAAGAGCAGCAACTAGTGCAGTTAGACTTTCATACTGCCAAGACCTGCAATTGAACATCGAGCCCATAGAAGCCTATCTCATAGGTTTAGGAGGCGTGGAAACCCCTTGCTTGTGAGAGGTGGAACTTCCCATCTACCTTCAAGATGTTCCGATAAAAGTCAAAATGCTAGTGTGTCATGATGAGGACCTCACAGAGCCACTTGTCTTGGGTCAAGATTGGATTTACGACCATGCTGTCAACTTGAACCTAAGAAGTCAACTTCTTCAAGTTTGGGTATATAATCAATGCATTACATTAGAATTGGAGAATTGCATGGCCACTGACCAAGACACCGCACGCTCTCTTCTTTCCTCTAAGGCTAATCTTCTCGAACAAGATGTTGTAAATGTCAAAACATCTATGATCCAGGCGGACACAATCATGGAAGGACAGTCGCAAAGGCAAGAAGAACCTTCTTCTTTTTCAAAGAGTAAAGCATCCACGTTAGTCCAACCTCAGAAGCAAACAAAACAGTGCAAGATAGCCAGTCTATCAAATAGACAAAGAGCCTTCAAGCAGAAAGAAGTTAGGGGCATGAAGCAGATCTGGGTAAAGAAAGGAGTGCAACCATCGACGTTGCCTCAAAGATTCCCACCCAACCAGATCGACCATGAAAAAAGAAGAACCAAGCACCTACGACAGGCTCAAGCACGACGAATCCAACAAATTTGGGTACCAAAGCTATCAAAGAAGGCCGACCACAATCATGTACAAATTTGGGTGCCTAAAAAATTAGCGACAGCTCAACACGGGCGATTACAGATGTGGGTACCCAAGAAGCTCCTACATACACAACGGCCTCTGCTCCCCACCAGACAAAAGGTCTCAACAAAGAAGCCAAGGAAAGCAAAGGGTAAGACCAGAGCACAACGACCCAAAAAAGATAAACTCAACCCTTCTCCAAAAATAAGCAGGCACTCACCCAGGATATGGGTTTGGAAGCCAAAAGCACAAGCAACATACACAGAACCAAGGGGCCAACCACACTGGATACCAAAGTTTGGACAACATCCAAAGAAGAACTGGCCTGAGGTGATCTCTACGGGGCAAAATTCTATTAGGAAATGGGTTCCCATTAGGAGGATTACATCATTTCGAGATCCAATCGGCACCTCCAAACAAAGAATGCATCAACTATGCGAGTAACATCAAAAGCCTCGACGTGCAGCAACCATGTGCCTTTGGCATAACCTTGTCTTTTGCACCATTCAGGTCATGCATCTCCAAAGTATGCATCAATATAGGGCCACCTTACATGGCCGTGCATAGACACAATTGAAAAATCCCAGGCACATGAGACACAAATTTTCACATGTAAAATATTTTATTGATACTAACCTCTTTCTTCTTGTTTCATGCCATTGGGTGCAAAAAAAAAAAAAAAAAACTATGTACTTGAAAATGCTCATCAGCGAACTTCCAGCAAGAACATCCCTCAACAAAAAGGACAAACCGATGGTCAAACACCATGAGGGAACCACAACACGAAGAGATGAAGATCAACGGACCCTTCACCATGGTAAGACGTGTATGTTTCAACAACACTATAACCATGATAGATTAGGAAACCTCTTCGTCAGCATACCCTTGAGCACTAAGCTCAAGACCCAATCTCTTGCACCATACTTCTTGCCATGCATTTTCCAAGTACGCATATGTAGGGCCACATTACAAGGCCATGCACAAGGCACATATTTTGTTCAACCCATGCACTAATGCACTTACCCACCATTCATTATGGGTTACAAGTACTTGGCATGAAAACTATGAAAAGCCATCTTTGGAAGAACCAGACGACATCAAGATGACAACAACAAGAGCAAGGAAGCCATCCACCACCGAGAGTTGCTCCCAATCAACATTGACCACCTCCTTTGAGCAGCTAGCAGTTTTGGAAAACTTACAAATGCACCACCCAGATGGAGTATAAGGCAGAAGTACGTACAAAGGGACTACAAACTGCAAGAGATAACAGTGGCAAAGTGAAGACCCAGACAAATGACCAGGATACATTGGGAAGAGGGATTGCCCCTGTTGAACGTAACGGACACTACCTCTCAATGTACTACATGGAACAACCACGACAACAAGGGTCTGTCAGGGACGACAGACTCAAGAGGGGGGGGAGTGTTGAAGCTAAAGGTCAAGGACACAGCATGGAAGCACATCAAGGAAGTAGACACACAAGAAGAAGGAGCAAGTAGGGAGCTCCAAGAAGCACCTGTCAAATTTTCAGAAGAAATCCCTACAAAAATAGTGATTTTTATCACTAAAAACCATTGTAAATACCATTTTCCATTCTTGTAACTCCATTTTGTTCAAGCCGAGGAGTCCTCGAGCTTGAGGAGTAGTAGATCTACCATCCTACCAATTTTCATAATTTTTAGACTCCGTTTGAGCCCCCAAATAAGCCCTGGAACCTATTTTTTAACTAGGCCGGACACTAGGTCTGGACAGGGCCAAAACCACTCAAAAAACTATAAAAAGGGCTGGAGAGCTCATTTTTGAGGTTGGCTTATTGTAGATTTCAGTTTTGTAAGAGAGCTCTTCGGTAATCGAAGCTTTCCATTGTTCCACTCTTTGCTCTTACCTTGTGCGCGTGTGTGTGTATGTGTGTGCATGTTTGTGTGCTTTCACTCACGCACTTGTGCCATCACTTGCTCGCGGTCTTCATACCGGTCCTCACGTCTCCACGGATTGACATTTATGAGGTGTATCTCCTCACGTTGGTACTCACCATTGTGCTAGAGTGACAGACGGGTATCTTGATAGTCTTACCTGTGCGTGGTAACGTGTCAACTCTGCGTTTGTCATACCTCATGGACTGGAAGACTGCAGTGTGGACAGCCTCCGGAACTCCTAAAGA
The DNA here is from genome assembly GCA_020310875.1 of Ceratopteris richardii. NCBI lineage: Eukaryota > Viridiplantae > Streptophyta > Polypodiopsida > Polypodiales > Pteridaceae > Ceratopteris > Ceratopteris richardii. Next base: position 38,196,761 of record CM035422.1, read on the forward strand.
TTCTGACACTAATTTGAGGATGTCAATGAAATGTTGATCCACCCCATCATCTGATAGCATTTCTTGCATCAAAGCTTGACCTGACACAAGAGAGAGTTGATGCCTTTCTTGTACTGCTTTGATTGTGTCGTATAACCTTTGTAGTTGAGCTGTATATGCTGGTGCACCTACAAGTTCTGGCACTTCTTGTTGCTCATCTTGATGCTCCTGATCATAATCCTCCTCATCTTCCTCCTGTTCTTCATCTTCATCATCCTCTTCATCCACTTCAACTGTGGTGACAGGTGCTTGGGAGGTTGTTGCCTGTGTTTGCACATTCTCCACTTGTTGTGCCTCTTCTGCCTCCATCTCTACATCTTGTAATAATTGTTCGAAATCTTCATTCGTGAGTTCTTCCAAAGGTGCACCACTGGGAAATTCAAGGTCGGTTGGGATGGGAGGGAATATCGGTGCTGCTTCTTGGAAGTCGGAGTGTGAATGGTCGGACTCTTCGGGGTGGAGGGGTGACGTCTGGTGTTAGGGTGGCTCCACGTGGTTGAGCACATGGGACTTGGACAGTGCCTCTCATCTTCTTAGAACGGGATCCAGTGGATGTCCTGCCTCTAAACTGCTCTACACGATTCCACATTAGGGCCCCTTGAATGGGGATGTCATAAGCCAAACACCTATAAATGATTCTCGTCAGAGCACAGCAACCATATAAAACCTGTTTCCGCAGCCATCGTTTGTGAGCTAGGTGTATCTGATCAATTATCCAGTGGGGTAAGTTGATGTTTTTTGAGGCTCTGTGTCTCTGCCAGATACAAACTAAACCAAATCTTTTTGGACGGCATGGTGAATCTATCTTGTGCAGGAAAAGCAAAGTGTTGCATGCACATGCGAAGGTGTATTGCAATATTAGGCGTCATGGACACCATGTCCTTGAGTTTGGTGAGACTTCGATTCTTCATGTAATCCGATACTAGGGTTTCCTTTTCTGTAGGAATATGCATTCTGCACATATCTAGAGCCTCTCTCACCAAGTTCTTTGATAGCCTGAACCTCTTGAGCTCATTCCCCTTTGTCAGAGATGGAATCACAAATGAGCTTGCACCTTTTGGGTTCTGGTTTGGAGTCAAGGTGTTGATGAGATAGTAGCATCGCATGAAGTCAGGCTTTGGGAGCCGTGCACTAAAATATGCATCCAATCCTGCCTTCTCCCATATCGAACGTAGACCTTCTGCATTTTGTAACTTCTTGAATTCTCTTGTAAAGAAATGGTATTTGCCTTGCTTCCCATTGAAGTCCAACTCTGATTCCCATAGGTACGTTCCCTCACCCAAGGGTCCTGCCACTTCAGTAAACCAGTGGGAAGCCTTTCCTACGGGCATGGTATGGCCACTAGGAGGGTCCGCAATAGGTATGATTTTGATGGCCCGCAATTCTTCTGGTCTTTCATTTGTCTTAGGCAAAACGGGTAAACTGTCTAAGTCCACCACTTGCTGACTTGTTTCTGTTTGAGAGCTAGTTCCTGCCGCCTCAGCCATGTTGAAAACTTCGCAGCTGGTTCTGTGAGAATATATGAATAAATCTTAACATTGCAATGGACACAAAAATGACACTGTGTCCCCTGTTACAACATTAAAATGAGGTTCGGGAGAGGTTAGGCGGTTAGTAAGTGCTTGGTGCTTGTGTGTGTAGTTAGGAATTGGGTAGACCTAAGAGTTAAGCTGAATGATGTGGTGTGAGAGTGAAGTAGTTAGTAGGTGGACATGGATTTACAATTGGGATCCGGGGGTTTATTACAAGTTTTAGGTTGCCAAATGCAATGGATAGATTTTGACTTGTGGAGGCTCTGGAGAGTGTGGTAGGGGTATTTACTTGAAAAATGGGGCTTTTAGGGACCCATTTACCAGTGATTCTACTTGTGCTCATGGAAGAATACGTGTTAGTGCGTGATGTGTAAGATTGGGCCTCAGATGTTCGCGTGAGTGAAACATGTTGTACAGGGTTTGGCCTTGGTGTAGCTATTTGAGCCTGCAAGCAAGCCTTAGGCACCCAGATTTGTCGTGATTGTGGGCTGGCCTTCATTGACTTCTTGGGTACCCAAATAGACTTCACTTTCGCAGAAGAATGTATGAAGGACTTCTTATTAGTGTCGTGTTGTTGATTACTAATAAGAGGTTTTGGCCGTGGTGTTGGCCTGGTCGGCATAGGGTGTTCGCCTTTTCGCCTCCATACTTGTTTCATCGGCTGAAACAATCTGCTTTGCTCCTTTTTTTGGCCTCTAGTATAGGCAGTGCTCTGCTTCTTCTGTATTCGATCTGCCTTTGGTTGCTGCATCCCTCTGGCCTTTGGAAAAGAAGGGAGTACCGTCTTATCCTTGACTCCGTTGTTGAGACAATCCTCTTTCTGCATCATACATTTTTGGACAAGAATAGCATTGTCAACTTCATGTGCACCCCTGGAAGGACCAGGAGTTCGTGCCTTACCTAGTTCCTTGAGTGCCTCATTTTCCAATTCAACTGTAATTCGACTATGATTTACCCATACCTGAAGAAGTCCACCTCTTAGGTTTAGGTTGACCGCATGATCATAGATCCAATCCTGATCCAAGACAAGAGGCTCAGTGAGGTCCTCATCTTGACACACTAGTACTTTGACTGTCATTGCTTCGTCTTGAATGGAGATGGGAAGATCCACCTCGCCCATGCAAGGGGTTTCCACACCTCCCAATCCTATGAGATATGCTTCTATAGGATTGACAGCTAATTTCAACTCTTGACAGTAAGACAGCTTGACTGCACTAGTGGATGCACCTGAGTCAATCAAAGCTCTTATAGTCCTTGCACCCTTTCCTTGTCCTATATCTAAGGTTATAAAAGGACGTCGATCAATTATCCTATGAGAGCTGATACCTGAAACTTCACACATAGCCACGTGATATCCTTGGTCTGCATATGCACCTAGCCTAGGTTGCTCTCTACCTTGTCTTCTTAATTTCATTCTCCGTATGCGCTCTAAAGCTTCTGCTTGGGCTTCTTCTCGAATTCGCTTTTCTTCTTCTTTGCGTTTCTTAGCAATGTTGAGTCGACATAGCATCTCTTCTGTCAGAGGTTCCTGATATAACTTGACTCTGCACCCGCTTATATAGCTAGGAAGAACATCACCTTCGAGGGTAGCGAGTTGAACTGCTCCACTGGTTGAGATCCTATTAATGATCATGGGTCCGTAGCCTCTTTTCTCTAGTTTTCTAGCGTGTTGTCTCAAAGTGTAGACTAGTACTAGGTCGCCTGCCTTCAAACCTTTATCCTTAATGTGGGCATCAAAGTATGCCTTCTGTCGTTTCTTAGCTGCATATATCCCTGTAGCTGCCCTCAGTCTTGTTTCTCCTAATCGTTCAAGGTCAAAAAGTCTAGAGGAGAGTTCATGACCCGTCCATTCATGTTCTTGTGCTACTTTTAGTGTTGGTATCAAGAAGTCTAATGCTAGCACTACATTTTGTCCAAACACCATCTGAAAGGGGGTGGCTTGGAGTACCGTTTTGTAGGCAACTTGGTATGCCCAAACAGCATGGTGTAGCTGTTTGTCCCAATCAGAGTGTTTATTGTTCACTAATTTTGTCAACACATTGCACATAATCTTGTTGGTGCTCTCAGCCTGGCCATTTGCTTGAGGGTGATAGGGGGCAGACTTCTTATGTACTACCAAGAATTCTTGGAGCAGATTTTCAATAACTTCATTCAAGAAGTGAGTGCCTCTATCACTTACTAGCTCTATAGGTAGCCCGTATCTAGTGAACACATTCTCAAATAAAAACTTAGCCGTTGTTTGAGCATCGTTCTTTGTTGTGGCTTTTACCTCTACCCACTTTGTTAGATAATCCGTGGCAACAATGATATATTCAGCATGGGAACCCTTAGCTGGGGGATTAATAGGACCTATGAAGTCTATTCCCCACTTAGAGAATGCACGTCCACCCATCATAGGTTTCAGTGGCATCTCATCTTTACGTATAGGATATTGAGTTCTCTGACACACATCACACCGTTTCACATAGGTATGTGCATCCATATGAAGGGTCGGCCACCAGAAGCCCGCAAATAGTATTGCTTTGATTACCCGATCTGGTCCAAAGTGTCCTCCTGCTACACCTTGGTGAGCAGTTTCCAAGATCTTGAGATATTCACTTTCATGGACACAAAGTCTCAGGTAACCATCTTTACCACGTTTGTATAGATTATCACCAATGAGTGAGTAATCCTGGGCTTCTTGTTCTAAACTCCTTTTCCTAGCCAGAGTCATGTATGGAGGGAATGTTCTCGTCCTTAAGAAGGATACTAATGGTTCACTCCAATTTGGCACTATGGATACTTGATAGAGAGTGGCATGTTCCACAGGTGGTTTAGTGCAACAGATTGGGCATTCCTTGCACAACTTTTGGACATCAGCTTCCATAGTTGGCCAATGCACTCCGAGTCTCCTTAGTGTCTGTAGGGTTCGTTGTTTTGAGTAGTGTTGCTCTAATGCACCTACATGTGCTAATTGCAACCATTTGGCGTACTCATCCTCTTCCACACAACAAGCCAAGATTCCTTGATCTGTGTGCTTGTACATACTTCCTGCCATGATGTGATACTTTTGGGCTTTTACTACCTCTCTATCCTGTGTGTTTATGACTGGGTGGTTAGGTCCGTATGTCAATATTGGCACTAATGGCTTAGCCCACTGCGGTACCACTTCCAAGTTAAACAAGTAAGCATCAGGAAGATCATCTGACACTCCTTGTGGGGCTTCTCCAGATGTGAGCCTAGAAAGGTGATCTGCTCTCAAATGAGTCTTCCCTTTCCTTACCACAACCTCAAAATCATATTCCATTAGCAAGAGAAACCATCTTACTAATCTTCCTGTATTGCAAGGCTTGTTTACGAGGTATAGCAATGCCTGATGATCAGTAAAAAATTTAAACTTATTTGCAAGCAAATAATGTCTAAACTTTTTAACCGCATACACCATGCCTAGTCCTTCTCTCTCCGTAGTGGTATAATTTCCTTCAGCTGCATTCAATTGTCTACTAGCATAGGCAATTGGAAGATCCATATTACCTTCACCGGTAGGCTACGCGAGTACACACCCAATAGCATAATTGGATGCATCCACGTGAACATGGAATGGCTTATTCCAGTCTGGAGTGGTTAAGATTGGTGCTGAACATAATCTTCGTTTAAGCTCCTGGAAGGAATTCTCGCATGCATCAGTCCACTCAAAGTTAGTCAGAAGTCCGTACAGAGGCTTTGCAATGACAGCATACATGTGAATGAACCAGCGGTAGTAACCACAATGCCCCATGAAAGCTTGTACTTCCTTGACATTCTTTGGCCTAGGTAACTCTGCTATGGCTCTCACTTTCTCTTCATCAGTGGATATGCCATTCTTTGACACTATGTGTCCTAGAATCTTGCCTTGCCTGACCATAAAAACGCACTTTTCGGGGTTCAGACAGACCTGATATTCTCTACATTTGTCAAAGATTTGTCTGAGTTCAGGAATATGGGTTTGTCTAATGTTGGAATGAGGACAAAGATCATCAACATAGACTTCTAAGTTTTTTCTCCGGAATTCTTTAAATACATGGCACATCAGCCTCTGGAAGGTAGCTGGTGCATTGGTAAGCCCAAATGGCATTACCCAAAAGGCGAATATGCCCCATTTTGTGGCAAAAGCTATCTTATGCTGATCTTCTGGAGCTATGGCTACTTGATTGTAGCCCGAAAATCCATCGAGGAAGCTGTACACTTCCTTGCCTGCTACTCTTTCTAATAGGTGTTCTGTGATGGGAAGCGGATAGTTATCACGAATGGTGGCTGCATTGACCTTCTTTAAGTTAATGCATACACGCAGCTTTCCATTTTTCTTGGGCACCACTACAATGGGGGATACCCACTCAATGTGCTCAATTTCATAGATGAATCCAGCTTCTACCAGTCTATCTATCTCCTCTTTGATCTTAGCCGCATAATTATCATTATATGTATATGGCTTTTGCTTAGAGGGTTTGGCATCTGAGGTCATGGGGATGGTGTGTGAGCATATGTCAGGGTCCACTCCTTTCAAATCCTTGTAACTCCAAGCGAATACATCTCTGTATTCTCTCAACAAGGCTATTAGCTCTTGTTCTTCCTCTTCTGTAAGGTCATGGCCTATGTACGTGCATCTCTCCTCTCCTTCTTCCAGAGCTACCACAATTTTCTTGGTGGTTTCTTTGTTATCATAGGCCGCTCCTGATTGTGCCTCCCGTTTAGGCATTCTTATCATGACTCTCCTATCGTCTATCTCATATTTTTTAAAATTTTCTGGGACCTCAAACAAAGATTCCTCCTCTTCTTGTGTGACTTCTTTCTTCTTCCTTTTCTTTCCTTCTTCCTTAGGGGTTACATGTGTGGCTAGCCTTATGTCTTTTGTAAGCTCTCCGTGCCTCTGGGGTTGAAATTCTACTTCATAGAAGTATTCTTCATCTGATGCAAAAGGTGGGTCCATAATGATTGACTCTAGATCGGAGTCACTCGCATCCTCAAATGCATCAGGGCTAGGTTCACACTCTTCTAACACTGCCTCTCCCATGATTGGCTCTATGGAGAAGACTGAAATGTCATAGCCATCCTCATCACAGTGGGGTGTTCATTGTTCTTCATTGATGGCTATATCCATTGTTGCTAGGATTTCTGCCCAGCCGTGGGGTTCAAATTCTTCGTCAGGAAAGACTACAGGTGCATAGGCTGGGTCTTGAATGGATCTATGGGTTTCTTTTGCACCTATCTCTCTGGCTTTTTCTCTCTTCTCTTCTTCTACTGCTACTTTGCACATCCATAAGTGAGTGTCTTCATGCATCCATGAGGATCCTGATCCTATGGAATGCACTGATTCCGTACCATCTTTGGCTCTATGGATGGGATTCCATTGGATAGGAGGGACATCTCTATGAGAGTAATCTTTAAGATTCACTTTGGTCGTAACTCCTAAGTGCTGCAGGTACAAAGAATTGGTTCCCCAATCCTGTACCACTTGCAACTGTCGCATAAAGGGTCGTCCCAAGATCATTTCATAGGCATGGTTCTTGCTAAAATCACATATAGCAAAGGTATGCTCGAACTCGACACCACAGGTGGTGAGAGTTATTCCTTCTAGCAATCCTAAGGGTCTCTCTATGTGACCATCAGCCATTTGCAATTTCATTCTTGTGGGCCTGAGTGCTGGCTTGCCCCAACGGTTCCATAGGGAAGTCTTAGCAATTGCAACACTTGCACCTGAGTCTAGAATGGCCTTGGTGGTGTATCCTTGATGGGTGATAGGAAGATATGTGTTTCCCTCTTCGCCCTCACTCATGTCTCCTATCTTATCCAAGGGTATTTCTGGCACTATTCTTTGGGATCCTACCTGGGAACGAGGTTTTGCTATCTCTGGTACTTGTTTGGCTACATGTTTCCATAACTCTGGCCTTACTTTGAGTAGCTCTTCTAAGGTGAGGTTGCATTGTACTTTAGTGTTTTTCACTACCTCTGTGTTCCTAGGTATGACTGACTCCTCATTTTGTACCATGACCGTGGGTGCTCTCATACAAGTAGACTTAGCTTCCCATGGGCCTGTGAAGTGGGGTAATTCTTGTAAAGAATTAGACTCAAAGTCTAGTCTTTCCTTAGAGTGGGTGCTCTCCTGCTCCTTATAAATGGATGGGATGTCTTGTGGGAATTGGTCGTGTGCATCATCCACAAGTTCAATGGGAGGAGGGACTTCACTTTCTTTAGCCCATTTGTCTTCTTGAATCTCGCGTAGGAATTCTGGTGTGAACCGATTCATAGAAGATGATGTGTCTGGCTCCGTAGAGTTAGGCACATAGGCTTCAGGCACATAGGCTTCCTGAGTAGGAGTGCTTACTCTTTCACTTGCCTTGTCCTTGTGTTGAGAGGCGGGTTCCTTTTTTGATTGTGCAATCAGCTTCTCTATTCTTTCTAACAGTCCATCAAAGTGTAACTGTGTCTTCGCTGAACTAGAGATGTTAAATAGGCGATTGGCTTCAAACATGGTCTAAGCCAACTCCACCATCTTAGCACAAATTTTGGTTCGTTCAAGCTCTAGTTCTGCTCTAGGGTAACACTTTTCATGATCAGTTACGTTTGGCCCTTCTTGGATTCTGGCGTGATATGCTTTAAGCATCATGTTAAGGTCCTCGGGAGTGGGATATGCTAGGACTGATCCTACTCTAGGGGGTGGTGGAATTAGGTGAGGTGGGTTGGAAGGTGGCGGGTCGGATGGAGTTGGGAATGGTGGAGGTGATGGAGATGGGGCAGTGTGAGAGGGAGTTTGAGCTGTGAGTTCAGTTATCCTGGCCTTTGTTTCTCTCAGGCTTTCCTCGAGTTCACTCATCTTTTTTGCCCATTGTCTTTTCATTCTTTCAGGACTATCTCTCCAAGCTCTAGTCCTCTTCTTTGTCATGCTCTCCGTTTCACTAACATCTGGGCTCTTTTCCTGGCCTACGCTTTGGTTCTGTTGCAAGGCTTGGGCTCTAGTGATTACTTGTACTGGTGCAGTGGAAGTGACACTTCCTGTGGAATCTACCACTAAACCAATAACGTTAATAGGAGTGATTTTTGGCATATTATTAGGATTCTTAGGGCAGTCTCGTAAGAGATGCTCCTTTCCACATTCTTGGCAAAAGCCCTGGATCGTCAGTGACTGGGGTCGTGTAGGTGGAGGCAAGGGACAATCACGAATGAGATGATCTCCCTAACATCTCTAGCATGGTCGTCTAGGGAATGGGGGTCTTACTTGTCTAGGTTGAGGTCTAGGGTTGGGGTTTGCATACATGACGTTTGTGTAATCTGACTCCCAACTAGGTTCATTTGGCTCTTCACTATAGTAGGACTCACCATGTTCAGGAGATTGCATGTAGTAAGCCTGGGGACTATCAACATGTGTAGAATCGAAGCTATGGTCACTGGGATCACTTCTGAAAGCACTGGTGTTACAGGGACTATAGCTCTATTCAGGTTTTCTTCTGCAGCAGCATACTTTACCGGAATCACATTAGCTGGAGCAGGGGTTGTTGTGCTAGCACAGGCTGAGGCCTTTGTTGGTTTTGGTAGGGTTGGTAAGTTTGTTGAGGCCTCGCATACTGCTGAGGTGGGTACTAGTTCTGGTATCTTCCTTGTTGAGGGTATGGTTGTTGGTACGTCTACCTAACGGTTTGCTTATTGTAGGGGCAATCTTGCGCGGTGTGATTGGTGTACCTCCGTTCTATGGTGCAGTAATGGCTACTAGGATTTACTTGGGGTTGAGCCATAATGGGACATACATTCGCCATGTGGTCGCCACCACAAGTATAGCATCTTTTCATAGGGGCAAACCTTGGGATCTGTTTGCTAGTGACACCTAATTTCTGAGCTACTTTCTCTGCAAGTTCCTCAATTGATGTGGATTGCGTGGAAGAGATGCTAGAGGCATATCTGAATCTTTGTATATCTTGGAAAGCTCTAACTCCTCCCCTAGGTTATCCTCGATGTCAATGCACATGCGTACACACTCTTCTATGGTCCTAGGGTCCTTCAAGTACACATAAGATCTCAATTTGGTACTTAGCAATCCATCCAAGAATAAAGCCACTTGCTTAGCTGGTGTGGGTAGCTCCGAAACAGGGCATCTTTCTAAGTATTGCCTAAATCTTCTTCCAGCAAGTCTCACGGTCTCTTGAGGGGTTTTCTTGAAGCTGTGAATCAGCGAGGAAGTGTTATGTCTTATGCCACTTTTAGAGAATTCGATAATGAATGCCTCTAGAAGTTGGTCTATGCTCCTGAACTGCCTCTCATTCAATGGTTGGAACCACGTAAGGGCTGTGTTCCTAAGGGTTAGACCAAACGCATTATATTGTGTGAATAGGTCCCCCACTTGTTCAGCTCTCAAGACTTGCCTAAACTCAGCCACATGATCGTATGGATCTCCAGTGCCATCGAGGTAGTTCTTCATGGACTTAACTAGCTGAGTCGGTCTCAAAGTCCTTGTGTGCTCTCTAGGTCGTGGTAGAGGGAACTCATCCACATTCCTTTGATTCCTGTGAGCTCTGTTGGATGTGATGGCTGGATACAATCAGAAGATCAAGTTGGTGCTGCTAGACCTGCTTCACACCTGCCCTTTTTTCTTTTCAGATATGGTTAGGAGCCTCCTTGAGCTTCCAAATGACACCAAGAAACTATATATGTGCTTTACAAAATGATTGAGTAATGACCAAATCAAAACAGATGATTTTGAACCTTCACAACTCCAAAAAACTTTCTATTCCTGTATTGATACCTGCTCAGTCCTAAGCTCAGTGTGACCAGCACACTTGCAATTGATTAAATTCCTTCTGGGAGTATTAAATTAACTTAACAAGCTACCATTAGCAAGTTAAATCACTCCAATTAACAAACTATACACTGAGCATGATCTTTAGCAAAATCAGGGACACCCCCGACTTTTTAGGAACAACACAGAAAAATACCAGTGTCTGCCTCGACTGAGATTTCTCCCAATTGGCTGAATAGAATTACTTGAAATTTTTTAATGTTGTAGAATGCGTTGAGCTGGTTCCAATGAGCTTTGAATCATCCAATTTGGTTCAGTAGATCTTGAGATATGCCCTGTTGAAGTTGACAGACTTGGAGGTAGTAACTCAGAGAAAACACAGAGATAATGACTATGAGTATATGTATTGAATCTATCAAATGTACATTCCCATTGGCATGTATAGTGATGCTCAATGGTACTCAGAGGTGTAGGCTCAATAGTAGCTCTCACACACTCAATGTATTGCTTGGAATTACCTCGGGAAGTGAGCTCATTGCCCGCGACTTTTTCATTGGCTTTTATAAGAGTTTGAAGAGAGTTTGAATTTCAAAATTCAAAAAATAGGCTCCCTCAAATCTCTCAACTAATCACATGGAGATATTCTCTCCATTCATACCTTCCAACTTTCACGACTTTTGAAAGTGGTTGTGATTACAAGAAGTGAGTTAAGTCCTATTGACTTTTACATTGGGTAAAAAGTAATAATCAATTAGGCAATGGTTCTTATGGTTCAAGGTTTATGTGAATACATCCTTCAAGAGTCCAAACTTTAGCTTTCCAAGGTTCCAATTGTCCAAGCTTTTATGTTGAGTCTTTAAGGCACAAGACCAAGCCAAGTGTTAAGGCTTGTTTTGCACCAACAGCTCCCCCTCAAGCCAAACACTTGCTTGAGTCTTCATCTTTAATCTTCAATGATATTCTGTAATCCTATCATGGATTTAAACCTGCATAGCTTGCTCCCATCCAAAGCTTTTGTAAGCAAATCTGCACATTGAATATTAGTAGACACATATGATAATTGGATTTCCTTGCTAAGTAGTTTCTCCCTCACATAGTGGTAATGAACCTCTATGTGTTTTGTCCTAGCATGATAAACTGGGTTAGCAGCTAGGTGAAGTGAACTTGTGTTATCACCAAATATGATAGGTGGCCTTGTGTATAGGCCCAATTCTAAATATAGTAGCTTCAACCATATGGCTTCTTGAGTGGCATTGGCTAGTCCTCTGTATTCTGCCTCAGTAGATGATAGTGCCACTGTGGGTTGTTTCTTGGATGACCAAGAAACTGGTTTATCACCTGCAAAACATATGTAACCAGATGTACTTCTCATGTCATCCTTGCAACCTGCCCAATCTGCATCTGAGTATACCTTGATGTCAATATCTGATGAATATGGATAATACAAACCATGATTTTGTGTTCCCTTTAGGTACTTTACTATCTTTTTGGCTGCCTCCAAATGTGGTACTCTTGGCTTATGCATAAATTGGCTAAGTACACTAACACCATATGAGATATCAATCCTGGTTAAGGTAGCATAATTAAGACTACCTACCAAACTTTGGTAACCTGTAATATCCTTGAGTTCTTCTCCTTCATGTGCACTGAGTTTGTGGTTGACCTCCATAGGAATGTTTGAGACTTTAGCTTCCTGCAAGTTAAACTTCTTGACCATGTCCTGAATGTACTTCTTCTGAGTAATGTATATACCTGAATTTGTGTAGACCAATTCAAGCCCTAGGAAATACTTCAATAATCCAAGATCATTGATCTTGAATTCCTTCATCATTTGACCTTTGATGTGTCTAATTCCTTGAACATCATTTCCTGTAATAATGATGTCATCAACATAGACACACAAGTATATTACCTCTGAATTATTCTTCTTTATAAACAATGAAGTATCTGCTTTACTCATCACAAATCCTTGATCCAAGAGATAGGTTGTCAATCTATAGTTCCATGCTCTAGGTGCCTGCTTCAATCCATACAGAGCTTTCTTCAATTTACAAACATGATTTACCTTATTGGGATCCTCATAGCCAGGTGGTTGTGACATGTAGACCTCTTCAGATATCCATCCATTCAAGAATGCATTCTTTACATCCAATTGGTACATGTTCCAATTCTTGGATGCAGCTACACTCACCATAATTCTGATAGTTGGCATCTTTGCCACAGGAGAAAAAGTCTCCTCATAATCAATGCCTTGGGTTTGTGCAAAACCCTTGGCTACCAACCTAGCTTTGTACCTGCTTATTGTACCATCTGAGTTCCTTTTGAGTTTGTAGATCCATCTGGATCCTATCACCTTCATGGAGTCCTTCTTGGGTACCAAGTCCCAAGTATCACTCTCCTTGAGAGCCTCCATTTCTTCATCCATTGCTTCCTTCCATTCTGGTTTAGTAATAGCTTCCTCAAATGTACCTGGTTCTTCACTTAAGATATCCTTTGCAAGATATACAGAGTGCTTTGTTACAAGTGAAGTATCATACCCATACCTAATAGGTTTCTTCTTTTCCCTTGAAGATCTCCTCATAGCTTGAGTTGAGGATTCTGGATTGTCTTCAAGTTGCTTCATCTTCATCTTCCCTTTGGATTTCCAAGCTTTGAATTCTTCAATGTTGATGGTGTCTTCATCATCTGAACTTGTATCCTCATTCTGAGTTGGTTCTTGTCTGACAAGCTTTGGAAAGTCTTCTTCCATATCATAAGGTAGGCTAACTTTCCTGCACTCATTATCATACCATGAATCATTTTCATCAAAGATTACATCTCTGCTTACCTTGAAGCCTTTGTTTGAAGGGTTATAGAACCTGTATCCTTTCTGATTCAAATCATAACCAATAAAGATACATTTTTCAGCCTTAGGGTCTAGCTTTCCCCTTACTTGTGAGGGAATATGCACATATGCTACACACCCAAAGATCTTGCAATGATCTAGAGATGGTCTCTTACCATGCCAAGCCTCATAGGGTGTCATTCCATCAATTGTCTTTGATGGCAACCTGTTGATTAAGTATGTGGCAGTAGATACACTCTCTGCCCAAAGATAATTTGGTAGTTTTTTCTCATTGAGCATAGACCTAGCTATCTCCACAATGAGTCTATTCCTCCTTTCAGCTACCCCATTTTGTTCAGGTGAGTACCTTGTGGTAATCTCCCTCTTGATGCCTCTTTCCTGCAAGAATTCTTCAAAATCATTGGAGAAGTATTCTCCACCACCATCAGACCTTAATCTCTTCAAATGTCTACCTGTTTGATTCTCTACTAATGCAAGATACCTTTTGAAACAATTAAATACTTCATCTTTATGTTTCATGAAGTACAAGACAGTCCATCTGCTATAGTCATCAATAAAAGATACATAGTACCTTGATCCAGATATGGATGGCTCCTTGCTTGGTCCCCAAACATCTGTATGCACCAATTCCAAATAGTCTTCATGCATAAATCCTTTCTTGGTGTATGGCAATCTGTGTGACTTACCAAACTGACAAGCCCCACACTTGTATATCATGTGTTGCTTGGATACATTAGGTATCCCAAGCACACATTGATCTCTACTCATTTGTTTTATGGTTCTCTCTCCAATGTGACCTAATCTCTTGTGCCACATCTCCAATTCTGATAGCGTTTGGTCCTTATAGTTGTACAAGGCAATATTTTTAGTATCCTCAAGTTCAAAGGTAAATAATCTACCCGATTTCTCTCCCTTGGCTATCCTTCTGAATCCATGTCTTGGATCCTCCACATATGCACCATGTTGAGTGAACCTGACCTGTAGACCTTTTTCAACAATCTGACCTACACTCATCAGATTCTTGGTGATTGTTGGAACATACAACACTCTGCTTAGCAAATTCTGATTACCATCACTTGTTTTAACATTACCTACTTTAACCACTGAATGTTTAGTGTCATCACTTGTCTGCACTTGGTGCTTGCCTTTAGGTTCTTCCAAATCAGAGAGTAAGGCAACATTCCCAGCTACATGGTTAGAGCAACCTGAATCAATATAGAACAAATGATCATCATTGATACCTGATTTAGATGTCATGTTCATAATCAACAAGGAATCATCTTGATCCTCTGCATAATTGTTGTAATCCTTTCTGTTCCTGTATCCTCCTTGATAATTGTCATTGTGATTGTAGCTATTGTTGTAGTTGTTGTTGTAATTATTGTTGTAGCCATGGTAGCCTTGAGATTGATTGAATCTGCCTCTGCCTTGAGAGTATCCTCCTCTTTGGTGACCTCTTCCTCTTTGATTCTTGTAGTTCTTGTAGCATTCATCTGTAGTATGGTTAGACAAGCCACAAATATTGCATGGAGATTGGTTATAGGGTCTCCCCCTACCTGACTTACCTCCTCTGCCCCTACCTCTAGATGATCTACCTCTCCCTGCATAGTTTGCTTGGGAGGTAGAGCCTTCTTCATCAGCCTTCTTACTTTTACCCTTATCTTTAGACTTCTTATCTGTATATAGGGCAGAGGGATTGTTACCTTTTGATTGCTCTCCATTCTTTGTGATCTTTGCTTCATGTGTAAAGAGTTGTCCAATCAGAGTTGTTAGATCAGGTGCTTGGATGTCCATGTACAAGTCCATTGCAGTGGTAAAGCTCTCCCACTTGTCATCTGCTTTGAGTCCATTGATCACTTGTCTGACTATTTGCTCTTCTTCAATTTCTTCTCCAACACTTGCAAGTTGATCTGCAATGTCTTTGACTTTGGTGACAAAATCTGAAACACATTGTTTTGATTGCTTCCTGAGAGTTGTAAACTCAATCCATAGCTGATTCTTTCTGGCCCTTGTGCTTGATGAGAAGTATGTTGACAAGGTCTCCCAAGTCTCTTGGGAAGTCTTACAGTTCCTAACATGAGGTAGAAGGAAATCAGAGATAGAGTTTAGAAGATATGACCTTGCCAAAGCATCTTTAGCACACCATTGATTAAGTCTCTCATGCTCATCCTTTGTAGGTAGGCCTCTGGTTTTGAATGAGGGCAACTCCTCATCTCCTGATATGTATCCATACAAGCTTCTCCCTTGTAGATAGGTCTTCATTCTTAATGACCATGCCTGGTAGTTATTTCTATCCAATTTGTCAATGAAAGAAGGGAAACCATCACCCATGATTACCTTGTTTAGCTCTGATACCACTGTAGGATGTGATGGCTGGATACAATCAGAAGATCAAGTTGGTGCTGCTAGACCTGCTTCACACCTGCCCTTTTTTCTTTTCAGATATGGTTAGGAGCCTCCTTGAGCTTCCAAATGACACCAAGAAACTATATATGTGCTTTACAAAATGATTGAGTAATGACCAAATCAAAACAGATGATTTTGAACCTTCACAACTCCAAAAAACTTTCTATTCCTGTATTGATACCTGCTCAGTCCTAAGCTCAGTGTGACCAGCACACTTGCAATTGATTTAATTCCTTCTGGGAGTATTAAATTAACTTAACAAGCTACCATTAGCAAGTTAAATCACTCCAATTAACAAACTATACACTGAGCATGATCTTTAGCAAAATCAGGGACACCCCCGACTTTTTAGGAACAACACAGAAAAATACCAGTGTCTGCCTCGACTGAGATTTCTCCCAATTGGCTGAATAGAATTACTTGAAATTTTGTAATGTTGTAGAATGCTTTGAGCTGGTTCCAATGAGCTTTGAATAATCCAATTTGGTTCAGTAGATCTTGAGATATGCCCTGTTGAAGTTGACAGACTTGGAGGTAGTAACTCAGAGAAAACACAGAGATAATGACTATGAGTATATGTATTGAATCTATCAAATGTACATTCCCATTGGCATGTATAGTGATGCTCAATGGTACTCAGAGGTGTAGGCTCAATAGTAGCTCTCACACACTCAATGTATTGCTTGGAATTACCTCGGGAAGTGAGCTCATTGCCCGCGACTTTTTCATTGGCTTTTATAAGAGTTTGAAGAGAGTTTGAATTTCAAAATTCAAAAAATAGGCTCCCTCAAATCTCTCAACTAATCACATGGAGATATTCTCTCCATTCATACCTTCCAACTTTCACGACTTTTGAAAGTGGTTGTGATTACAAGAAGTGAGTTAAGTCCTATTGACTTTTACATTGGGTAAAAAGTAATAATCAATTAGGCAATGGTTCTTATGGTTCAAGGTTTATGTGAATACATCCTTCAAGAGTCCAAACTTTAGCTTTCCAAGGTTCCAATTGTCCAAGCTTTTATGTTGAGTCTTTAAGGCACAAGACCAAGCCAAGTGTTAAGGCTTGTTTTGCACCAACAAGCTCTAAGGATCTCACGTTCCACCCTATTTGTCTCTATTCTCATTCTTTCTCTGCCCCCTGGGTTGGCAAAGCTTACTTCTGGCCTATCTGTACTTCTGTCTCTTTGAATTCCATGAGCTTGGGATGTTCCCGCTCCAAGGTGACCATAGGACACATTCGATCTTGGTTGGGGGAAAATAATTTCACCTTTCCAAGTGTAAGCATGCCTATCATTTTCTGTCACCACAAAGATCCTATCTGAAGCGTGATCTAAGTAGGTCACTCTGCCTGGGCTATCAGGTTCCTTAAACTCATAGATCATGATTGTTCCTATATCAGATTTATACCTCCAAAAGGCTTCGTCAGTTCCCCGGTTCAGAAGCAGATCTATGCTCTTATTATCTTGGGGAATCCACTCTGGTGTGATAATCCTAGTGAGAACCGATTTGCCTCGAGGGGTTCTAGGTTCTATACCCATGTTTCCTTGCTCTAGGTCACCTAAGTCCGCTTCTGGGATCACATTTCCAAATTCGTCCGTCCTATCTGGGTGACTGGTGACTACATATATGGTTCCTTCTTTGTCCAAGTATGCCCCGTTTTCAAACTTGACAGCTGGGTGCTCTAATCCTATGGATTGGTCAAGGTTTTTAATCTAGACCACAGATCTTCCTAGGCCGTCCTCATAGATGCTAGCACCTAATCGATTGGTCCTAAGGTATTCTAGCTGCGTCTTGTACGGGCCTTCTACCCTGTGCAAGTATGGCACTCCTGAACCTCCCGTAGGTAGGTCCATGCCTTGAGACATCTCTGATTCACTAGTCTCAGAGCTAGGGTAGTATGGGTGGTGGCTCAACTACTGGGCCCAAGACCTAGCAGTGTGGTTGACACAAGCCTCTGAAGACCTAAGACTTTGTCTATCTCTCCCTAGATGTCGCCCTGATCTAAGGTTCATAAACCTAATTGAATAGCCCAATTTTGCCCAAGTACAACCTCGTTGCTGAGTTCTTTTGTATCAGTCACTTGATTCTTTTTAGTGGTTACCGTGTTTATGCTCTTGTCAGAAATCACGTCGTCAGGAATATTTGAGTTAATTTTTTGCACTGTAAGTTGATCGTTCCACGTTAGATTCTTTCCTTTAAGGTTATCGCATCACGAAGAGATTATGTTTAATCTTGAACTTGAGTGCATAGGTAGTCTTCAACTTGATTGATGCCTATCGTTGCCCTGACTTACTCCTATCACTAGTCGTTCTTAGCCTAAGCTAGGAATTGACAGAGGGGGGTTGAAAGTTTCCAACCTTTTGTTTCCTGCTTGGTTGCCCTTGAATGCCCAGGAAGTGTGTTCCCAAGCTTGCACTTACACTTGCTTAGAACGCCTTTCGATGCTCTCAATAGATGTGTAAGAGTTCCAAAGTTAGCTTTAAGATTTAAATTCCAAAGAAAGAACCAATGATTCTCATTCTTGTAGCACAATTACTAATTTGCATAGTGATTTTTAGGAAAACAATTCTTAAGACCCCTGACTTTGATCCCCTTGGGTATGCTCAAAAAATGGATTTCGTATGAAAAATTTATGACAGTTCAGGGTTCTAGGGTTAAGACAGGGTTCAAACAGGATCACTGTGCAACAGGTTTTCCCCAAGTTGTTTTCCTATGGCCTCCTTATGTGCTCTAGAGTAAAATGTTCATGCCCAAAATTAGCCAAACTCTTCAAATTAAAAACCCTAAAAAATTGGCTAAAATTGGCAGTCAATCGCGACGGACAAGAGTCAATCGCGATGGACAGGCAGTCAATCGCGATGGACAGGAGTCAATCGCGATGGACAGGAGTCGATCGTGACGGATAGGCAGTCAATCGCGATGGACAGGAGTCAATCGCGATGGACAGGCAGTCAATCGCGATGGACAGGAGTCAATCGCGATGGACAGGAGTCAATCGCGATGGACAGGCAGTCAATCGCGACGGACAGAGCTGTCAATCGCGATGGACAGGAAGTCAATCGCGACAGACAGAGCTGTCAATCGCGATGGATTGAAATTTTGCAAATTTTTCAAGAATTTTTGTGGAAATGTGGTGTGCAGGGTCTCTAGACCACTGTGGTGCACTCAGATTTACCAAAAGGTGAAAATTTCTGTCAATCGCGATCGACAGAAGTCGGCGACTGCGAGACAGTTCTGCACATTTCCGTACCTGCGCGACGTGCTGGAGGGGATGATGATGCTGAAACCTGCAAGAAACTCCAAAAGCATGCAGAAAATAGCACACAACAGTTCGCTCTCTCGCTCTCTCTCACAAGTGAAATGAGGGAAATGAAAGAAGGAAGGGGATATAGTAAAAAACTGAAATTTTTTGCGATGATGGAGATGGAGGTGGGAGATGGTGATGATGATGATGGTGATGAGGTAAGGAAAAGAAAAAAAGAAAAGTGAAGAAGTTACCTACAACGCCAACGTCCCAAATCTACGTCTTACCATCACACGCTCGTCCTCAAAGCTCGATCCCCGGCAACGGTGCCAAAATTTGGTGTAGCTCAGTGATGAGTAGCACCTCCTTTAATGTCAATCCGGGAAGACGTGAGGATGGTATGAAGACCTCGAGCAAGTGGAGGCACAAGTGCGTGAGTGAGAAGCACACAAACATGCACACACATACACACACGCTCACACACGGCAAGACAAAGAGTGAGAAGCAATGGAGTTCTTAGATTACTTTCAAAAAGCTCTTACAAGTTCATTTCAATTACAAGCCAACCTCAAAAATGAGCTCTCTAGCTCTTTTTATAGTTTTTGGCTAGGTTTTGGCCTTGTCCAGACCTAGTGTCCGGCCTAGTTAAAAATTAGGTTCTCTACCCTATTTGGAGGTTCAAACAAAGTCTAAAAAATGTGAAAACTGACAGGTAGGTACTTCTAAAGCTCCTCAAGCTCAAGGACTCCTTGGCTTGCAGAAAATGGAGCTACAAAAATATGAAATGATATTTACAATGATGGTTAGTGATAAAAATCACTATTATAAAGATGTTGTTTTGGAAAAATTTGAAGGCCTATCTGCCAGATCTGCGTCGACTGCTTTGTCTACTTAATCCTTCGCCTTGCTCTGACTCTCTCCACTGGCTTCCTTGTCTCCTCAGTCCTTGGGTTCCCATACTGCTCTCAACATGAAGTGATTGATGCTATGATTTTTTGCAAAACTAATGTACGTCTCTAGACACCTACATACTTCAGATTATGCATACATTTCTTGATGAGCTTTTATTATGAGTGATGTGGGGTTACGGTGTGTGAATTATACAAGGTTCAAATGTAAGTGATTTATTACAAGGATGAAGATTAGTTGAGGTGGTAGTGGTGTCAAACAATGGGTTAGGGGAAGTCTTCTGGACACGTTTCGGTATCCATTTCCTAAGAGTTTTTGAGCGGAAGGTGTGTTTCTTCTGAGGGACAAAAGATGGTATCGTAGGTGGTGTTATTGAAGGGTGAAGAGATTTTGGCGGGGGGTATAATACATGGCTTGAAGGTTGAGCTATACTACATGGTTTGGGTACCCAAATCTGCGTGGGTGTGGGTCGGTTTGTTAGGTACTTCTTGGCGATCCAGATTTGTCGAATATTCGTAATCGTAAAAGAAGGTTGAGGAGATCTTGGATACTGTCTCTGCTTCTGCTGAAACTTCTTCTTGACACTGTCTGTGTTGCTGAAATCCGTTGGTGATTTCTGTCCTTTTGGCACCCATATTTGTCTCGTGCCACTTGTTCTATGATGTTGATACTGCTGCTTTCTCTGCCTTGTCTGGTGGTGTCGTCGGTCTGGGTTCCTCTATTGTGGTTGACTCCTTCGTGGTTGGGTTTGAGAGGTCCATTGGACGCTCTGCTTTGGAAAAGAAGGGAGATCCAACACTTGTGTGACCTGCCCATTAGGAAGTGATTCGTTCTTTATCTTTAATCTAGGCCAGTCCGCGGCAAGTTTGGAAGGATGGGCACCGTAGGGTGTTTTGCCCATATGTCCGCTGATGCAACCCACCTGACCGCTGATTGTGTCCATCTGCCCTAGCGGTTGGGTGATTGCCCCTTCTAGTTTGCAGGAAGCCCCAGGGAAGATCTCCTGACGTCCTTCCGATTGACAACTGTCGATAGCCAAGCCCGAGTGGGTTGGTGTAGACGTAACGTGATTGATCTGACCAAAGATCTTCCGGTCTTTCGTCGCATGTATTTCATAGGGTCTAGGGTTACAAACCTCAGTCGGAATGCAAGTAGGGAAGTCAAGCGGTATCACTCGCTTCTGATCTAAGGTTCCAATCTGTAAGGAGCCTTGTCTAAGATTTAGGTCCACTGAGTGATCGTATAGCCAATCTTGGCCAAGGATTAGGGGTTCTATCAGGTCGTCATCATGGCACACTAGTAGCTTCGCTGTCATGGTCACATCCTTAATGAGGATAGGAAGGTCCACCTCGTCCATGTAAGGGGTTTCCATGCCTCCTAGCCCAATGAGGTATGCCTCAATTGGCCGCATTTCTATTTCTCAATCCTTATAGTGGGACCATCTAATCGCACTAGTCGCAGCACCTGAGTCAATTAAAGCCTTGAGCTCTTGGCAAGGGTTGCCGGTGTCGGGAAGAAGGAGGTCGTGGCAGGAGGCCGGCACCTGGGGTTGGATCAGGCCCCGCTCTGGTGCGCCGTTCCCGCTGTCCTGCGAGCGGCGTCTGCACGCTGGGCGCCTCGCCTCTGCTCTCCGGAGCGTGCGCGATCCTCGTAGGGCCCCTTGCCCCTCGGAAGTGTCGAGACGTGGGACCGTGGGCGTCGGAAAGAGACGATCGGATACCGCGATGAAACATGTGATGTAGATCAAGCTCGAAGATACAATCGGAAATGAAACTGAAGCCTCCAATAAAATGAATGATACAAGAATAGGCCGCTACAGTGCGGGCTGATGGTACAATAAAACCGCTACAGTGCGGTGCGATGATACAATATAAACGCCGCCGCTACAGTGCGGGCCGGCTAGTGTCTTCTAGATCCCTCGCTACAGTGCGAGAAATCGCCCTCGAGATTCCGCTTCGGTCTTCGCGGTCCAAGCTTTTCTTCCAAGTCTTCACTTCGGTCCGCTCTTTACTTCAGGTATCCTCAACAATAGCCTCCCTTCTCTTTACTTCAGATAATCAGAAACTGCATAAACCTGGAGGAGACGATCCACAAGCAAGTTCCACGGGATGGGGAAGAAACAAATGATTTTGCACTTATTTATAGGGCCCTCCCTGGGACTTCCTTCTAGAACGTTCTAACCTCCTCAATGAACTTTCTATTTTTGGCAGACTTTTAATTTTTCCTTAGACTATGGTTTCGATTTCACACTGGATATTTACATTTTAATGGGTTTTGAGGGTTTGGCCTACAAAAACCGCCATTTCCAGGGGTCCGACCTAGGGTTTTTGGTCGGGAAAATTTAGCGTTTGCTCACAGTTATCTCAAACTCACCAATTCACGGGTTTATTTACAGTTTCGGCCTAATTTCCAAGGGTTTCCAAGGGTTCAAGTCCGGTTTTCAGGGGGTAAACCTGCAATTTCAGGGGGGTAAGTTCAGGTTTTTGGGGGTTTTGAAGGGTCAAACCTAGGTTTTTGCGCGTCCGATGTCTGTTGTCTATATACACGGTTCTCACATACATCTCAAACTTGTTTTCACATCGCACAATCAATTAATTCGGCCTAAATATGTACAAAATATACCACTCTTTCGATACAAAACATCACACAAAAACTCAAAAACAATGAACTTTTGAAAAAAAACTCTGTGCACACTCCCTGCGGGATTTCATCCCGACACCGTGCTCTAGCCTGACTGTAATGAATGGTCTCCTGTCCACTATACTAGGATGAGTGGGTGACTTTACTTGACACATGGCCATGGGATATCTGGGTGTTGTGTCTAGATGGTTATAATGTTCTCTCCCTAGTCCTTGTCTTCTTAGCTTCATGCGCTTAATGCGTTCTATTGCTTCTGCCTGAGCTTCCGCTCGTATTCTATTTTCTTCCTCCTTACGCTTCTTTGCCAACGTGAGTCGTCTAAGCATATCCTTAGTAAGAGGTTCCTGGTATAACTTGACTCTACAGCCACTAATGTAATTAGGCATTATGTCTCCTTCTAAGGTGGCTAACTGTACTGCTCCACTTGTCGAGAGTCGGTTAATGATCATAGGTCCATAACCTCGCTTTTCTAACTTCCGTGCATGTTGTTTCAGCGTATATACTAGAACTAAATCTCCTTCTTTTAAGCCTTTATCTTTCACATGCGCATCAAAATAGGCTTTCTGTCGCTTCTTCGCTGCATATATTCTTGCTGCTGCCTTTAGCCTGGTTTCTCCTAATCGTTCCAAGTACATTATTCTTGCTGATAATTCATGGCCGGTCCACTGATGTTCTTGTGCAACCTTAAGGGTCGGTATCAAGAAGTCCAAAGGAAGCACAACATTTTGACCAAAAACCATCTGAAAGGGAGTTGCATTGAGTACGGTCTTGTAGGCCACTCGATATGCCCAAACAACGTGGTGTAACTGTTTGTCCCAATCTGAACGTTTGTTGTTCACGAGTTTCGTCAGTAGGTTACAAAGGATCTTATTAGTGCTTTCAGCCTGACCATTGGCCTGAGGATGATATGGTGCGGATTTCTTGTGAATTACCATAAAATCCTGTAACAAATATTCAATGACTTGGTTTAGAAAGTGAGTTCCGCGATCGCTCACTAACTCTATAGGCAATCCATATCTTGTAAAGACATTCTCAAATAAGAATTTTGCAGTTGTGTGTGCATCATTCTTTTTCGTGGCTTTTGCCTCTACCCATTTCGTAAGATAATCTGTAGCAACAATAATGTATTCGGCATGTGTACCTTTTGCAGGGGGGTTAATGGGTCCTACAAAGTCTATACCCCACTTAGAAAATGCGCGTCCGCCCATCATGGGTTTCAATGGCATGTCATCTCTGCGAGTAGGAAATTGAGTTCTTTGGCACACATCACATCTCTTAACATAGGTATGAGCATCCATGTGAAGAGTGAGCCACCATAATCCTGCAAAGAGGATGGCTTTGATTATCCTATCTGGTCCAAAGTGACCTCCTGCAACACCTTGGTGTGCAGTCTCTAGTATGCTCAGATAATCGCTTTCATGAACACATTGTCTTAGATATCCATCTCGTCCTCTTTTGTATAGATTATCGCCAATAAGTGAATAGTCTTGAGCTTCCTGCTCCAGACTGCGTTGTCGAGCTAAGGTCATTCCTTGAGGGAATGTCTTCGTTCTCAAGTATGTCACTAAAGGTTCACTCCAGTCTGGTGTGAGAGACACGTGATATAATGTAGCATGTTCTATTGGTGGTCTTTCACAACAAACATGGCATTCTTTACACAACTTGTAGACATCTGCTTCCATCGAAGGCCAATATACTCCTAGTCTATGCAGAGTTTGTAGTGTTCGATGTTTCGAATGATGTTGCTTTAATGCACCTACGTGTGCTAATTGCAACCAATTTGCATGTTCCGATTCATCTACACAACAAGCAAGAATCTTTTGATTATCCTGTTTATATATGCTTCGTGCTAGGATTTGATATCTCTGAGATTTGGTAATCTCTCCTTCTTTGATCTTTATCCTAGGATTCTTGGGTCCGTATGTCAGAATAGGGACCATAGGCTTAGCCCATTTTGGTGCTATCTCAAGATTAAACAAGTATGCATCTGGTAGATCATCCACTACTCCTTGAGGAGCTTCTCCTGAGGTTCATCTTGAAAGGTTGTCAGCTCTGAGATGTGTCTTTCCCTTCCTGACTACTACTTCAAAATCATACTCCATGAGTAATAGAAACCAACGTATTAGTCGTCCTGTGTTACATGCTTGTTGACTAGGTACAATAGGGCTTGATGATCTGTAAAGAACTTGAATTTGTTTGCCAACAAATAGTGTCTGAACTTCTTTACCGCGTAGATCATCCCTAATCCTTCTCGTTCCGTCCTGGTGTAATTTCTTTCTGCTGCATTCAATTGTCTGCTCGCGTAAGCTATGGGGAGATCTATATTACCTTCATTCGTGGGTTGTGCTAACACACATCCTATGGCATAATTGGATGCATCCACATGTACATGGAATGGCTTACTCCAATCTGGGGTTGTCAATATAGGTGCTGAGCACAAACGTCGTTTAAGTTCATTGAATGAATTTTCACATTCATCTGTCCATTCAAAATTGGTTAAAAGAGAGTACAAAGGCTTGGCTATGATTGCATACATGTGTATGAATCTCCTATAATAGCCGCAATGACCCATAAATGCGTGTACCTCTTTCACATTAGTTGGTCTAGGTAATTCCGCAATTACTTTCACCTTTTCTTCATCCATAGAAATTCCATTCTTTGATACAATGTGTCCTAGAATTTTGCCTTGTCTGACCATGAAAACACATTTTTCTGGGTTCAAACAAACCTGATATTCTCGACATTTGTCAAATATTTGTCTTAACTCGGGGATATGTGTCTGCCTGATATTAGAGTGAGCACATATGTCATCGACATAAACTTCCAAACTCTTGCGTAAGAATTCCTTAAAAACATGACACATGAGTCGCTGGAAAGTGGCGGGTGCATTTGTTAAGCCAAACGGCATCACACGAAATGCAAATATGCCCCATTCTGTGGCAAATGCCGTCTTGTGTTGATCTTCTGGAGCAATGCTACTTGATTATAGCCTAAGAATCCATCAAGAAAGCTGTAAACTTCCTTGCCCGCAACTCTTTACAATAAGTGTTCCGTGATAGGAAGAGGATAACTGTCTCTAATTGTGGCAGCATTAACTTTTTTAAGGTTAATACACACACACAATTTTCCATTCTTCTTGGGCACTACCACAATGGGGGATACCCATTCGGTATGCTCAATCTCATAAATGAATCCTGCTTCTATCAAACGATCTATCTCCTCTTTAATCTTAGCAGCGTAATTATCATTGTACGTATACGGTTTCTGTTTTGTCGGTTTTGCATCTGGAGTCATAGGGATTCTATGAGAACATATATCTGGATCTACTCCTTTCAAATCTTTGTAACTCCAAGCGAACACATCTCTATATTCACGCAATAGGGCAACTAATTCTTCTTCTTCTCCAGCTGTCAAATCATGCCCTATGTAGGTACATTTTTCTTCTTCTCCTTCTATAGCAACTATTATTTTCTTGGTTTTCTCTCGGTTATCATATACTTGTCCGTCATGCGCCTTTCTATTAGGCATTCGTACCATGATTCTTCTATCTTTGATTTCATATTTCTTGAAGTTCTCGGGTACCTCAAACAAAGATTCTTCTTCTTCTGACATCGTTTCTTTCTTCTTTCTTTTCTTGCCTTCACTCTTGTTAGTCACTTGAGTGGCTATTCTCACATCATTCATAACTTCTTCGTGTCTCTGAGGATGAGTTTCTACTTCGAAAAAATATTCCTCCTCTGATGCAAAGGGTGGGTCCATGATAATTGATTCTAAATCGAAATCGCTTGCATCCTCAAATGCATCAGTGCTAGGTTCACATTCTTCTAAAATTGCATCGCACATGATTGGTTCTATCGTAAAAACTGAAATATCATAGCCATCCTCGTCACAGTGGGGTGTCCATTGTTCTTCATTGATGGCTACGTCCATGGTTGCTAGGATTTCTGCCCAACCATGGGGTTCAAAATCTTCATCTGGGAATACTACAGGTGCATATGCTGGATCTTGAAGGATTCGTGGATGTTGTTCTGCACCTAAGGTCCTGGCTTCTAATCGTTCTTCCTCTTGTTTGGCTACTTTACACATCCATAAATGAGTGTCCTCATGCAACCAAGAAGGATCTGATTCTAATGAGTGCACGGATTCCGTCTCTACCTGAGTCTTATGGATGGTATTC
Source organism: Ceratopteris richardii (assembly GCA_020310875.1). Taxonomy (NCBI): domain Eukaryota; kingdom Viridiplantae; phylum Streptophyta; class Polypodiopsida; order Polypodiales; family Pteridaceae; genus Ceratopteris; species Ceratopteris richardii. Next base: position 38,223,296 of record CM035422.1, read on the forward strand.
CATTGTATTGGGGGTACGTCTTGTTGGTGCAGATCAATCACCAATTGAAGGCTTGGAAGACCAAATGATAAAGGAAGAATCAATTCCTAAAGTGTGGAAGAAGTTTACATTCAGAGGACAAGAGAAGTGTACACATATGTACATTAGCATAGTCATAGATGACTTAGATCATTTTGTTCAGTAAGAATTATGTACAAATTATCTATAAATACCTTGAGAAAAGTCGGGGCATGTATGAGAGCATATGTGACAATAGTTAGGAGTCAAGAATGAGGGAGATAGAAGTCATGAGATAGAGGAAAGTGAATTTGAGTTAGCTCTCATCACTCAGATGTATTTTTCTCTGAGTAAAGAAAAATATTTGCGCCCGATGTTTCTGCGTGTTCTCCTTCTACAATAGATCAATTGTGAAATGCTTTTGTACAAGTCTAAGTTGAGAGTTGCTTGACCTCTGTGCAAAGTTTTAGCCTCCAATTGTAATCAGGCTGAGTGAATTAAGTGTAGGAACATTCATATATGAAGCATGTTCACTAGTTCCTAAAACAGGCGCAGATTTCGAAGTCAATGTTTTGGTCATTTCTCCTAGCACAGTTTAAAGTTTTGCATGAGTGAGGGCTTAATCTTTAAGTTGGAAGATAAGCTACTCATGTCTAGAAGCATTTTGTAAAACGGGTTCTATTCAAAGAGAACCAAGTCTTAAAAGTTACAGGTGTAAAGTCGACTGTTTTTTATAAGAGTTTCTGACATAGGTAACTTGTAAAATCAATTTCTCAAGTTATACTTAACCTTTTGAAGTGATTCAACTTGGAGTAGATGCGCAATCTCTAGGAGATGATTCGTACAAAGTTTCATAAAAAACTTTATAGATTTGATAGGTCAATGTGAATGAACAATGCAGCAGACTTTTCTGTGTATCATCTTCTTCACAGATTTGTTCATTTTTGATAATTAGAAGTTGATCCTCTAAAGAGTGGAAGGTTTTGACTTATTCTTGGTATAGAGGTGCTCTAATCAAAAGAATAAGTTGTTCTTTTGGAGATTAACACTCTCCATCAGTGGTATCAGAGCAGGAGACATCAATTTGAAGAAAGGAGGATCCCGACTGCTGCAGATTCAAGAAATTCAACACTTGAAGGACTAAGAAGTGAAAGCTTGGAGTCAAAAGCTCGAGGAGAAGATTATTTGACATCAAGAAAGGCAAAAGGAGTTCAATTTGAAGTAAAGGTACATACATTGTTTGTAAAGCTTGAAGTTTTCAATACACAGGTGGATACAAGATGGGAGAAAGCTTGCAGATTGATAAGCTAGATAGGGAGAACTATCCAGCATGGTCCATGAGGATGGAAGCACACCTCATGAGCAAAGATCTTATATCATTTATTACAGGAGATGAAGAAAAACCAGAGTTTGCAGATCCAAGTATTCCCACTAGGGAAGAGCTTGCAATGTTGAAGACTTGGATGAGAAAGGATGCTCAAGCAAGGAGTATCATCTACATGTCTGTAAATGATTACCTTTTACCTCACATCAGAGGTTTGGAAAGTGCCACAGATGTTTGGAATGCCTTGGAAGAGCATTTCCAAAATACAACTAAGTCAAGGAAGTCCTCACTATGGGCTGAGTTCACAACTTTCAAGAAGAAGAGCTCACAATCAATTTCAGATTATGTGGCAAGGATGAAAGATATTGCAGATAGCTTGGGAGCAGTGGATGAAGATATTGAAGAAGAAAAGTTGGTAAGACAAATACTTACAGGTCTAAGAGGTGATGAGAAGTGGAAGCCTTTTATCTTGTCCATAGAATTGTCACTTGATCACTTTACTCCTGATCTTAATCAATTGCTAGGACACATGCTAACCTTTGAGCAGGATCTTAAAGGAGACAATGATAGAAGTACAAGTCAAGCCATGTACTCCAAGGACAAGAAAAAGAATGGCAAGGGAAAGCAATCAAATGATGATGAAGGGAATTCAAATCAAGCTAATTTCACAAAAGGGAAGACAAATTTCAGAGGTAAAGGAAGAGGAGGTAAGAACAAAGATAATGCTAAAGCTTGTTGGATTTGTGGCAGAACAAATCATTTGGCAAATGATTGTTGGTATAACAATCAAAGTGGAGGATACAACAATCAGAGTTATAATCAAAGAGGTAGAGGAGGCAGAAACCAAAGAGGCAATTTGAGAGGAAGAGGTGGTAGGACATCATATGGTAGAGGAGGTGGAAGAAACTTCCAATCTCAGTCCTACAACAATAATTATTACAATTATGCATCAGATCAGAAGGATGACATGACTCTTATCTTGAATGCAACTCATGAATCAATGGGAGAAGATCAAAGAGTGTTTTATATTGACTCAGGGTGCAGCAACCATCTGAGTGGGAATCTATCCTTGATGACTGATATGGAAGCAAGGGTGAATGGACATACAGTTCAAACAGGTGACAATACCAAACATAAAGTAGAGAGCATTGGATCAGTGAAGACAAAGAATGGAAGTACACTTCTGAGCAAGGTACTTTATGTTCCTACTAGTCCTAAAAATTTGATAAGTGTAGGGCAAATTGTGGAGAAAGGATATGAGGTAAGATTCACAAATGATGGTGTCTATGTACAAGATCCAAATCAGGGATATAGAACCATAATTGCAGGTAAAAAGGAAGGAAGATTGTTCACTCTCAAGGTCCAAGGTAATGTGGGACATGCATTGTTTACCTATGGAGGTCAAAAGGTATCTGAATTAGACCTATGGCATAAAAGGCTAGGTCATTTCAATGAGAGAGCTATAAAGGAGATGTCAAAGAATCAGGTGGTGCTTGGATTGCCAAACATTGAAGGGCAACATATGGTTTACAAGTGTGAAGCTTGTCAATTAGGTAAAGCACATAAGAGTTCTTATAACAAATCAGGGTACAAGTATTCAAATATGCTTGAATTGGTTCATACAGATGTATGGGGTCCCTCAAGGGACTATAGCATAAATGGATCCAGATATTATGTGTTGTTTGTTGATGATGCAACTAGGTGGATTACTTTGTATGTAATCAAGGACAAATCAGAAGTCTTCAAGACATTCAAACACTTTCATGCTTATGCAGAAAGGATCACAGGACAAAAGCTCAAGAGGTTAAGATCAGATGGAGGGGGAGAGTATTTCTCAAAAGAATTTGATGATTATTTGTGGAATGCAGGTATCAAAAGAGAAGTGACTTGCAGGTACTCCCCTCAACAGAATGGAGTAGCAGAAAGGAGGAATAGGACTCTTGTAGAGTTTGCAAGAGCCATGATGAAGGAAAAGAATTGTCCAAATTACTTATGGGCAGAGGCCATTAACACTGCAACATATCTTGTGAATAGGTTGCCTTGCAAAGCTTTGGATGGAGGAACCCCTTATGAAGCATGGTGGGGTAAGAAGCCTAGTCTTGATCATTGTAAAGTATTTGGATGTATTGCTTATGCTTATGTTCCTTCACAATTAAGACATAAGCTAGAACCAAAAGCAGAGAAGTATGTGTTTATTGGATATGATGATAGACAGATGGGTTACAGGTTGTGGAGTCCATCCACAAAGCAATTTCTTGTTACTAAAGATGTGACATTTGATGAGCAAAACATGTGGTATACAGGATCAGCAAATGAGTATACAGGTGTTGAAGAAATTCAAAGGAAAGGAAAGGCAAAGGTAAAAGTATGTGAAGAAATTGTTGATGAAGTTGATTCTAGATGTAGAGTGCAGGATCATGTAGAAGAAGGGCCAAGATTTGATCCAGAATCAAATGAGGCTGAAACTTCAAGAAGTGCAGAAATCAGGAGATCTACAAGAGAAAGGAAAGAGCCTATAAGGTATAGTTATGATACATCTTTCCTAACAACAAAAGATTATGCCTACATTGTGAAAACAGAAGAAGATCCAACCACTTATGAAGAAGCCAAAGGTAAACAGAATTGGGAGAAGGCAATGCAAGAAGAGTATGATGCTCTACTTGAAAATGAAACTTGGGAATTAGTACCAAGACCAAAGAATCAGAAAGTCATTGGATGCAAGTGGGTATATAAAACAAAGAGGTTTGCAGATGGTAAGGTGTCTAGATATAAGGCTAGACTTGTGGTCAAAGGTTATGCCCAAACTTATCGGGTAGATTATGATGAAACCTTTAGTCCTGTTGCTAAGATGTCTACAATTAGGACATTGATTGCTATTGCTACTTGCAAGGGATGGAAATTATCACAATTGGATGTGAAGAATGCATTTCTTAATGGTTACATTGCAGATGAAGTATATATGGAGCAACCAGAAGGCTTTATGGAATCAATTGGATCAGATTATGTGTGTAAGCTCAAGAGAGCTTTATATGGGTTGAAGCAAGCCCCAAGAGCTTGGAATTATAGATTGGTCAAGTTCTTGAATGAATGTGGATTTCAAGCATCAAAGGCAGATAGTAGCTTGCTAGTGAAGGCAAGTGAAAATGGATACATTTACATGTGCATTTATGTTGATGATATTATTGTTACAGGAACAGATGCTCAAGGAATCAATGAACTCAAGAAGCAAATAGAGAAGGAGTTTAAGATAAGTGATTTGGGAAACTTATCTTATTTTCTAGGAATGCAGATTGTGTATACTCAACATGGAGTATATGTTTCACAAGAGAGATACTTGAAGAATCTTCTAGTCAAGTTTAACATGGAAGAATGCAGGACCTCAACTACACCATTGGAGGTAAATCATAAATTAAGCAGGTATGGAGGTGAAGAGTTCAATGATATGAAAAAATATCAGATTTTGGTAGGTAGTTTAATCTATGCTACCTTGACAAGGCCAGATCTATCATATGCAGTAGGTGTGTTGTCACAATTCATGCATTGTCCAAAGAAGACTCATTGGATTGCAGCCCAAAGGGTACTCAGATATATCAAGGGAACCCTAAGTGAAGGTTTGTATTATGGTTTCACTTCTGACACAAGAATCAAAGTGTTTAGTGATGCAGATTGGGCAGGTGACTCAGATGATAGAAGGTCTACTCATGGATATCTATGTTATGTTGGAGATAAGTTAGTATCTTGGTGTTCAAAGAAGCAACATACAGTTGCTTTATCATCTACAGAAGCTGAGTATAAGGGAATGGTAGAAGCTGCAAAAGAAGTGATATGGTTGAAGACCTTGATGAAGAGCTTTGAGTTTGATCATAGTACTCCAATAATTTTTGGAGACAATATGAGTTCTTTGTATTTGGCAGCTAACCCTGTTTTTCATGCCAGGACTAAGCATATAGAGATTCAGTATCATTTCTTGAGGGAAAAGGTACTAGATAAAGAGATTGAAGTGTTGTACACTCCAACAAAAGAACAAGTGGTAGATATGATGACAAAGAGTTTGGATGGACCTAAGTTACAAAGGTTCAAAGACATGGCAAGTATCAAGAAGACATAGAAAACCTCAATTGATGATTGAGGGGGAGCTGTTGGTGCAGATCAATCACCAATTGAAGGCTTGGAAGACCAAATGATAAAGGAAGAATCAATTCCTAAAGTGTGGAAGAAGTTTACATTCAGAGGACAAGAGAAGTGTACACATATGTACATTAGCATAGTCATAGATGACTTAGATCATTTTGTTCAGTAAGAATTATGTACAAATTATCTATAAATACCTTGAGAAAATTTGGGGCATGTATGAGAGCATATGTGACAATAGTTAGGAGTCAAGAATGAGGGAGATAGAAGTCATGAGATAGAGGAAAGTGAATTTGAGTTAGCTCTCATCACTCAGATGTATTTTTCTCTGAGTAAAGAAAAATATTTGCGCCCGATGTTTCTGCGTGTTCTCCTTCTACAGTAGATCAATTGTGAAATGCTTTTGTACAAGTCTAAGTTGAGAGTTGCTTGACCTCTGTGCAAAGTTTTAGCCTCCAATTGTAATCAGGCTGAGTGAATTAAGTGTAGGAACATTCATATGTGAAGCATGTTCACTAGTTCCTAAAACAGGCGCAGATTTCGAAGTCAATGTTTTGGTCATTTCTCCTAGCACAGTTTAAAGTTTTGCATGAGTGAGGGCTTAATCTTTAAGTTCGAAGATAAGCTACTCATGTCTAGAAGCATTTTGTAAAACGGGTTCTATTCAAGGAGAACCAAGTCTTAAAAGTTACAGGTGTAAAGTCGACTGTTTTTGATAACAGTTTCTGACATAGGTAACTTGTGAAATCAATTTCTCAAGTTATACTTAACCTTTTGAAGTGATTCAACTTGGAGTAGATGCGCAATCTCTAGGAGATGATTCGTACAAAGTTTCATAAAAAACTTTATAGATTTGATAGGTCAATGTGAATGAACAATGCAGCAGACTTTTCTGTGTATCATCTTCTTCACAGATTTGTTCATTTTTGATAATTAGAAGTTGATCCTCTAAAGAGTGGAAGGTTTTGACTTATTCTTGGTATAGAGGTGCTCTAATCAAAAGAATAAGTTGTTCTTTTGGAGATTAACACTCTCCATCACGTCTCGATGTGAATAGTCTTTAAGATTAACTTTGGTAGTCACTCCTAAATGTTGCAAGTACAAGGAATTAGTTCCCCAATCTTGTACAATTTGCAACTGACGCATGAATGGTCGTCCCAATATCATCTCATAAGCATGGTTTTTTGCAAAGTCACAAATGGCGAAAGTATGCTCAAATTCTACACCACAAGTGGTGAGAGATATGCCTTCTAATAAGCCTAATGGTTTTTTTATATGTCTGTCAGCCATTTGCAGCTTCATCCTAGTAGGTCTCAATGCTGGCTTACCCCAATGTTTCCATAAAGCGGTGGTAGCGATGGCTACTCCGGCTCCTGAATCTAAGATGGCTTTCGTGGTGTAGCCCTGATGGGTTATCGAAAGATAAGTGTTACCTTCCTCTCCTTCGCTTACATCTCCAATCTTTTCTACGAGTATCTCTGGTACCTTATTTTGTGATCATATTCGTGAGGGAGTAGTAGCAAGCTCGGGGAATTGATTTGCTACATGTTTCCACAATTCTGGTTTTACCTTTAACAACTCCTCTAGGGTGAGATTATACTGTACTTTAGTATTCCTGATCACTTCCGTTTTTCTAGGGATTACTGATTCTTCATTCCTCACTATTATCGTGGGTGCTCTCATACTAATAGACTTTGCTTCCCAAGGTCCTGTGAACTGAGGTAATTCTTGTAAAGAATTAGATCCAAATCTTGTGTTTTCACTCAGTTGTTCTTCCTCTACACCATGTAAATAGAGGGAATGTCTTGGGGAAATTGTTCCTGCAAGTCGTCTATTTCTTGAATAGGAGGATGAGTTCCTTGTTCTTTTCTCCACTTCTCCTCTTGGATTTCTCTCAAAAATTCATGTGAGTACCTATGTATGGAAGACAAATTGTCTCGACTTTCTGTATTGGGTACTTGAGACAGGGATGGTGCATTCCTTTCCTGTGTCTCTAGGATGATAGGATTCCTGTGCAGATCCTTTGTCTCTTTGCTTTCTATCAAGTATTCTAGCCTCTCCATTAGTCCTTGAAGTCTATACATATTCTTACACATTGCTCTAGCGTTCTGGGTTCCTTTAGGTACACATAGGAGCGTAGTTTAGAGCTCAACAAGCCATCTAGAAACAATGACACTTGTTTGGCTTGTGAGGGTAGCTCTTGCATTGGACATCTTTCAACATATTGTCTAAACCTACGTCCTGCGAGTCTAACTGTTTCCTGAGGGGTCTGTTTAAAGCTATGAATCAACGAAGACGTGTCATGTCTAATCCCACTTTTAGAGAATTCAGTGATGAATGACTCTAAAAAGTGATGGATGTCTCTAAATTGCCTCTATTGCAATGGTTGGAACCAAGTTAAAGCTGTGTTCTTTAACGTTAGTCCAAATGCGTTGTATTGCGTGAACATGTCTTCAACTTGTTCGGCTCTTAGTACTTGCTTGAATTCTGCAACATGGTCATAGGGATCTCGTGTCCCATCAAAGTAATTTTTCATGGATTTCACTAACTGAGTGGGTCTTAATATTCTCGTGTGTTCACGTGGTCTAGGTAGAGGAAAATCATCTCTACCACCTAGTATTCCATGATCTCTTTGTCTATCCGCTCTATTAGTGTCCGTGGTTGTTCTGTCTCTCCCTATGGGATGAGTGAAGCTTACTTCTGGTCTTTCTTTATTTTTCTCTCTTTGATTTCCATGGGCTGATGATGTTCGTGCCCCTTGTTGGCTTGTGTTCATGTTCGTTCTAGATGGAGGGAATACCAATTCACCTCTCCATGTGTATGTGTTTTTAGCGTGGTCAGGCACCACAAAGACTCTTTCTAAAGTCTCATCCAGGTATAAAACCTTTCCAGGTGTATCCCGGTCCTTGAACTCGTATATCGTGATGATACCTACCTCACTAAGTAGTTCTATCTTGTATCTCCAAAAGGCTTCATCAGTTTCTTTATTTACAAACAACTCTATGCTTCTATTGTCCTGAGGGATCCATTCTGGGATTAGTACTCGTGTCAGTACAGATTTCCCTCTAGGTGTTCTAGGCTCTTCTAATGGTTCTTTTCCTTGAGGTTTAGTTTCCGTCTCTAACTGAATTACGCCAAACTCGTTGGTATTGTTCGGCTGCGTACTTAAGATGTACATTGTTCCTTCCTTGTCTATGTACGCATCTCTCTCGAATTTCACCACTGGATGTTCCAATCCAATGGGTTGATCGGGGTTGTGCATTTGCACCACTTGCCTTCGCAAACCATCCTCATAGATGCGAGCACCTAATCGGTTGGTTCGGAGAAACTCTAGTTGCGTTCTATAGGGTCCTTCTAGTTTTTCTAAATAGGCTACATTCGACCCTTCTTCTGGTCTTTTTGTGCTAAATGCCATTTCTGATTCGCTAGTATCTGAGCTCTCGTAGGGATAACTAGTGTTCAATTGTTGAGCCCACGATCGTGCAGTAGTTCTTACACTTGCCTCTAATGATCTAAGGCTTCGTCGGTCTCACTTGCCTATATGTTTGCCTGATCTAAGGTTCATTAATTTTCTTCCTTGCACACTCAGTACACGCTCAGATCGTCAATGATTCTTTCTTATTACTTTCTTGATTCTTTTTAAATTTCTTTAGATTCTTGTCTTAATGTATGCGTCAGGAATTCGACTTTCTGTGGTACTTTGAGTTCTCGTTCCATCAAACTTATGTTCTTTCCTTTAGGTTTTTGTGTCACACACCTTTACTTTGGTCTTGAACTTGATAAATTTAATTCTCTTGAACTTGAGGCGTTCCTATCGTCTTTAATTCACAATGCTAACATTTATCCTAAGCTAAGAATTGACTGAGGGGGTTGAGTAATTTTCCAACCTCGAGTCAGCTTTTCTGGTTGCTCTGATGCCCAAGAAGCCGTGCTTCCCAAGCTTTATGCCCTTCACTACCTTGCTTTGGTTGCCTTTGATTGCCCTTGCTAGACCTGGAAAAATTCAATATTAGACCAATTCACAGTTGGATGATCAAGCACTTGAGTATATACACCTTTTAAGTCCCTTCCCTTTTGGCAAAAATTTTCTTCCCAAGGTCCCTTTCTTTCCTAGTCCCACAGATGTTCAACCTCAAAATGACTTATCTAAAAATAGAAGTATCCTTTAAGAAAAAACAGTTGAGGTCACGTAGTACTCGTCAAGATCTTTCTAACGAGCTATTAAGCTCAAAAAACGGACTTCGGATGAAAAAGTTATGACCGTTCAGGCCCTCAGGGGTAAAAACTGACAAACAGGTTTTTCTCCAAATATGAGCTAAGGGGTCTCCTATGAGTCTAATCACCCAAAAATTTCCCAAAAATAGCCCCAAAATTGGCCAAAAAATCAAGCCCTAAAATTTTCGTTTGGGTGGGCAATCGCGATGGTCTGAGATGATCGCGATGGTCTGGGACCGTCGCGATGGTCGAGGCGAACCGTCGCGATGGCATGGCACAATCGCGATGGTCCGATGGAGCGAACTATCACAATGACGTGCAATGGATGATAGCGATGGCGTGAATGTGAACCGTCACGATGGCTCGAACAAGCGGACAATCGAGATGGCGTCAGTCAACGGTCAACGTGAACAATCCCGATGGTCCAAAGTGAGCAATCGCGATGGCTCGATCAGGCGGACAATCGCGATGGCGTCAAACAACGGTCAACGTGAACAATCGCGATGGTCCAAAGTGAACCGTCGCGATGGGCACAGATGCGATGGCGTGAGCCAATCGCGATGGTCAGGGCGCGATGGCTTGAGCCAATCGCAATGGTCCAAAATTCGAGTTGTCGCGATGGTGTAAGGGTGTCGTCGTGATGGCGTGAGGTGCGAACCGTCACGATGGTCTAGCTTGCCACGTGGAAGCGTCGGCGCAATGGCGTGAGCCAATCGCGATGGTGTGGGGTCAACCGAACAGTCGCGATGGTCCAAATGAACCGTCGCGATGGCTTGAGACCGTCGCGATGGTCCGGCCGAGCCATCGCGATGGTGTGACACAATCGCGATGGTCTGAGCCAATCGCGATGGTCCACCAAAATGCAATTTTTTGAGATGCAGCTATGGATTCCTATACACGCAAGGGTCGCCAACACGGTGGTGAACTCGCCTTCCTCAAAATCCGAACTTTGCAGACCATCGCGATGGTCTGACACAGTCGGAAATTTCTGACAGAAACTGAAAATTTTACCTTTTCCAAGCTTTCCTGATGCACTAGAGCTCTGTACCTGCAAGAAAACTCAAGAAAACAACAGTACACACAAGCACAAAAGCTCTCTCTCACTCTCTTGCTTGCACAAATGAGGGGAAATGAGGAGAATGGGTGGATATGGTGAAGTTTCTGATTTTTTTGGAGATGAAGATGATGATGCGGTGATGAAGATGGAGTGTGGGGGAGGTGAAAAACACTAAAAACTAAGTAAAAACAACAACAAAAACTGAAATTTTTACCTTCCAACGCCACTTCTTGCTATACTCTTACCATCACACATTCGTCCTAGACTCGATCCCCAGCAACGGCGCCAAATTTGGTGTTGCTCTAGCACAATGGTGAGAACCACGTTAAGAAGCTCCACCTCCTTAATGTCAATCCGCGGAAGAGATAGGAGTGATATGAAGATCGTGAACGTGAGATGAAGTGAGAGTGAAGGTGAGAAGCATAGAAATGCACACACACATACACACACACTACGAAGAGACAAGCAAGACACAATGGAAGGTGAGAAATCAACTCTATTACTCAAGAACACTCTTACAAGCTCAAAATAGCTCTAAGCTCACACTAACCAACCACTAGCTAACCTCAAAAATGAGCTCTCTAGCTCTTTTTATAGTTTCTAGACTAGTTTTGACCGGTTTCACATCTAGTGACCGGCATAGGTAAAAATTAGGTCCTAGATGCTATTTGAAAGGGTAAACGATGTCTAAAAATAACGAAAATTGGTATGCGCATTCTACCTAAGCTCCTCAAGCTCGAGGACTCCTCGGCTTGCACAAAATGGAGCTATGGATTACAAAATGGGGTTTTTTATGTTACATATGTTACAATAGTGATAAAAATCAATGTTGGAGGTTTTTGAAAAGTATTTTTAAAACATGATTCTTTGAAAAAAGATTCGACTGGCTCCTTGCTCCATCATTTCGCGTCTTCTATGCCTCTCGCTGCTTCCAACAATAAGTTTGTAGCAAGGAGTGGAGGTGATCGAGTGGCTCGTGGAGGTGGCTCATCCCTTGCAAACTACATTGGGAAACTTCCCAAATAACATTTTGTAATTATCCATAAAGAGTTCAGTCCGCAGGGCCACTTCATGACATGGTGTCTAAAGGCCTTAAGTAAATTGCTTTGTTTATCAACCATTACACAGGGGAGTAATTGTATCTTTTTAGTTAAGAAATCCCTTGTAACTACAACCTTAGGTTCCAACTTCCATGTAAAGGTCTTAGGTCAAATAGGTATATCTCTAGGTCTAGGAGTTAGAAATGTTGATGAAATAGCAACCTCAATTTTGACTTACACCCTACCTATGGCTTTGGAGCGTTGAAAGAGAGTCATTGAGAAACTCAAAGCCAATTGATGTAGACAGTTGAATTAATATCTGTTGACAGTCAAGGTCACACACAAGCAGCGAAGTGCATCAATGAAGTGGACACACAAGAAGAAGGAGCATGTAGGGAGCTCCAAGAAGCACATGTCAAATTTGTAGAAGAAATCCCCATGAATATAGTGACTTTTGTCACTAAAAACCATTGTAAATACCATTTTTCATTTTTACAACTCCATTTTGTTCAAGCCAAGGAGTCCTTGAGCTTGAGGAGTATTAGAAGTAGCATCCTACCAATTTTCATAATTTTTAGATTCCATTTGAGTCCCCAAATAAGCCTTGGAACCTAATTTTTAACTAGGCTAGACACTAGGTCTGGACAGGGCCAAAACTACTCAAAAACTATAAAAAGGGCTGGAGAGCTCATTTTTGGGGTTAGCTTGTTGTAGATTTTAGCCTTGTAAGAGAGTTGTTGATAATCGAAGTCCTTCCATTGTTCCACTCTTTGCTCTTACCGTGTGCGTGTGTGTGCATGTTTGTATGCTTTCACTCACGCACTTGTGCACTTCACTTGCTCTTAGTCTTCATACCGGTCCTCACGTCTCCACGGATTGACATTTATGAGGTGTATCTCCTCACATTGGTACTTACCATTGTGCTAGAGTGATACCAAATTTGGCGCCGTTGTCGGGGAGAGAGCTTGGAGGATGAGTGTGTGACGGTAAGACGTAGAGTAGCGATATTGGAAGGTTAAAAAAAATCACTATTTTCAGTTCAGTTTCTGATTTTTCCTTCTTCTTCTTCATCATCATCATCACTATCATCTCTTCCATCTTCACTTTCTCTGTTTTTTGCTTTTTTACCTATACATTCTCGATTTTCACCTCTTCTTCTTCATTCTTGGTGTGCAAGGAGTTTAGAGAGTGTTCAGATCTGGAGCGTGGAAGAAATACAAAGAATCGCATATTTAAAACTTCAAAAAACTGAGTGACAGTATCGCGTAGTGACAAGAGCTGCGTTTGGTATCATGAGTGTCGTTTTGCGACTTTGAAGGGTGGTTTCGCATGTAGAGGCTGATAGGAGTGACAGGGAGAACCCAAGGTACACATTTGTGCAAAAATTTTTGAATTTGGGCTTAAAAATCTCCAAGTATCGTGTCCGATTGAGTTTTGGTATCACGATACCAGAATTCCCGAGTATCGTGATACTTGTCGAGGTATCGTATCGTGCATGCCCACTTGAGGTATCGCGATACCATTCTGGTATCGTATCGTCAAGTGCTGGTATCGCGGTCGCGGTCGCCCCGGTGGTATCGTATTGTGGTCCACATGGTATCATATTGTCTCGATCTTGGTATCGTATCATTGACCGTACCGTATCGTATCGCGTACTAGTTTGGTATCATATCGTCGACTCAATATCATATCATGAGATTTCTAGTATCGTATCGTGAATTGTTGGTATCATATCATGCACCTTGTGGTATTGTATCGTGTAGCACAAGCAGTATCATATCGCGGTTGGAGTTGTATCGTATCGTGTGATTTCTGGTATCGTATCGTGTCGGTTGAGTGGTGTTGTATCGTCGATTGTTTTGGTATCATATCATGAGGCTGGTATCGTATCGTGCAAATCAGAGGTATCGTATCATGACCATTTCCAGTATCGTATCGTGTGGGTAGCAGTATCGTATCGTGTGGATAGCAGTATCGTATCGTGGAAGTTGGTATCACGATCTTGGCCTCCCCGGTGGTATCGTATCGTCGAAAGGTGGTATCGTCTATAGTGGTATCATGTAAAACAAAGGTATCGTATAGTGAAAATCTGGTATCGTATCACCTGACCTGAGGTACTCCGAGAGAGGTCTTCTTTCCCTGTTTTGACCCCCAGAACCCTGAATTGGCATAACTTTCTCATACGAAATCCATTCGGAGTGTTTTTTGGTTTGTTGGAAAGCTCGTGGGGAGTACGTGGATTATTAGATAGGGTATTTTCAAGTTGACCCTCAGGTTGGACTAGGAAGCAAGGCATTCCACAAGATTTTGAGCAATTCAAGGACAATTTTGGACTTGTAGACAAGGCATATGAACCTAAGCTCAAGTTGATACTTAGGAAGAGATAGATAAAGTACCAAATCACTTGAATCTAGGGTCAACCACACAACCAAGTCAGGGACTCACAACTCAATGGTTAGCACTACGTGCTGAGTTCATAAACAAGTGAGTCAGAAATGTCATTTAACTGGGAGAGACTCTTGGCTTCTGAAGACAGGCATAGTTCATTACTTAGGGAAGGTTTTATGTCTAGATTGGAAGGGGAATATCGGATGTCTCTTCAATACATATCCACTAACTTGCAAGGAATACCCATCTACATTGATGGTCTACACAGGTCAGTAGCAAGGATGATAAACACTATAGAATCTGAGATAGTTCTGAGACCAGCTCTCAAGTATGAATGGGGAGTTTACATGGACAAGATGGGCCAGATATATGTAGTAATCGAAAACCATGATAAGATTAATGAAAGAGGAGAATTAGAGGGACAACGAAATTCTGGAAGAACCAACAGTGGAGATACAATGACTACCCCTAGGGGAAAGTCAGTATTGACTCAAGTATTACAAGTAGACAAGATACCCCAAGATGACTATCGGATGGATATGTACTTAGTACAGGGATTAGACCTACTCCTACAAACTGATTCACTAACACAAGGAGAGAGCATCAGCCCAACAACTATCTACGAGTTAAGGGATCCCGAAAATCCATCTAGAGCTACATACCTAGACGAAATCAAAGGAGATATTGGCCTATTTATGAAGTGCAGAGGTCTATATTAAAGTACATGGATCTGCCTATCTTCCCTCCTCCAGATCAGGCAACTACTTCACAAAACCCATTCGAGACCCAGCAAAGAACGGAAAATGTGATGCCAGGACAAACGAACCAACATAGTATGCCGAACAGACCTCAGGTGCAATCCAGCATGCCAGGAATTAAACCCCACGATCACACTAGCCAGGGAAGGGGAAATATGAATAGAAGCACCCTTAGGGTAGAACCACCCCAAGGTGTAGGAGCTAGAATACATCCATTAAAACCCGCTTTTCCCATCATAAGTCAACCCTCAGAGCCCGAAAAAATACTGAGACCAATCCAATTGGCCAAATGTATGCGAAATCGTTACGATGGCATAGGAGAGCCGTATGACCACCTTGCAAATTTCAAGCAGGTATTGCGAGCGGAGCAAGTGGATGACATTTTTACGCAATATGAATCCTTTGGGCTAACCCTCATAGGAATAGCCTTGACTTGGTTTCAATCCTTGGATCCAAATTCCTTTGGCAATATCGAACAATTCTTCCAAGAATTTATTTGGGAATTCACTGAGCAAGAGATCAAGCACAATTCATCATCCTTACTACATAGTTTCAAACAAGCTCCTAATGAGACAGTAAAAAATGTAGCACGAAGATTTAGTCAATATGTAGACCGATGCCTTGTGACAGAGAGACCTTCTCAGTAGAAAATGATATCCCTATTTTTAGATGGTCTAACGAATGGAACATTGAGAACCTTAGTATACATAAAACGATTGCAAACTCTCAGTGAGTGTCTTCAAGAGTGCATAGATTTGGAAGACAACTTAGTTGAGGATCTCAAAATCACACAAGAACCTACCAAAACAGAGGATACAAGGAGCGATGAGACTACTGTTGGAGCAGAACAATCATCAATAGTGATTTTATGAAGATCAAAGTGAGAAGACATATGGAAGAATGAAGATTATTTTCAGAGGAAGAAAATGGAATCAGAAATGTTTCTTTTGTATATTACTCTTGTAAATAGTTCAATATATTTTGAAAAGGATGACGAGTTAGACTCGTATATATATCTACAGATACGTATTCATAAGTAGAGAGAGTGATATAGATCAGATAGAGAAGAATAGGTGAAGAGGTGATGAACATTGTATGTATCATCAACCATATGTGTGAAAAGTAATGAAGAAGAAAATTTTGTAGAATTCTACGCGTCGATCTTCTCTCCCATTCTCCTTCTGTGCTTAATCTTTTGAAGAATCCTTTTGCACGTATCTAAGTCCATAGCTAATCTATCTATGGCTAGAATTTGAGAGATTAATTTCAATCAGGTCGTGAGAATTATGTTTAGGAACATTCATATGTGAAGATGTTCTGAGAGTCGAGAAATCTGGCACACATTTCATCTTCAAAGAAATGGCCAGTGCTCAGTCCACAGTGTAAAGTTTTACACAAGTGAGGGCTCAAAATCTAAGTTGGAAGATAAGCTATCTATGGCTAGAAGATCTTGATCAAACGGGTTCAGAGTTGGGAGAACCAGTGCTAAGAAGTTGCAGGTGTCAAAGTCGCCATTGCAGAGAAGCACTTTCAGACATAGGTAAAGTGTTTCACACATTTCTCAGTGTGTACTTAATCTTTTTGAGAGATTTAACTTGGTAAAGTTGCGCAACCTCAAGGCGAAGTGTTGTGCAAAGTTTTATCAAAAACTTTACAGAATTAATTAGTCAATGAGTGACTAATCTGCAGCAGACTTTTCTGAGAAGTTGATTTTTCAGAACTTTCAATATTTCTGATAATTTGGTGGATGATCTCTAAGTTTGGTGGAGTCTAAGGTTAACCTTGATATAGAGGTGATCTAATTTCAAGGTTAACTTGTTCTTTTGGAGATTAACACTCTCCATCAGTGGTATCAGAGCAGGTTGTGTCAAAATTGAAGTGAAGGAGACTCCGACTATTGCAGAAGTACAAAACTTTACATCTTGAAGGTGCAGAAGGGTAAAGGTTGAAGAAAACTTGAAGGAAGACATACAAAGAGCATCAAAAGGATCAGAAGGAGCAACATTCGAAGTAAAGGTACATTTATTATCTGTAAAGGTTAAAGATTTGAAGCTACAGGTGAAGTAAAGATGGGAGATAGTCTCCAAATTGAAAAGTTGGATAGAGAGAACTATCCTGCATGGTCTATGAGGATGGAAGCTCACCTTATGAGCAAAGATTTGATAGGATATATCACAGGAGATGAAGAAAAGCCAGAATTCAGAGATCCTAGTGTTCCAACTAGGGAGGAGCTTGCAGACTTGAAGAATTGGATGAAGAAGGATGCTCAAGCAAGAAGCATCATCTACATGGCAGTCAATGACTATTTGCTTCCTCACATTAGAGGACTTGAAAGTGCTTGTGACATTTGGAATGCTTTGGAAGAGCATTTCCAAAATACAACCAAATCAAGGAAGGCTTCACTATGGGCAGAGTTTACTACCTTCAAGAAGAAGGCCTCACAATCAATTTCTGATTATGTGACAAAGATGAAGGACATTGCAGATTCTTTAGGTGCAGTTGATGAAGATATTGAAGAAGACAAATTGGTAAGACAAATACTCACAGGACTAAGAGGAGATGAGAAATGGAAGCCTTTCATTTTATCTACAGAACTTTCATTAGATCACTTCACTCCTGATTTGAATCAATTGTTAGGTCATATGCTAACTTTTGAGAATGATATCAAAGGAGATGTTGATAAGAGTGCAGGTCATGCAATGTATTCTAAAGACAAGAAGAAAGCCAACAAAGGGAAGCAACAATCAGGTGAAGAAGAAGGTACTTCAAACCAAGCAAACTTCATAAGAGGAAGAGGAAATGGCAGAAGTAGAGGAAGAGGCAGAAACAACAAAGAGAATGCAAGAGCTTGTTGGATATGTGGTAAGACCAATCATCTATCTCATGATTGTTGGCATAATAATCAAAACAATGGTAATTATCAGAACTTTAATCAAAGAGGAAGAGGAGGTAGATTTCAGAGAGGAAACTTCAGAGGTAGAGGTGGTAGGAATTCTTTTGGAAGAGGTGGAGGAAGAAGCTTCCAAAATCAATCCTATAATAGCACCTACTACAACTATGCATCAGATCAAAAGGAGGATTCGACTCTCATTATGAATACATGTGAAACTTCACATGAGGACATGAGAGTGTTTTATATTGATTCAGGATGTAGTAATCATTTGAGTGGAAATATTGCTTTGATGACTGACCTAGATCATAATGCAATCAATCATACAGTACAGACAGGTGATAATACAAAGCATAAGGTAAAGTCAATTGGTTCAGTCAAGGCTAAGGATGGGAGCACTCTTCTGAGTAAGGTACTTTATGTTCCCACAATTCCAAAGAATTTGATCAGTGTAGGTCAAATTGTGGAAAAAGGTTATGAGGTAAGGTTCACAAATGATGGAGTTTATGTGGAAGACCCTAGTCAAGGGTATAAACAAGTTATTGCAGGAAAGAAAGAAGGAAGGCTTTTCACATTGAAGGTACAAGGAAATGTTGGACATGCTATGTTCACATATGGAGATCAGAAGGTGTCAGAATTGGATCTTTGGCACAAAAGACTTGGACACTTTAATGAAAGAGGTATCAAAGAAATGATTAACAATGATTCAGTGCTTGGAATGCCTAACATTGCAGGTCAACACATGACATACAGATGTGAGGCATGTCAATTAGGTAAGGCTCATAAGCAATCCTATTCCAAGCATGGATTTATGTATTCAGAAAGACTTGAATTGGTGCATACAGATGTGTGGGGTCCTTCAAAGGACTTTAGTATAAATGGTTCAAGATATTATGTCATATATGTTGATGATGCTACCAGGTGGATCACAATTTATGTGATTAAGGAAAAGTCAGAAGTGTTTAATACATTTAAACACTATCATGCATATGCAGAAAGGATTACAGGTCAAAAATTGAAGAGACTAAGGTCAGATGGAGGGGGAGAGTATTTTTCAAATGAGTTCAATGATTATTTGTGGAATGCAGGTATAAAGAGAGAAGTTACTTGCAGGTACTCTCCTCAACAAAATGGGGTAGCAGAAAGAAGAAATAGGACTCTTGTTGAGTTTGCAAGGTCCATGATGAAAGAGAAGAATTGCCCAAATTATTTGTGGGCTGAGGCTGTTAATACAGCTACATATTTGGTTAATAGATTGCCTTGTAAAGCTTTGCAGGGTATGACACCATATGAAGCTTGGTGGGGTAAGAAACCTACCTTGGATCATTGCAGAATATTTGGATGCTTGGCATATGCATATGTGCCATCTCAATTGAGGCATAAGTTGGAGCCTAAGGCAGAGAAGTATGTATTCATTGGTTATGATGATAAGCAAATGGGATACAGGTTGTGGAGTCCATCCACAAAGCAATTTATTGTATCCAAGGATGTTACATTTGATGAGCAAGGTACTTGGTATGCAGGTAAATATAATGTACATGCAGATGATGAAGAAGTAGTGGAACAAAGGAAAGGTAAAGCAAAGGTTCAATTACTTGATGAAAGTGAGAGTAATGAAGTGCAGATTGAAGTTGAAGAGAGGCCAAGGTTTGATCCAGAATGTGATGAACCAGAGACCTCAAGAAGTGCAGAAGTTAGGAGATCATCTAGGCACAAATGGCAACCTACAAGGTATAGCTATGACACTTCATTCTTGACTACTAAAGATTATGCTTATTTGGTAAAAGCAGATGAAGACCCTTCTACATATGAAGAAGCCAAAGGGAAGAAGAATTGGGAAGATGCTATGCAAGAGGAGTATGATGCATTGATAGAGAATCAAACATGGGATTTGGTTCCTAAACCTAATAGTCAAAAGATTATTGGATGTAAGTGGGTTTACAAAACAAAGAGATTTGCAGATGGAAGTGTGTCTAGGTACAAAGCTAGACTTGTTGTGAAAGGGTATGCACAGACATATGGAGTGGACTATGATGAGACTTATAGTCCTGTGGCAAAGATGACAACCATCAGGACACTCATTGCAATTGCTGCTTGTAAAGGTTGGAAGTTGTCTCAATTAGATGTTAAAAATGCTTTCTTAAATGGTTACATTTCAGATGAAGTCTACATGGAGCAACCAGATGGGTTCAAAGATCAAGTGAGTCCAAATTATGTGTGTAAGCTCAAAAGAGCTTTGTATGGGTTGAAGCAAGCCCCAAGGGCTTGGAATTATAGGCTTGTGAAATTCTTGAATGATCTTGGTTTTCAAGCATCAAAGGCAGATAGTAGCTTGCTAGTCAAAGCAAGTGAAGATGGGTTCATTTATGTGTGTATTTATGTTGATGACATAATACTTACAGGAACAGATGATAAGGGGATACAAATGATCAAAAAGCAGATGGAGAAAGAGTTCAAAATCAGTGATTTGGGGAATCTATCATTCTTCTTGGGAATGGAGATCACTTATACTCAACATGGAGTATATGTGACCCAAGAAAGGTATCTTAAAAATTTGCTAACCAAATTTAAAATGGAAGATTGCACGGTTGCACCTACACCTTTGGAAGTGAACCATAAATTGTCTAGGTTTGGAGGAGAAGAGTTCAGAGATATGAAACTCTATCAAAGTTTGGTTGGTAGCTTGATTTATGCTACATTGACAAGGCCTGACTTGTCATATGCAGTTGGTGTGCTTTCACAATTCATGCATTGTCCTAGAAAGGAACATTGGATTGCAGGACAAAGAGTACTTAGGTACATCAAGGGTACACTCAGAGAAGGGTTGTACTATGGGTTTACTTCAGATACAAGAATCAAGATATATAGTGATGCAGATTGGGCAGGTAATGTGGATGATAGAAGATCAACACATGGATACTTGTGCTATGTAGGAGACAAATTGATTTCATGGTGTTCCAAGAAGCAACATACAGTTGCTTTGTCATCCACAGAGGCAGAATATAAAGGTATGGTGGAAGCTGCAAAAGAGGTAATATGGCTAAAGACACTTTTGAAAGTTTTTGATGTGATTCACAGTACTCCTATTATTTGTGGAGACAATATGAGTTCATTATACTTGGCAGCTAATCCTGTATTTCATGCTAGAACTAAGCATATTGAAATACAATATCATTTTCTGAGAGAGAAGGTCATTGAGAAGGAAATTGAAGTCATACACACCCCTACAAAAGATGAACTTGCAGATATGATGACTAAAAGTTTGGATGGACCTAAATTGCAGAGGTTTAAAGATATGGCAGGAATAAAGAAGATGCAGGTAATCACAATTGAAGATTGAGGGGAGCTGTTGGAGCAGAACAATCATCAATAGTGATTTTATGAAGATCAAAGTGAGAAGACATATGGAAGAATGAAGATTATTTTCAGAGGAAGAAAATGGAATCAGAAATGTTTCTTTTGTATATTACTCTTGTAAATAGTTCAATATATTTTGAAAAGGATGACGAGTTAGACTCGTATATATATCTACAGATACGTATTCATAAGTAGAGAGAGTGATATAGATCAGATAGAGAAGAATAGGTGAAGAGGTGATGAACATTGTATGTATCATCAACCATATGTGTGAAAAGTAATGAAGAAGAAAATTTTGTAGAATTCTACGCGTCGATCTTCTCTCCCATTCTCCTTCTGTGCTTAATCTTTTGAAGAATCCTTTTGCACGTATCTAAGTCCATAGCTAATCTATCTATGGCTAGAATTTGAGAGATTAATTTCAATCAGGTCGTGAGAATTATGTTTAGGAACATTCATATGTGAAGATGTTCTGAGAGTCGAGAAATCTGGCGCACATTTCATCTTCAAAGAAATGGCCAGTGCTCAGTCCACAGTGTAAAGTTTTACACAAGTGAGGGCTCAAAATCTAAGTTGGAAGATAAGCTATCTATGGCTAGAAGATCTTGATCAAACGGGTTCAGAGTTGGGAGAACCAGTGCTAAGAAGTTGCAGGTGTCAAAGTCGCCATTGCAGAGAAGCACTTTCAGACATAGGTAAAGTGTTTCACACATTTCTCAGTGTGTACTTAATCTTTTTGAGAGATTTAACTTGGTAAAGTTGCGCAACCTCAAGGCGAAGTGTTGTGCAAAGTTTTATCAAAAACTTTACAGAATTAATTAGTCAATGAGTGACTAATCTGCAGCAGACTTTTCTGAGAAGTTGATTTTTCAGAACTTTCAATATTTCTGATAATTTGGTGGATGATCTCTAAGTTTGGTGGAGTCTAAGGTTAACCTTGATATAGAGGTGATCTAATTTCAAGGTTAACTTGTTCTTTTGGAGATTAACACTCTCCATCAACTACTAGTTCGAGTTATGTGTAGGAAGTGGCAGCGTAGTGGCCAAGAAATTAGGAGTACAAGGACAAAGGAACTACCAGAACTTCCCCTTGAGAGTGCCAATGTTAGGAAGTTTCACACTTTGTGGTGGAGATCATCCATCTCATGTCTGCACGAGAGAAGGATTAGGGTTATCACAACCTTACCCATACAATAGACCATCAACTCAGGAGCCTAACATGTAATCTTATAGTGAGCAGAAGTATATCAACTACAACACCGAAAACTATCCAATGAGTAGACAACCCCGATCGGTTGTACCACCCCAATGTAAACCATACTGGTACCCTCCTAGAGAACAAGGCAGAGAGGTTCCTAGGTGTTGCTCTAGCACAATGGTAAGTACCACGTTAAGAAGCTTCACCTCCTTAATGTCAATCCGTGGGAGAGGTAGGAGTGATATGAAGATCGTGAACGTGAGATGATGTGAGAGTGAAGGTGAGAAGCACAAAGATGCACACACACGTACACACACACTATGAAGAGACAAGCAAGACACAATGGAAGGTGGGAAATTAGTTCTATTACTCAAGAATACTCTTACAAGCTCAAACTAGCTCTAAGCTCACACTAACCAAAATGAACCAACCTCAAAAATGAGCTCTCTAGCTCTTTTTATAGTTTCTAGAATAGTTTTGACCGGTTTCACATCTAGTGACCGGCCTAGTTAAAAAATAGGTCCTAGATGCTATTTGGAAGGGTAAACGATGTCTAAAAATAACGAAAATTGGTATGCGCATTCTACCTAAGCTCCTCAAGCTCGAGGACTCCTCGGCTTGCACAAAATGGAGCTATGGATTACAAAATGGGGTTTTGTCTATATTACATATGTTACAAGAGTGATGAAAATCACTGTTGGATGTTTGAAGAAATAATAAGAAACATATTTGTTTGAAAAAATGATCCGACTGGCTCCCTGCTCCGTCTTTACATGCTTCCATGTCGTCTGTGCCTCTGACTGCTTCCAACACCCCCCTCCCTCTCGCTTCTGTCGTCCTTGACAGAACCTTGTTGTGCGGTCTGCCGGATGTAGTTTTGTAGGAGGTCGTGAGCGAGGGTGTGCTCAGATACTCGAATGCCTCGGGCCAGATCAGCCTCGAGCTTCTCTCAGTCGATCGGTTGCGGTTCGTCGGGTGGCGGGAGTTGATAATGCGTGGAATAAAACATTCGTTCACAGGCAAAAAGTTGCAATAAATGTGTGGGCCTGCTGATGAATACCTCGGAATGGTATTCCCAAAACCCGGTGGTGAACATCTCTTCAAAGGTTTGTTTGTAGCATGCCGGGAGGTATTTTATCCTACAGTGCCAGGCATAACACACCCGGAGCGATGGCGTTGTGCTCATGTCGCATACTAGGTCAAAGTTACCATGCTCAAATCCCGGGGTGTTTACATGCGGTGCCTTGACGCGTCGGAAGACTTTAAATATCATTTGCATCATGTCAAAAATTTTGACAGTCATATGCGCGGCGATATCATCCATATGCTTCAGGCAAGGGAGCCAGTGACGGATTGTGGCCATCATATAGCCAATGGTGGGCAACTCGATAGGTGGCTTGAAGTAGGTGTAATTCAGCCAATCCTGACACTGCTTATTATTTTGTACTTTGATAGCGAATGCAGTCCAGGAGCGGCGTCGTGGTACTGGTCCCCAGCAAGGACTATACTTTAAGTGTAAGGGCACTTTCACCCATGTGCTCATCATTTCTGGGTACTCCTGTAAAAGACGTGTACGCCAATCTGGTTGATAAATAGTGCCTTGTTGCGCATCCAGTGGCAAGTCTTCAGGCTCGAACTGGGTTGCATGGGATGGCTTCTTGCCAGTTCGCTTTTCTATGGCCAGCTGGTATTCGGCCATTAGCATGAAGTAAGGTTTGTATTGAAGCTCATGCCCGGATATGTACCTGCGTGGGGCCAATTGAGCAAAGTAGGGAGATTGCAAAATTCATTCTTCTATCATGGCCATAGCCTGTAGCTGGGCCCCGACTCTAGCTGAGTGCGTTGTTCCAATCTCCTCCACAGTCTTCATCCATGCGGGGGTCGGAAGTTCATAGGTCATCTGGCCTTCGGCCGCGACTTGTCCGCCTGGGATGGGTATTGGCTCGTATGCTTCTTCAAACGTTTCCTCCACCGGAATGGTTATGTTTTCGTCGTCAGCTGGGATCTCCGGTGGGGAATCAGGCCGTGGTGGTGCTTCGTATACATCTATGCGTGATTGGAGAGTGGTTACCTGGGCCCGTAATGCGTTTAGTTCGTCTATGATTTCAGGAGAGGGGTCCACAGGTTCTGGTACTTCTGCTACCACTGGTAGTTGTTGTGGTGCCGGTTCTCTGAGCTGTAGTAACTTGTGATCTTCTTTTAGCTTCTGATGTTCTTCGTTCATTCGATCATAGTCCTCTAGCAATCGAACATGGTCATCTAGCAACATCCGCATCGATTCAGATGGGATTGCCTTGAATCTGCTCGGACTTAATGGTTGTTCAGGGTGGTCCAGTGCCGCTTCCAAATTTTCTCTATTCTGCGCTTGGAGTCTCACATTCTCCTCCTGGGCTGTGGCTAGGTGTCTCCGGAGTAGGCCCATGTTCCTGGTCAGCGTTGCGTTCCTAATTGTTTGGGCTCGAAGCAGGTTGTCCAGATCAGCAGTGGCTTCTTTTGTCTTCTCTTCACTTTCTAACTCTAGCTTATGATAGGCCTCTCTTAGTTCTTGGTGTCGCGTATTTAACGAGGCATTCTCGATTGATAATGAATTGAGTTGCGACTGTAATTCATTTGTCGTCCTCTGCAGCTGTTGATAGTTGATGCCAAGAGATGCAAACTCATCTCGTACTTGTGTCATGCATGTGAACATTTGTTGAAGTGCAGTGTCTATGGTGGGCGAGAATAGTAATGAAGTGCTAAGTGATGATGCAGTGGAAGTAGATGCAGCGGGAATGGGGAATGGGGTTGGGAAGGTGGATGCAGTGGTGATCGTGGAAAACTGTGACGTACCTAAATATGATGGTGCTGTGAGTGGAGTGGGTGCTGGTGAGGTGGATGGTGATATGTCCATGTCATTGGACGTGTCAAGTGCGGTGACTGTGAAAAGCGGTGTGTAAGTGGGTGGTTGTGTAGGTGTGAAGACGGGATTTACAAATGTAGAGTAATTTACAGGGGGGATGGCTGGAGTAGCTTGGTGAAAAGGGGATAGAGGGGTTATGGTGGGATGAGGAGGTGAAACTGGTGAGAAGGTTAGTGGGGTTAGAAAGGTGAAAGGGTGTCTTAAAGGTGGGGGAAAGGATGGGAAGGATGAAGGGGTGAAGGGGTTAACATGTAGACGAGGTGGGGTGGGTACGGGCATGGTGGCATGAACGGGCAGGGCAAAGGTTGTGGCTATGTTGCCGTGAACTGGTGTGGATGTGGGAGGAGTAGGTGGGTGTGCGGGGGATACAGGATGGGTTGGTGAAACATGAGGTGAGAGAGGAGTAGATGGTGTAGATGTTATTTCAAGGATCGTGGTAGTATGTACAACGGTAGTACGGGGCGGGGAGTCGACTAGGATGGCTTCTTCGGTGAAGGATCTTTCCAGCCGTAGGCGGGCATCTTGTGCCTGGTGGGATGATTGAGCACCTACCGGAACTCGAATATATTCACCGGGCTTTGATAGCAGTCGAACTCTGCGAGGGTCGTATTGGGGGAGTGGCTTCCTTTGTAAATACCTTAGTGCTTCGACCGGGCCGATGGATTGGACCAGTTCTCTGAACCCTCTGATGTAGACTTCTTCAAACCCTCCGGAGACTAGTTCTTGTTCGATTAGGGCCTGGCTCTCTTCTTCAGTCAATTTCTTCCGTGCCCATACTTTCTCCATCGTACGATATAATTTCTTTATTGCCAGTGTGTAAGCTGCTGCTTCGAAAGTCTCCTCTTCGTGCGTGCTGGTGTCACCGTGTGCATCAGTTTGTTGGCCTTGGCCGTCTGTCTATCCTTGTTCTTGGGAATCGTGCGTGCCCTGGCTGGCTTCGTCATCACCTTCGTCATCGTCGGTGGCTGTTCGTTCATCATCAGAGCTCGACACAACTTGTCCCTGTGGCAGATCCCGCGGTGTGGTAGGGTAACTGGGGCGTTCATATTCTTGGGAGAACATCTGTGCCTCTGAAAACTGGAACTCATTTGAGAATGCATCCGGCATCTCAAAATCGAATGTTGTGTTTATTGGTTCTGCCTCCATGTGTGGTATTGGGAAAGAAAAGGCTTCCGCACCAATAGTGGTGGGAGCTTCTGCTGTAGTGGTGGTGGGTTCTGTGGTTGCAGCTGCCTGAGGTGCAGCGATACTAGTAATACCCTCCGTGACCACTAGACTTGACAACCTTATGCGAATAGGTTGTACTGTGGGAGCGGCTTCTGTTGGTGATCGCTCTGGAGAGGGTTGTGGTGATGGTGACTCTGGCACTTGAAGGCAAGGAATGGTGCCTCTCATGCGCTTACCTTCCCTTGCTCTGCTGGGCTTCCTGGCTTTCTTCGTCGTTCCTTTGAATGCCTTCAGCTCTTCTCCTGTTAATGCACGTTCAATTGGCAAGTCATAGGCCAAGCACATATAAACAATTCTTGTGAGCGCACAACATCCATTAAGCACTTTCTTGCATTCCCATCTGTGTTGTGCCAAATACATTTGATCAATGATCCAGCTTGCCAGATCAATCGTCTGAGGTCCGGTACACGCTAAGTACAATCCAAACCAGATTCGTTTATGGGGCATGGTAAATCTGTCCTGAGCGGGGAATGCGAAGTGTTGCATGCATATCCTTAGTGGCTTTGACAGCTCAGGTGTAATTGCTGAGATCTCCTCCCACTTAGTGACGTCCCCACGTTTCATAGGGTCTGGAATTAATCTTTCTCGATCTGTGGGCGTGTGGGTGCCATGAATTTTGATGGCAGCCCTGATTAAATCCTTTGAGAGGTAAAACCTTTTGTAAGGTGGATCATCCACTAAAAAGGGCAAAATAAAAGTTCCTGGGATGTCCTTATTCTCTGAGGCCAGCAAAGTAGTAATTAAATAATAACACCTGTAAAAGTCAGGTTTGGGCAGCGGATCACTGAAATACTCCGTGAAGCCGGCTCTGGCCCAAACGTGAGTTAAGTCCTGGGTGTTTTGTAGGGCTTCGAACTCTCTGGAGAAGAATTGGTATTTTCCCCAAGTGCGGTCATCAAATGTCAAAGTAGATTCAAATATGAAATCCGCGTCCGCTAAGGGTCCTGCAAGTCCCTGAAACCAATGAGAGTTACGGTGTATCTTTTCTGTGTAGCCCATAGGTGGGTTGTCGATAGGCATGGTCCCTGGAAATCCTTGGAATTCTGGCGGTGGAGCAGTCGGGTGGGATTCTGCTCGTAAAACATTGAGGGGCACTGCCGCTACACTGCGGCCTGCTCCTGATGGTCCTTCGTCGGTTTGCATGATGACTGATGCATTAATGAGAAAGATCTGCTACAAAAGATTAACCCATTAGCATGGAAATTAATTATGATCCCATTAAAGTGAGACCGCAATCCCTTTCCATAATTGATGCGTAACCCATGTAGCCAAGTGTTGTGATGTGATGGATGCAATGCTTCTTGCAGCACTAGTGCAGGTCTCTTAGACACCTACACGTTTCAGATCATGCATACATTTCTTGATGAGATGAGAATATGAGTGATGTGTGATGATGGTGGGTGAATTTATACAAGGTTTAAAGGTTAGTGATTTAGTACAAAGTTGTATGTTAGTTGGGGGGTAGTTAAACAAAGGGTTAGGGGAAGACGGTTGGACATTCTTCGGTATCCACTTCCTAAGAGTCCTTGAGTGGGTGGTGGGTTTCTGCTGAGGGGTCAAAGGTAGTATCGGGTGCGGTGGTGTTGAGGGATGGAAAGATTTGTGAGGGGTATGTATTACATGGCTTAAGGATTGAGCTATGATACATGGTTTGGGTACCCAAATCTGCATGGGTGTGGGTCTATGGGTAAGGTATTTCTTGGCGATCCAAATTCGTCGAATGCTCGGACCTATAGAAGGAGGTCGAGGGGATGGTGGATACTGATTCTGTTTCTGCCCTGCCTTTTTCTTGTCGATCTCTGCTTGGTTGGAGTTCTTCGGTGCTTTTTGTCCTTTTGGCACCCATATTAGTCTGGTGCCGCTTCCTTTGGGTGGCCTAAACTGCTTTCCTTGTTGTGTCTTCTGATACTGCTGTCGGTTTGGGTTCCTTTTGTGAAGAGAGATGGTGGATGCAATCCAAAGATGAGTAGGTGCCGCTACAACCAGCTTCACACCAGCCAACTGAGACTTCAGAGTTGATTAGTAGACCCTTTGAGCTTCCTAAATCCACCAAAATATCAGCCAAGTACTTTGGAACATGTATCCCAAAAGTTTAAGTCAAGACAGGCTAGTTGCGAAATGACTAGCTCCCAAAACTTGCTATTTTTGGACATACACCTGCTGGAAAAAATGAACAGTGCTCTCAACCTGGAAGGAATTAGAAAAATTCCTTTTGGACATAGCAAATAGACTTAGCAAGCTTTCTATTCCAAGTTAAAACACTTCAAATGATGGACTGAGCACTGAGAACAAGTTTCATCAATTTCTGGAACATTCCCACAATTCTCGGGGCTCTGCAGAGATAGACCAGTAAGCAGTAAAATGCAGATATCTCCAAAAGTATAAATTCAATGACCTTGAAAATTTATAGGTAGAAACTAGACAGTGAGAGCTATCCAACGCACTTTAAAACACTGAAAAAGGTTCAGTAAAACTCGAGATATGACCTTCTGAAGTTACTGCTCTGAGTGAGTATAGCAGAGAACAAAACAGAGAGGTAGATGATAATAAATGTATAGATTCACATATGATTACAACCACATTGGCAATGAATCTTTGCACAATGGGAGTAGAATGATAGAGCTATGGAGTAAGCTCTTCAATCTCTACAAAATGACATGAAGTGGTCACGTACAAGGCTTGCTAATCGCCTCTTCCTTCTTGCTCCTTTTATAGCAATTCTTGGAGGGAGTTTTGAATTCGAATTCGAATGGCTCCACCTAAAAGTGATCCCCAAAGTTAGGAGAGATTCCCTCAGCTCAAAAATTCGTGATTTTGGTAGTTGGAGCCACGAATTTGCTTTTACATCATGGATGAGGTAAGCCATCCTTTTACTTTTTTCTTTTTCCATTTACAAGAGATAAAATGTACTCTTTTGCAAGAGGTGTTCACATGACTACTCATGTGACTTACAAATGAGGATAATATCAAGCATATCAAGCATGTAGGCTTGGGCAAAATGCACCAACAGCTCCCCCTCAAGCCTAACATGCTTGGCCTCCAAATAAGTCTTCAATTGTCCTTGATTTCCTGCAAACCAATCATCAACTTGAATCTACTTAATTTCGTACCATCAAGAGCTTTCGTCAACATGTCTGCACATTGCATATCTGTAGAGACGTAGGATAGTTGAATATCCTTGCTCATTAGCTTCTCCCTTACATAATGGTAGTGGACTTCAATATGCTTGGTTCTAGCATGGTATACCGGATTAGCTGCTAGATGTAGTGAGCTTGTGTTGTCACCAAAAATGTGAGGTGTTGAAGAATGAAGTCCAAGATCTGTGTACAAAGATTTTAACCACATGATTTCTTGAGTTGCATTAGCCAAACCTCTATATTCAGCTTCAGTAGAAGATAATGCCACGGTTGGTTGCTTCTTCGATGACCAAGAAATGATTTTTGAACCTGCAAATGATATATACCCTGATGTGCTTCTTCTATCATCTTTAGATCCGGCCCAATCTGCATCTGAGTAGACCTTTAGCTCAATATCTGAAGTATATGAATAGAACAAACCTTCATTCATGGTCCCCTTTAGGTACTTGAGGACTCGCTTGGCCGCTTCCATATGTGGTCTTCTCGGCTTATGCATAAACTGACTCAATATGCTAACACTATAGCATATATCCACCCTTGTGAGTGTTGCATAGTTCAAACTTCCAACCAAGCTTTGATAGCTTGTGATGTCTTCAATTGGCTCTCCTTCATAAGCACTAAGCTTATGATTTTGCTCCATAGGTGTACCTGCACACTTGGTATTTTCCATCTTGAACTTGACGAGCATGTCATGGACATACTTCCTTTGTGTGATGTATATACCTGAATCTGTGTAGATCAACTCCAATCCAAGAAAATAAGTGAGTGGTCCGAGGTCACTTATTTTGAACTCCTCCTTCATTTGACTCTTTACCTGTTTGATTCCTTCAAGATCATTGCCTGTGATAATAATATCATCAACATACACACATAAATAGATCACTTCAGATCCATTCCTCTTTATGAACAAAGAGGTATCCGCCTTGCTAGCTTTGAATCCTTGGTCCTGCAAATAAGTAACCAATCTGAAATTCCAAGCTCTTGGAGCTTGCTTCAATCCATACAAAGCTTTCTTTAGTTTGCATACATAGTTAGGATGATGTGCATCCTCATATCCAGGAGGTTGTGCCATATACACTTCCTCAGAAATCCATCCATTCAAGAAAGCATTCTTTACATCAAGTTGATAAAGATTCCAATTTCTAGATGCAGCAAGACTAATGAGAACCCTAATTGTAGGCATTTTTGCAACAGGAGAGAAAGTCTCCTCATAATCAATACCATGGGTTTGAGCAAACCCTTTAGCAACTAACCTTGCTTTGTGTCTATTTATACTTCCATCTGGATTCTTCTTGATTTTGTATATCCATCGAGATCCGATTATCTTCATAGATGGCTTGTTAGGTACAAGCTCCCAAGTGTCATTCTCCTTCAAGGCTTCCATTTCTTCATCCATTGCATCTCTCCAAGCTTTCTTGCTTTGTGCTTCTTCGAATGTGGTAGGTTCTTCATTGGTTGAATCCTTTGCAATGTAGATTGAGTGCTTGGTGACCAAAGAAGTATCATAACCAAACCTCTCTGGTTTCTTCTTCTCCCTCGAAGACCTTCTAAGAGGTTGATGTGAGCTCTCGGGTCCATATGTAGCATCCTGCATCTTTGCTTTACCTTTGTTCTTCCATAGCTTTAGTCTTTCCAAGTCTTCTAGGTCAATCTCCCAATCACTTTCTTCAATCTGCTTTGGCTCCTTTGGTTGAAGTGATGGAAAATCTTCATCCAAGTCATATGGCAGCTTCACTTTCCTGTCATCATCAAACCATGATTTGTTTTCATCAAAAATTACATCTCTACTCACAGAAAATCCTTTATTGGTTGGATTGTACAATCTATATCCTTTTTGGTTTTGATCATAACCAATGAATACACACTTCTCTGCCTTGGGATCCAATTTCCCTCTTACTTGAGAAGGAATGTGAGCATAGGCTAAGCATCCAAAGATTTTACAATGCTCTAGACTAGGTCTTCTTCCATTCCACACTTCATATGGAGTGGTTCCATCTAGTGACTTAGATGGAAGTCTATTTATGAGATATGTGGCTGTCGACACAGCCTCTGCCCATAGGTAGTTCGGCAATCCCTTTTCATTGAGCATGGACCTTGCAGCTTCGACAATAGCTCTGTTCCTCCTCTCTGCTACACCATTGAGTTCGGGTGTATACCTTGTAGTGACTTCCCTTTTAATGCCTCTTTCATGCAAGAAGGCATCAAATTCAAAAGAGAAGTATTCTCCTCCACCATCTGATCTGAGTCGTTTCAAAGTCCTACCTGTTTGGTTTTCAACAAGAGCAATATACTTCTTAAAGCAATTAAACACTTCATCCTTGTGCTTCATGAAAAACAGAATGGTCCACCTGCTACAATCATCTATGAAAGACACATAATATCTTGAGCCTGATATAGATGGCTCCTTACTTGGACCCCACACATCCGTGTGCACTAGATCCAAAGGATTTTGATACATATATCCTTTCTTATTGAAAGGTTGTCTATGAGCCTTGCCGAGTTGACAAGCTTCACACTTATAAATCATGTGTTGCCTTGTGATATTAGGCAAACCAAGTACACTTTGGTCCCTGCAAATCTGTTTGAGTGTCCTCTCACCAATGTGAGCAAGCCTTTTGTGCCATATCTCCAACTCTGTTAGAGTTTGAGATCCATAGCTAAACAAAGCTATGTTCTTTGTATCTTCCACTTCAAAAGTGAAAAGCCTTCCTGTCTTTTCTCCTTTGGCAATCCTTCGAAAGCCTTGCCTTGGGTCTTCAACATATGCTCCAAATCGATTGAATCTAACCTGCAATCCTTTTTCAACAATCTGTCCAACACTTATTAAATTTTTGGTAATTGTAGGGACATACAAGACTTTGCTTAAGAGGTTCATATTCCCATCTGATGTCTTCACATTACCTATCTTCTCCACTGAGTGCTTTGTGTCATCTCCTGTCTGCACTTCATGCTTGTTATGAAGATCTTCCAAATCAGAAAGTAAAGCCACATTTCCTGCTACATGGTTCGCGCATCCCGAATCAATGTAAAATATGTGATCATCATCCTTACCCTTCTTCGTTGATAGATTCATAATCAATAATGAATCTTCTTGACTTTGGTCCTCTGCATAGTTATTGTAATCTCTTCTTCCTCTATGGCCACTTTGATAGTTGTTGTTGTTGTTGTTGTAATTGTTGTTGTAGTAGTTGTTGTTGTAGCCTCCATTGTACCTGCCTCTATTTGATCCATAGCCACCTCTATTGAATCCTCTTCCTCTTGAGTTCCTCGGGTTCCTGAAACATTCTTCAGTAGTATGGTTAGATAAGCCACATATGTTGCAAGGTTGAGATGATTGGAATCTCCCCCTGCCTTGCTTTCCACTTCTGCCTCTTCCTCTAGCTCGTCCTCTACCTGCAAAGTTTGCTTGGAAAGAGCTTCCTTCATCTTCATTCTTTCTATTCTTTGACTTGTCCTTGACCTTAGCTTTATCAGAATATAAGGCAGAAGTTTGATTACCTCTTGAGGACTCACCACCTTTGCTAATCTTTGCTTCATGAGTGAAGAGTTGGCCCATGAGTGTGTTGAGGTCGGGTACATGCATATCCATGTATAAATCCATGGCTGTTGTGAATGACTCCCACTTGTCGTCTGCTTTGATTCCATTCATGATTTGTCTTATGATTTGCTCCTCTTCAATTACCTCTCCAATGCTTCCAAGTTGGTCGGAAATCTCCTTCATCTTTGTGACATAATCAGTCACATTTTGCTTCGGGCTTTTCTTCATTGTTGTGAACTCCATCCACAATTGGTTCTTCCTTGCTCGAGTATTGGAAGAGAAGAAAGAAGCAAGTGCATTCCAGGTTTCTCTTGATGTCTTGCATCCCTTGACATGAGGTAAAAGAAAATCAGAGATTGAGTTTAGAATATAGGACCTTGCAAGTGCATCCTTCGAACACCAATTCGAAAGTCCTTCCACTTCTTCATGTGATGGTTGCCCTTTGTTCCTCATGGTTGGCATTGCTTCATCTCCGGATATGAATCCATATAGATTCCTCCCTTGAAGGTAAGCCTCCATCCTTAGAGACCATGCCGGATAGTTGTTTCGATCCAATTTGTCAATTGTTGATGGAAATCCATCTCCCATGTTGCTTGACTATGCTCTGATACCACTGTGAAGAGAGATGGTGGATGCAATCCAAAGATGAGTAGGTGCCGCTACAACCAGCTTCACACCAGCCAACTGAGACTTCAGAGTTGATTAGTAGACCCTTTGAGCTTCCTAAATCCACCAAAATATCAGCCAAGTACTTTGGAACATGTATCCCAAAAGTTTAAGTCAAGACAGGCTAGTTGCGAAATGACTAGCTCCCAAAACTTGCTATTTTTGGACATACACCTGCTAGAAAAAATGAACAGTGCTCTCAACCTGGAAGGAATTAGAAAAATTCCTTTTGGGCATAGCAAATAGACTTAGCAAGCTTTCTATTCCAAGTTAAAACACTTCAAATGATGGACTGAGCACTGAGAACAAGTTTCATCAAGTTCTGGAACATTCCCACAATTCTCGGGGCTCTGCAGAGATAGACCAGTAAGCAGTAAAATGCAGATATCTCCAAAAGTATAAATCCAATGACCTTGAAAATTTATAGGTAGAAACTAGACAGTGAGAGATATCCAACGCACTTTAAAACACTGAAAAAGGTTCAGTAAAACTCGAGATATGACCTTCTGAAGTTACTGCTCTGAGTGAGTATAGCAGAGAACAAAACAGAGAGGTAGATGATAATAAATGTATAGATTCACATATGATTACAACCACATTGGCAATGAATCTTTGCACAATGGGAGTAGAATGATAGAGCTATGGAGTAAGCTCTTCAATCTCTACAAAATGACATGAAGTGGTCACGTACAAGGCTTGCTAATCGCCTCTTCCTTCTTGCTCCTTTTATAGCAATTCTTGGAGGGAGTTTTGAATTCGAATTCAAATGGCTCCACCTAAAAGTGATCCCCAAAGTTAGGAGAGATTCCCTCAGCTCAAAAATTCGTGATTTTGGTAGTTGGAGCCACGAATTTGCTTTAACATCATGGATGAGGTAAGCCATCCTTTTACTTTTTTCTTTTTCCATTTACAAGAGATAAAATGTACTCTTTTACAAGAGGTGTTCACATGACTACTCATGTGACTTACAAATGAGGATAATATCAAGCATATCAAGCATGTAGGCTTGGGCAAAATGCACCAACACCTTTGTCGTGGTTGAGGTGGAGAGGTCGGATGGACGCTCTGCTTTGGAAAAGAAGGGAGATCCAACACTTGCGTGACCTGCCCATTAGGAAGTGATGCATTCTTTAACTTTAATCTAGGCCAGTCCGCAACAAGTTTGGAAGGATGAGCACCGCAGGGTGTCGTGCTCATTTGGCCGCTGATGCAACCCACCTGACCACTGATTGTGTCCATCTGCCCTTGCAGTTGGGTAACTGTCTCTTCTAGTTTGCAGGAAGTCCCAGGGAAGATCTTCTGTCGTCCTTCTGATTGACAACTGTCTATAACCAAGCCCGAGTGGGTTGGTGTAGACGTAACGCGACTGGTCTGATTAAAGATCTTCCGGTCTCCCGTCGCATGTGTTTCATAGGGTCTAGGGTTACAACCGTCAGGCGGAATGCCGTTAGGGAAGTCAAGTGGTATCACTCGCTTCTGCTCGAAGGTACCAATCTGTAAGGAGCCTTGTCTAAGATTTAGGTCCACTGAGTGATCGTATAGCCAATCTTGGCCAAGGATTAGGGGTTCTATCAGGTCGTCATCATGGCACACTAGTAGCTTCGCTGTCATGGTCATATCCTTAATGAGGATCGGAAGGTCCACCTCACCCATGCAAGGGGTTTCCATGCCTCCTAGGCCTATGAGGTATGCCTCAATTGCCCGCATTTCTATTCTTGAATCCTTATAGTGGGACCATCTAATCGCACTAGTCGCAGCACCTGAGTCAATTAAAGCCCTGAGTTCTTGGCAATAGTTGCCGTGTTCTAGCCTAACTGTAATGAATGGTCTCCTGTCCACTATGCTAGGATGAGTGGTTGACTTTACTTGACACATGGCCATGGGATATCTGGGGGATGTTTCCAGATGGTTATAATATTCTCTCCCTATTCCTTGTCTTCTTAGCTTCATGCGCTTAATGCGTTCTATGGCTTCTGCCTGAGCTTCCGCTCGTATTCTATTTTCTTCCTCCTTACGCTTCTTTGCCAATGTGAGTCGTCTAAGCATATCCTCAGTAAGAGGTTCTTGATATAGCTTGACTCTACAGCCACTAATGTAATTGGGCATTATATCTCCTTCTAAGGTGGCTAACTGTACTGCTCCGCTAGTCGAAAGTCTGTTAATGATCATAGGTCCATAACCCCGCTTTTCTAACTTCCGTGCGTGCTGTTTCAGCGTATACACAAGAACTAAATCTCCTTCTTTTAGGCCTTTACCTTTCACATGTGCATCAAAATATGCTTTCTGTCGCTTCTTCGCTGCGTATATTCCTGCTCCTGCTTTCAGCCTGGTTTCTCCTAATCGTTCCAAGTCCATTATTCTCGCTGATAATTCATGGCCGGTCCACTGATGTTCTTGTGCAACCTTAAGGGTCGGTATCAAGAAGTCCAAAGGAAGCACAACATTCTGACCAAAAACCATCTGAAAGGGAGTTGCATTGAGTACGGTCTTGTAGGCCACTCGATATGCCCAAACAGCGTGGTGTAACTGTTTGTCCCAATCTGAACGTTTGTTGTTCACGAGTTTCGTCAGTACGGTACAAAGTATCTTGTTAGTGCTTTCAGCCTGACCATTGGCCTGAGGATGATATGGTGCAGATTTCTTGTGAATCACCATAAAATCCTGTAACAAATATTCAATGACTTGGTTTAGAAAGTGAGTGCCTCGATCACTCACTAACTCTATAGGCAATCCATATCTTGTAAAGACATTTTCAAATAAGAATTTTGCAGCCGTGTGAGCATCATTCTTTCTTGTGGCTTTTGCCTCTACCCATTTCGTAAGATAATCTGTGGCAACAATAATGTATTCCGCATGTGTACCTTTTGCAGGGGGGTTAATGGGTCCTACAAAGTCTATACCCCACTTAGAAAATGCACGTCCGCCCATCATGGGTTTCAATGGCATTTCATCTCTGCGAGTAGGAAACTGAGTTCTTTGGCACACATCACATCTCTTTACATAGGTATGTGCATCCATGTGAAGAGTGGGCCACCATAATCCTGCAAAGAGAATGGCTTTGACTATCCTATCTGGTCCAAAGTGACCTCTTGCAACACCTTGGTGTGCAGTCTCTAGTATGCTCAGATAATCGCTTTCATGAACACATTGTCTTAAATATCCATCTCGTCCTCTTTTGTATAGATTATCGCCAATAAGTGAATAGTCTTGAGCTTCCTGCTCTAGACTACGTCGTCGAGCTAAGGTCATTCCTTGAGGGAATGTGTTCGTCCTCAAGTATGTCACTAAAGGTTCACTCCAGTCTGGTGTGAGAGACATGTGATATAATGTCGCATGCTCTACTGGTGGTTTTTCACAACAAACATGGCATTCTTTACACAACTTGTAGACATCTGCTTCCATAGAAGGCCAATATACTCCTAATCTATGCAGAGTCTGTAATGTTCGATGTTTTGAATGATGTTGCTTTAGTGCACCTATGTGTGCTAATTGCAACCAATTCGCATGCTCTGATTCATCTACACAACAAGCAAGAATCTTTTGATTATCCTGTTTATATATGCTTCCTGCCATTATTTGGTATCTCTGAGACTTGCTAATCTCTCCCTCTTTGATCTTTATCTTAGGATTCTTGGGTCCGTATGTGAGAATAGGGACTATAGGCTTAGCCCATTCTGGTGCTATCTCAAGGTTAAACAAGTATGCATCTGGTAGATCGTCCGCTACTCCTTGAGGAGCTTCTCCTGAGGTTAATCTTGAAAGGTGGTCAGCTCTAAGATGTGTCTTTCCTTTCCTAACTACCACTTCAAAATCATACTCCATGAGTAATAGAAACCAGCGTATTAATCGTCCTGTGTTACATGGTTTGTTGACTAAGTATAATAGGGCTTGATGATCTGTAAAGAACTTGAATTTGTTGGCCAACAAGTAGTGCCTAAACTTCTTTACAGCGTAGATCATCCCTAATCCTTCTCGTTCCGTCGTGGTGTAATTTCTTTCTGCTGCGTTCAGTTGTCTGCTAGCGTAAGCTATGGGGAGATCTATGTTACCTTCATTCGTGGGTTGTGCTAACACACATCCTATGGCGTAATTGGATGCATCCACATGTACATGGAATGGCTTACTCCAATCTGGGGTAGTCAATATAGGTGCTGAGCACAAGCGTCTTTTAAGTTCATTGAATGACTTTTCACATTCATCTGTCCACTCAAAATTGGTCAAAAGAGAGTACAGAGGCTTGGCTATGATTGCATACATGTGTATGAATCTCCTATAATAACCGCAATGGCCCATAAATGCCTGTACCTCTTTGATGTTCGTCGGCCTAGGTAGATCCGCAATTACCTTCACTTTTTCCTCGTCCGTAGAGATTCCATTTTTTGACACAATGTGTCTTAGAATTTTGCCTTGTCTGACCATGAAAACGCATTTTTCTAGGTTCAAACAAACCTGATATTCTCGACATTTGTCAAATATTTGTCTTAACTCTGGGATATGTGTCTGCCTTACATTTGAATGAGCACATAAGTCATCGACATAAACTTCCAAGCTCTTGCGTAAGAATTCCTTAAAAACATGACACATGAGTCGATGGAAAGTAGCGGGTGCATTTGTTAAGCCAAATGGCATCACACGAAATGCAAATATGACCCATTCAGTGGCAAAAGCCGTCTTGTGTTGGTCTTCTGGAGCAATGGCTACTTGATTATAGCCTGAGAATCCATCAAGAAAGCTATAAACTTCCTTGCCCGCAACTCTCTCCAATAGATGTTCTGTGATAGGAAGAGGATAACTGTCTCTAATCGTTGCGGCATTAACTTTTTTAAGGTTAATACACACACGCAATTTTCCATTCTTCTTGGGCACTACCACGATGGGGGATACCCATTGGGTATGCTCAATTTCGTAAATGAATCCTGCTTCTATCAATCAATCTATCTCCTCTTTAATCTTCGCAGCGTAATTATCATTGTACGTGTAAGGTTTCTGTTTTGTCGGTTTTGCATCTGGAGTCATAGGGATTCTATGAGAACATATATCTGGATCTACTCCTTTCAAATCTTTGTAACTCCAAGCAAAAACATCTCTATATTCGCGCAATAGGGCCACTAGTTCTTCTTCTTCTTCAGTCGTCAAATCGTGCCCTA
Source organism: Ceratopteris richardii (assembly GCA_020310875.1). NCBI lineage: Eukaryota > Viridiplantae > Streptophyta > Polypodiopsida > Polypodiales > Pteridaceae > Ceratopteris > Ceratopteris richardii. Next base: position 38,262,265 of record CM035422.1, read on the forward strand.
TGTAGGTGCATTTTTCTTCTTCTCCTTCTATGGCAACTATTACTTTCTTGGTTTTCTCTCGATTATCATATACTTGTCCATCATTCGCCTTTCTATTGGGCATTCGTACCATGATTCTTCTATCTTCGATTTCATATTTCTTGAAATTCTCGGGTACTTCAAACAAAGATTCTTCTTTTTCTGACATGGTTTCTTTCTTCTTCCTTTTCTTGCTTTCACTCTTAGTAGTCACTTCTGTGGCTAATCTCACTTCATTCGTACTTTCCTCGTGTCTGTGAGTGTGAGTCTCTACTTCGTAGAAATATTCTTCCTCTGATGCAAAGGGTGGGTCCATGATAATTGATTCTAAATCAAAATCGCTTGCATCCTCAAATGCATCAGTGTCTGGTTCACACTCTTCTAAGATTGCATCGCACATGATTGGCTCTATCGTGAAAACTGAAATGTCATAGCCATCCTCGTCACAGTGGGGTGTCCATTGTTCTTCATTGATGGCTACATCCATGGTTGCTAGTATTTCCGCCCAACCATGGGGTTCAAACTCTTCGTCTGGGAATACTACAGGTGCGTAGGCTGGATCTTGAAGGGTTCGTGGATGTTGTTCTGCACCTAAGGTCCTTGCTTCTAATCGTTCTTCCTCTTGTTTGGCTACTTTACACATCCATAAATGGGTATCCTCATGCAACCAAGAAGGATCTGATTCTAATGAGTGCACGGATTCCGTCTCTACTGGTGTTCTATGGATGGTATTCCATTGTATTGGGGGTACATCTCTGTGTGAATAGTCTTTAAGATTGACTTTAGTAGTCACTCCTAAATGTTGCAAGTACAAAGAATTAGTTCCCCAATCTTGTACAATTTGCAATTGACGCATGAATGGTCGTCCCAATATCATCTCATAAGCACGATTTTTTGCAAAGTCACAAATGGCGAAAGTATGCTCAAATTCTACACCACAAGTGGTGAGAGATATGCCTTCTAGTAAGCCTAACGGTTTTTCTATGTGTCCATCAGCCATTTGTAGCTTCATCCTGCTGGGTCTGAGTGCTGGCTTACCCCAACGTTTCCACAAAGCGGTGGTAGCTATGGCTACTCCGGCTCCTGAATCTAAGATGGCTTTCGTGGTGTAGCCCTGATGGGTTATTGGAAGATATGTGTTACCTTCCTCTCCTTCGCTTACGTCTCCAATCTTTTCCACAGGTATCTCTGGTACCTTCTTATGTGATCCTATTTGAGAGGGCGTGGAAGCTAGCTCAGGGAATTGATTTGCTACGTGCTTCCACAATTCTGGTTTTACCTTTAACAATTCCTCCAGGGTGAGATTACACTGTACTTTGGTATTCTTGATTATTTCCGTGTTCCTAGGGATCACTGATTCTTCATTCCTCACTATTATCGTGGGTGCTCTCATACTAATAGACTTTGCTTCCCATGGTCCTGTGAACTGAGGTAATTCTTGTAGAGAATTAGATTCAAATCCTGTGGGTTCACTCAGTTGTTCCACCTCTACATCATCATATATAGAGGGGATGTCTTGGGGAAATTGTTCCTGCAAGTCGTTTATTTCTTGAATAGGAGGATGAGTTCCTTGTTCTTTTCTCCATTTCTCTTCTTGTATTTCTCTCAAAAATTCATGTGAGTACCTATGTATGGAAGATAGGTTATCTTGACTTTCTGTATTGGGTACTTGAGACAGGGATGGTGCATTCCTTTCCTGTGTCTCTGGGGCAATAGGGTTCCTAGAATGATCCTTTTTCTCTTTGCTTTCTATCAAGTGTTCTAGCCTCTCCATTAGTCCTTGAAAGTGTAGTTCCGGTTTTGCCATGTTATTCCAATTAAGATATCTAGAGGCTTCAAACAAAGCTTGTGCTAATTCTACCATTTTCATGCAAAGTTTAGTTCTCTCAATTTCTAGATCAGCTCGAGGGTAGTTTTTACTCATTTCCGTGACTTGAGGTCCCTCTTTTAATCTAGCCTGATATGCACGAAACATCATGTCTAGATCTTCTGGTATGGGTTCCGCTAAAACTGATCCTGATTTTTGAGCTGGGATTTCTTGGTTTAATTCCTGTGAAGTCAATTCTTGTATTTTGGCTCTAGATTCCCTTAAACTTCCTTCCAACTCACTTATCTTTTTACTCCATTTTCTCTTGATTCTTTCCCTAGAATCTTTCCAAGATTTTGTCTTTTTACTGCTAGATTCTGCAACTTCACTAGTTCCAGCTACTTTCTCTTGATTGAGCTGTTGGTTTTGTAAGAGCGCCTGGGCTCTGGTTATAGCTTGGATAGGCACGTATGTAGGGTTGGATCCATCTGCGTTATTTACAATACCTATCACGTTGATCGGTGTCACATTCGAAGCGTTAACTGGGTTCTTAGGACAATCTTTGATTATGTGCTCTTTGCCACAATCGGCACAAAAGCCTTGTATGTTATAGTACTGTGATTGCCTTACTATTGGGGGATGTGGACAATCCTTTATGAAGTGATCTCCTTGGCACCTAAAGCATGGTCCTCTAGGGCCCTGTGGTCTCTGTTGTCTCAATTGGGGCTGTGGGTTTGGGTTTGCGTACATCACATTAGTATAATCTGGCTCCCAACTAGGTTCCACTGGTGGACTATCGTAATGATATGTTTCTACGTGTTCTGGTGACTCCGTGTAATAAGCTGGTGGAATAGTTACATGAGTAGAGTCAAAATTGTTTGAGTTCGGGTCACTTTCTATGATCAAGGGTGAAGAAGGCACTAAGGCCCTACTCAGGTTCTCTTTTGCAGCAGCGTATTTGACTGAGATGACATTCGCTGGTGGGGGTGGCTGCTGAGCTAAGACGGGTTGAGGTCTCTGTTGAGCCTGGTATGGGTAGTTCTGAGGAGGCCTATAGTAATAAGGCTGAGCATTGTATTGGCCTTGATACCTACCTGGCTGCTGGTATGTTTGCGGGTAGTTCTGTCTCACGGTTTGTTTGTTGTATGGGCAGTCCTGAGCCGTATGATTCGTGTATCTTCTCTCAATTGTGCAATATTGGCCACTAGGGTTGGCTTGAGGTTGAGGTGCATTGGGGCACACGTTTGCCAAATGGTTTCCACCACAAGTGTAACAACGTACATTAGTGGGTAGCTTGGGCACCTGTTTACTAGAAACTCCTAGTTTTTGGGCCACTTTTTCTGCTAAGTCCTCTATCGAATTAGAAAATTTTGTGGATGCTAGAGAAGAACAATCTGAGTCTTTATAGACCTTTGAGAGTTCTAATTCATCTCCTAGGTTATCCTCAATGTCTATACATATTCTTACACACTCCTCTAGCGTTCTGGGTTCTTTTAGGTACACATAGGAGCGTAGTTTCGCGCTCAACAAGCCATCTAGGAACAGTGATACTTGTTTGGCTTGTGAGGGTAGCTCTTGCATTGGACATCGTTCGACATATTGTCTGAACCTACGTCCTGCCAGTCTAACTGTTTCCTGAGGGGTCTGTTTAAAGCTATGAATCAACGAAGACGTGTCATGTCTAATCCCACTTTTAGAGAATTCAGTGATGAATGACTCTAAAAAGTGATGGATGTCTCTAAATTGCCTTTGTTGCAATGGTTGGAACCAAGTTAAAGCGGTATTCTTTAACGTTAGTCCAAATGCATTATATTGCGTGAACATGTCCTCGACTTGTTCTGCTCTTAGTACTTGCTTGAATTCTGTGACATGGTCATAGGGATCTCTTGTCCCATCAAAATAATTCTTCATTGATTTTACTAATTGAGTGGGTCTCAAAACTCTTGCGTGTTCACGTGGTCTAGGTAGAGGAAAATCATCTCTACCACCTAGTATTCCATGATCTCTTTGTCTCTCCGCTCTATTAGTGGTCGTGGTTGTTCTATCTCTCCCCATGGGATGAGTGAAGCTTACTTCCGGTCTCACGTTATTTCCTTCTCTTTGATGTCCATGGGCTGAGGATGTTCCTGCCCCTTGTTGACTTGTATTCATGTTCGTTCTAGATGGAGGGAATACCAATTCACCTTTCCATGTGCAAGTGTTTTTAGCGCGGTCAGGCACCACAAAGACTCTTTCTGAAGTCTCATCCAGGTATACAACCTTTCCATGTGTATCTGGGTCCTTGAATTCATAGATTGTAATGATGCCTATCTCACCAGGGTGTTCCTTTCTGTACCTCCAAAAGGCTTCATCTGTCTCTTTATTTACAAACAACTCGATGCTCCTGTTATCTTGAGGGATCCATTCTGGGATGAGTACTCTTGTTAATACGGATTTCCCTCTCGGTGTTCTAGGTTCTTCTAACGGTTCTTTTCCTTGAAATTTCGCTTCCGTCTCTAATTGAATTGTGCCAAACTCATTAGTATCGTTTGGTTGTGTACTTAGGACGTACATGGTTCCTTCTTTGTCTAGGTAAGCGTCTCTCTCAAATTTCACCACTGGTCTTTCCAATCCAATGGGTTGATCAGGGTTGTGCAGTTGCACCACTTGCCTTTGCAAACCATCCTCATAGATGCGAGCACCTAGTCGGTTGGTTCGGAGAAACTCTAATTGCGTTCTATAGGGTCCTTCTGGTTTTTCTAGGTATGCTACATGAGACCCTCCTTCTGGTCTGTCTGTGCTAAATGCCATTTCTGATTCGCTAGTCTCTGAGCTCTCGTAGGGGTAATTACTATTCAATTGCTGAGCCCAAGATCGTGCAGTAGTCCTTACACTAGCCTCCGATGATCTAAGGCTTCTTCGGTCCGACTTACCTATATGTTTGCCCGATCTAAGGTTCATTAATTTCCTTCCTTGCACGCTCAATTACACACTTAGATCGTCAATGGTCCTTTGTGATTACTTTCTTGATTCTTTTTAATTTTTCTTTGGATCTTTGTCTTAATTTATACGTCAGGAATTCGACTTTCCGTTATAATTTTGAGTTCTCGTTCCGTCAGACTTATGTTCATTCCTTTAGGTTTTCGTCACACACACCTTTACTTTAAGTCTTAAACTTGAAAGAATTAGGTATCTTGAACTTGAGGCGTTCCTATCGTCGTTAATCCACAACTACCGTTTAGCCTAAGCTAAGAATTGACTGAGGGGGTTGAGTAATCTTCCAACCTCGAGTCGGCTTTTCTGGTTGCTCTGATGCCCTGTTGCCCAAGAAGCCGTGCTTCCCAAGCTCTGCTGTCTTTACTACCTTGCTTGCTCGCCTTTGATTGTCCTTGGTAGACCTGGAAAATTCCAATATTAGACCAATTCACAAGATGATCAAACACTTGAGCATATACACCTTTTATGTCCCTTCCCTTTTGCCCAAAATTTCACTGTGTGCCCCCTGGCTTCCTAGTCCCAAACTAGGTGAACCTCAAAATAGCTTATCTAAAAATAGATGTATCCTTTAAGAAAAAAAAACAGTTGAGCTCACGTAGTACTTGTCAAGAGCTTTCTAACGAGCTATTAAGCTCAAAAAACGGACTTCGGATGAAAAAGTTATGACTGTTCAGGCCCTGGGGGGTAAAAACTCTCAATCAGGTTTTCCTTCAAATATGAGCTAAGGGGTCTCCTATGAGTCTAATGGTCCAAAAATTTTTCAAAAATACCCTCAAATTTGGTCAAAAATTGGAGCCCAAAATTTGCGATGGGGGTGGGCAATCGCGATGGTCTGGGACCGTCGCGATGGTCCAAGCGAACCGTCGCGATGGCGTGGAATTCGGACAATCGCGATGGCCCGAAAAGGCGAACCGTCGCGATGGCTCGAAGTGAACGATCGCGATGGCGTGAGGTCGAACCGTCGCGATGGCCCGAAGTGAACGATCGCGATGGCGTGAAAATGGACCGTCGCGATGGTCCAAAAAATGAACCGTCGCGATGGCGTGATCAGGCGGACAATCGCGATGGCGCGGTCAACGGTCAAAGGTAGACAATCGCGATGGTCCGAAGTGAACCGTCGCGATGGTCACAAGTGCGATGGCGTGAGCCAATCGTGATGGTCCGATTTTGGGCTGTCGCGATGGTCCAAAAAATGAACCGTCGCGATGGTCTATCTGGACACGTGGCACTGTCGTGGCGATGGCGTGGGCCAATCGCGATGGTCCGGGGTCAGCTGAACAATCGCGAAGGTCCAAGTGGACCGTCGCGATGGCTCAAGTGGACCGTCGTGATGGTCCGAAAAAGCGAACCGTCGCGATGGTCCGGCCGAGCCGTCGCGATGGCTTGAGCCTATCGCGATGGTGCGACACAATCGCGATGGTTTGAGCCAATCGCGATGGTCCACCAAACAACGAATTTTTGAAATGCAGCTGTGGTTTCGTGTATACGCAGGGATCGCCTACCTCGTGGTGTGGTCGCCTACCTCAAAATCCGAACTTGGCGGACCATCGCGATGGTCTGACACAGTCGGAAATTTCTGACAGAAAGTACATTTTTTACCTTTTGGAAGCTTTCCTGATGCTCTGAAGCTCTGTACCTGCAAGAAAACTCAAGAAAACGCAAGCGCACACAAGCACAAAAATTCTCTCTCGCTCTCTCGCATGCACAAATGAGGGGAAATGAGGTGAATGGGTGGATATGGTGAATTTTCTCATTTTTTTGGAAATGGAGATGATGATGCGATGATGAAGATGGAGTATGGGGAAGGTGAAAAACACTAAAAACTAAGTAAAAACAACAACAAAAACTGAAATTTTTACCTTCCAACGCCACTTCTTGCTATACTCTTACCATCACACATTCGTCCTAGACTCGATCCCTGGCAACGGCGCCAAATTTGGTGTTGCTCTAGCACAATGGTAAGTACCACGTTAAGAAGCTTCACCTCCTTAATGTCAATCCGTGGGAGAGGTAGGAGTGATATGAAGATCGTGAACGTGAGATGATGTGAGAGTGAAGGTGAGAAGCACAAAGATGCACACACACGTACACACACACTATGAAGAGACAAGCAAGACACAATGGAAGGTGGGAAATTAGTTCTATTACTCAAGAATACTCTTACAAGCTCAAACTAGCTCTAAGCTCACACTAACCAAAATGAACCAACCTAAAAAATGAGCTCTCTAGCTCTTTTTATAGTTTCTAGACTAGTTTTGACCGGTTTCACATCTAGTGACCGGCCTAGTTAAAAAATAGGTCCTAGATGCTATTTGGAAGGGTAAACGGTGTCTAAAAATAACGAAAATTGGTATGCGCATTCTACCTAAGCTCCTCAAGCTCGAGGACTCCTCGGCTTGCACAAAATGGAGCTATGGATTACAAAATGGGGTTTTGTCTATATTACATATGTTACAAGAGTGATGAAAATCATTGTTGGATGTTTGAAGAAATAATAAGAAACATATTTGTTTGAAAAAATGATCCGACTGGCTCCCTGCTCCGTCTTTACATGCTTCCATGTCGTCTGTGCCTCTGACTGCTTCCAACACTAGGTATAACCCATGTCCAGAACCACGAGGAGCAACTAGACCGTATGAACATGGAGGATGTAGCCAACCTCAACCTATACTAGGACAACAACCACCCCACCCACCAGCTCCTACACAAGGGCATAACATCACAATACAAGTTGTTTGTCTTGAGTGTGGCAAAGAACAACTCCTTAAAGATTGTCCTGGACACCCCTCTAGTGCACCGAAGGTTACACCCGTTAACGTAGTAGGATTAGTAGGGGATTCAATTTCCAATAGCGATAATGTGGCTCCTATACATGCAGTTACTAGGGCACAAGCCTTACAACAAGCTAAACCAGCTGAACAATCCGAGCCAAGTGATTCAGGAGAGCCTAGTAAGAGAAAAACAAGAACACGGAAGGATACTAAAGAGAAGGTCAATCGTAAGTGGACCAAAAAGTTATCTGAACTAGAAGAAAGCTTGAAAGATGCAAAAACACGAATAGAAGATATTGCCTCTCAAAGCCCCTCGCATGTCACAATTCCATTTACACCACCTCATCCCCACCCACCAACCATTGTAAATAGACCACAACTAGGTCTGTTCTTGCAGATCCCACCCCAGAAGACTTGGACATGATGTTCAAGGCATACTAGGCTCGACTTCAAGAAGGGCCAACACCTGCAAACCTAGACAAGAGCTACCCTAGAGCAGATTTAGAGATTGAATGGACAAAAATGTGCATAAAAATGGTGGAACTAGCTCAAACTATGTTTGAGGCCAATCAATCGTTCAATCAGATGAATGCTATTACACCGGGTTTGCACTTCAAGGGCTTACTAGATAGATTAGAGTAGTTGGTAAATAAACCACAAGTTTGTTTGCCTCCAAAGGCTCAACCAACTGTTGAAAGAGGAAGCTCATCACCCAAGAAAGTCTATGTTCCAGATTCCATAGACGATGGAGAACCTCTTTCAATTCAACAACACTCTCAAAAGTTCTTGTGGGAAATACAAGAAGAGAAATGGGCCAAGGAGAAGGATAATCCCCCTCCTATTCTTGAGATTGATGACCTTCATGATCTATTTCTACAAGACATCCCATCTATATATGGAGACCAAGTAGATCAACAAGAGGAAAAAAGTTCAGGATTTGAATCCAATTCTTTACAAGAGTTGCCACAATTCACAGGCCCATGGGAATCTGAATCTCTTAAGATCAGAGCTCCCACAATATTGATCAGAAACGAAGACTCAGTGGTTCCTAGAAACACTGATGTCATGAAGAACAATAAGGTTCAGTGGCATCTCACTGTAGAGGAGCTGCTCAAAGAAAAACCTGAGCTATGGAATCATGTGAAGGATCAGGTTCCAGAACTTGATTCCAATATGCCAAAAGCAGACTCTACGCAAAAAGTTCCAGAGATACCTCTAGACAAAATAGGGGACATGAGCAAAGGTGAGGAAGGTAATACTTATCTTCCGATCACCTACCAAGGTTACACAACCAAAGCGATCATAGATTCTGGTGTTGGTGTTGCTATTGCGACCACTTCTGTGTGGAAGCAATGGGGTAAACCCGCATTAAGGCCAACTAGAATGAAGCTTCAGATGGCTGATGGCCATGTGGAAAGACATCTAGGATTGCTAGAAGGGATAACTCTAACCACTTGTGGTGTAGAGTTTGAGCACACCTTTGCTATATGTGACTTTGGTAAAACTACTACCTACGAAATGATCCTAGGAAGACCCTTCCTACGACAACTGCAAGTTGTACAGGATTGGGGAACCAATTCCTTGTACTTGTAGTGCTTAGGGGTCACAACCAAGGTCAATTTGAAGGATTACACCTTCAGAGATGTACCACCCCTATAGTGGAATCCTATCCACAAGGAGCGAAAAGATTCAATCTCTGTGCATTCTAAAAGTTCATCTGATACATCTTGGATGCATGAAGATACTCATTTGTGGATTTGCAAAGTCGCAAAGGAAGAGGAAAAACGCTTAAAGGCTAGAGAAAAAGGAACTTCCTAGGAGATAGACCAGTTAAAGACCCAACCTATACACCGATGATCTTTCCAGATGAGGAATTTGAGCCTCATGGTTGGGCAGAAATCTTAGCTACCATGGACATTGCAGTTAATGAAGAACAATGGACACCTCATTGTGATGAGGAGGGTTATGATATTTCAATGTTCATGTGTCAGCCCTTGCTAGAAGAATGTGACCCTAGTGACTTCATAGAAGAAGAAGAGAACGAAGACAATCTAGAGTCCATTGTAATGGATAGTTGCTTTGACTCAGAGAAGCACTATCTAGAAGATATAGGAGTATTTACCCAAAAGGAAGAAGAACCTCTCACAAGCATTAAAACTGTCAATTCAAAGGATGGAAGTGAAGGAGGACAAAAGAGAAAAAAGAGAAAAGCTATGAAAGAAGAAGTGGAGGAATCATTGTTTCAAGTACCATAAAATTTCAAGAAATATGAAGTTGAGGACCGAAAAATTTTGGTACGAATGCCTAAGAGAGAGGCCATTAACAGGAGAAGCATATGATAACAAAGAAAAGACCAAAAAAATCATAGTTACCATTGAAGAGAACAAAGAGAGATATACGTACATAGGAGATGACCTAAGTAAAGAAGAGGAAGCAGAGTTGGTAGCTTTGTTACGAGAATATAGGGACATGTTTGCGTGGCACTATAGAGACTTGAAGGGAGTAGATCCGAAGGTTTGTTCTCATACGATCCGCATGATAGCAAACGCCAAGCCCACCAAACAGAAGCCCTACACATATAATGACACCTATGCAGCTAAAATAAAAGAGGAAATTGACAGATTGATTAAAGCCGGATTCATCTATGAGATTGAGCATACTAAATGGGTGTCCCCTGTTGTAGTGGTACCCAAGAAGAACGAGAAGTTGTGTGTGTGTATTAACCTTAAAAAACTTAATGCCTCTACAGTTAGAGATAGTTATCCGCTTCCAATCATTGATCATTTATTAGAGCGTGTTGCAGGCAGGGAAGTTTATAGCTTCCTTGATGGATTTTCAAGCTACAACCAAGTAGCCATTGCCACTGAAGATCAACACAAAACGACATTTTCCACAGAGTGGGGAGTCTTTGCATTTCGTGTGATGCCATTTGGGCTCACCAATGCACCTGCAACATTCCAAAGGCTCATGTGTCATGTCTTCAAAGAGTTCTTGCGAAAGAGCTTAGAAGTATATGTGGACGATTTATGTGCTCATTCCCAAGAAAGGAGATGTCACATTGTTGAAGCTCAAAGTCAAGGACAAAGCATGGAAGCACATCAAAAGGTGGACACACAAGGAAAGGGAGCAAGTAGGGAGCTCCAAGAAGTGTATGTCAAATTTTCAGAAGAATTCCCTACAAAAATAGTGATTTTCATCACTAAAAACCATTGTAAATACCATTATCTATTTTTAGTAACTCCATTTTGTTCAAGCCGAGGAGTCCTCGAGCTTGAGGAGTATTAGAAGTACCATCATACCAATTTTCATAATTTTTAGACTTCGTTTGAGCCCTCAAATAAGCCCTGGAACCTAATTTTTAACTAGGCCGGACACTAGGTCTGGACAGGGCCAAAACTAGTCAAAAAACTATAAAAAGAGCTAGAGAGCTCATTTTTGGGGGTTAGCTTGTTAGAGAATAGAACTTTTGTAAGAGAATTCTTTTGCAATCTAAGCTTTCCATTGTTCCTCTCTTTGATCTTACTTTGTGCGCGTGTGTGTGTATGTGTGTGCATGTTTGTGTGCTTTCACTCACGCACTTGTGCCTTCATTTGCTCGTGGTCTTCATACCGGTCCTCACGTCTCCGCGGATTGACAAGTAAAGGAGGTGGTGCTTACGCTTGAGCTACACCAAATTTTGGCGCCGTTGCCGGGGAGAGAGCTTCGAGGACGAGCGTTGTGATGGTCAGATCGTAGATTTGTGACGTTGGAAGGTAAAAAAACTATCATTTCAGTTCATTTTCTGTTTTTTCCTCTTCATCTTCATCATCATCATCATCTCCACCTTCTTTCACCTTCTTCTTCATAGAAAATTCTAGTTTTTTTGTGCATTTTCACCATCTTCATACCATTTTTCATGCATTATTGTGTGGGAAGGAGTTAGGAGAAGCAAGGGAGAGCAAGCGCTGTGTTTTTTTTATGATTTTCTGCTCATACGGAGCTCGCCATAGCCCGCGCTCAGAAATTTGAATTTCCCGCCAAAAAACGCGATTCTGTGATGAAAATCGCGATTCTGTGAAAATTCAAAATTTTTGAAAAATCACGATTTTCTGTTTTCCCGCCTAAAAGTTGGCTGAAAAAATCACGATTCTGTGGTCATTCTCAAAATCGTGATTTTCAAAAACACGATTTTGTGCTCAAAATCGCGATTTTCATATAAAAAACACGATTCTGAAAAAAATACGATTTTGTGAAAAAACACGATTTTGTGAATCGCGATTCTCTGAGTCAAAATCGCGATTTTCAAAAACACGATTTTGTGATCAACATCGCGATTTTCATGTCAAAAATACGATTCTGAGAAAATACGATTCTGAGAAAATACGATTTTCAGCGGGCTCAAAATCGCGATTCTCACAAATCACGATTTTCAGTCAAAAAACACGATTTTGAGAAAAAAAGGCGATTCTGTGTAATCACGTTTGTTTGCTCAAAATCGCGATTTTCAAAAACACGATTTTGTGCTCAACATCGCGATTTTCATGCCAAAAAACACGATTTTGTGAAAAAACACGATTTTGTAAATCACGATTCTCTGAGTCAAAATCGCGATTTTCAAAAACACGATTTTGTGCTCAACATCGCGATTTTCATGCCAAAAACACGATTCTGAGAAAATACGATTTTCAGTGGGCTCAAAATCGCGATTCTCACAAATCACGATTTTCAGCAAAAAACACGATTTTGTGAATCACGATTCTCTGAGTCAAAATCGCAATTTTCAAAAACACGATTTTGTGCTCAACATCGCGATTTTCATGTCAAAAAACGCGATTTTCATAAACACGATTTTGTGATCAACATCGCGATTTTCAGAAACACGATTTTGTGATTAAAATCGCGATTTTCAGAAACACGATTTTGTGATCAAAATCGCGATTTTCAAAACACGATTTTCTACTCAAAATCGTGATTTTTTCAAAAGGTCCTATTTGACTGTTTTGACCCCTAGGAGCCTGAATTGGCATAAGTTTTTCATCCAAAGTCCATTTTTGAGCTCTATAGCTCGTTGGAAAGCTCGTTTCAAATCCTACACGGCCTCAACTGTTTTTTTCAAGAATAACGCGTTGATTTTGAGATAGGATAATTTGAAGTTGACCCTCAAGTGGGACTAGGGAACCAAGGGGACTCCAAAGAATTTTTGAACCATACCAAGGGGAAAATTTGGACTCTTGACTAAAGCTTATGAACCTGAGATCTGGTAGACACTTAGGCAAGGATAAACAAAGCATTAGATCTTCTGAGGCTAGTGTCAACCATACATCCAAGTCTTGGACACAACAACTAAGTGGTGATCTTTTACTAAGTTCAGACACAAGTGATTCAGAAATGTCTTTTAGCATGGGAAAACCTGCAGGTGGCTCAGGGACTGCCCATCTACAAACATCGGAAGGTCCCTATAAGACATAGTTGGAATATATTCGGACCAACCAATGAGGTGCTCGCATCTATGAGGATGGTCTGAGGCGATCAGTGGTCCAACTCAAAAATCCAGATCAATCCTTTGGACTTGAACACCCGGTGGTCAAGTTCGAAGAGGGTTCATACATTGATAAGGAAGGAACCATGTATGTGGTTACCAACCAACCAGATAGGACCGATGAGTTTGGAAATATCATTCATGAGAATGAGATAGGAGACCTAGAACAAGGAAATATAGGACAAGGATCCCAGACTCCTAGAGGCAAGTCAGTTTTGACCCGAGTGATCACTCCAGACTGGATCCCTCAAGACAACAAAAGCATAGAACTATTTTTGAATAGAGAAACAGAGGAAGCCTTTTGGAGATTCAAGCCAGAACAACCTAGCCAATTGGGCATAGTCATCATCTACGAGTTCAAGGATCCAGAGATACCAGGCAAAGTTGTCTACCTGGATAACACATCAGAGAAAATTTTCTTGGTAACAGAACATGATAGACATGCATATACTTGGAAGAATGAATTGATTTTCCCCCCACCAAGATCCAATGTTTCCCATGGCCTCCAAGGAGTAGGATCATCCCTCGCTCATGAAGCCCAGAGAGAAAGAACTAGAGAGAGACCTGAGGTAAGTTTTGCACACACCGTGGGCAAGAATAGGTCAGGATTTGAAAATGAAAGACCTGAAAGAGAGAGACATCAAGCACATAGGCAACAAAGAGATGAACAGGATTTTCCATTGCCTAGACCCCGAGAGTACCCAAGAACCCTTAGACCCATTCAAGTGATCAAGGCAATGAAGAACTATTTCGATGGGACAGGGGATCCTTATGATCATGTGGCCGAGTACAAACAAGTGCTGAGAGCCGAACAAATTGAGGACTGGTTCACCCAGTACGAGGCATTTGGTTTGACCCTTAAGGGCACTGCCTTAGCTTGGTTTCAACCATTGAGTAGTCGCAACTATCGCAATATAGGTCAACTGCTAGACGAATTCATTGTAGAATTTTCCAAGAGTGGTATCAGGCATAACACTTCATCCCTGATCCACAGTTTCAAGCAGACACCCCAAGAAACAGTGCGACTAGCCGGTAGAAGGTTCAGACAGTACCTAGAAAGATGCCCTGCTCCCGAGTTACCCACACCAGCCAAACAGGTGGCTTTGTTCTTAGATGGCTTACTGAGCACAAAGTTAAGATCATATGTATATTTGAAAGAGCCTAGATCCATAGAAGAGTGCGTGCGGACATGCATTGACATAGAAGATAACTTGGGTGAGGAGTTAGGATTATCCAAACTCTATAAGGATTCAGACAGTTCTACTAGTCATACTCCAAAAATCTCCACGGAAATAGAGGAGATAGCTGAGCAAGTTGCCAAGAAGCTGGGAGTCCAAAATAGACAAACACAAAGAGTCACTCCAGTGAATCGGTGTTATACTTGTGGGGGCGACCACATGGCTAATGTATGCCCAATGCAAAACCAAAACATTAGAGAAAGGAATGCTCCATATTGCACTATTGAGAGAAAATACACAAACCACACGGCTCAAGATTGTCCCTACAATAGGCAGGCTGTTAGACAGAATTATCAGCAACCTTACCCACAAGGTAGGTATCAGAACCAATACCAACAGCCATATTATAGACCACAACAACAATATCAGGTACCATATAGGCCACAACCTGTCTTGGGAAACCAACCACCAGCTCCAGCCAACGTGATTCCAGTCAAATATGCTGTGGGAGAGGAAAATCCAAATAGAGCATTGGTGCCCCTAACCCCGTGGATACCAGATAATGACTCTCATGCTCATAGTTCAGACTACTCCCATGAAGGTAGTCCACATGCGTATTACACAGAGTCACCTGAACATAGCGAGATTTACTCGTATCAATATGAGGCACCACCTATGGAGCAAAATTGGGAGCCAGAATACTCCAATGTCATGTACACAAATCCTAACCCTAGGCCCCAGTTGAGACAAATGAGACCACAAGCCCCTAGAGGATCTTGTTTTAGATGTCAAGGTGATCATTTCATTCGTGACTGTCCCCACCCACCATCTCCGAGTCAAGGACAGACTATCACAATACAGGCTTTTTGTCCTGATTGTGGCAAAGACCATCTCCCCAGAGATTGTCCAAGAAACCCCTCTAGTGCACCCAAGATTACACCCATTAATGTGGTAGGGTTAGTGGCAGATTCAAGTTCAAGTAGTAGCAATGTGGCTCCTATACAAGCTGTCACTAGAGCACAAGCCTTAAAACAGGATAAACTAGTAGAACAATCAGAGTCGAGTGAGTCGGGAGAGCCTAGTAAGAGGAAAACAAGAACATGGAAGGATACCAGAGAGAAGGCCAATCGCAAGTGGAATAAAAAGTTATCGGAACTAGAAGAAAGCTTAAAAGAAGCGAAAACAAAAATAGAAGAAATTGCATCTCAAAGCCCCTCGCATGCCGAAACTCCATCCACTCCACCTCATCCCACCCCACCACCCATTGTAAATAGACCACAACCAGGGTCTGTTCTTGCAGATCCAACCCCAGAAGGCTTGGACATGATGTTCAAGGCCTACCAGGCTCGACTTCAAGAAGGGCCTAGAGCTGCAAACCTAGACAAGAGTTACCCTAGAGCGGACTTAGAGATTGAACGGATGAAAATGTGCATGAAAATGGTAGAACAAGCTCAAGCCATACTTGAGACTAGTCAAAAGTTCAATCAGACAAACTCTATCAAATCAGATTTGCATTTCCAGGGCTTACTAGAAAGATTAGAGCAGTTGGTAAACAAACCACAAGTTTCTTTACCTCCACAGGCTCAACCAGTTATTGAAAGAGGAAGCTCACCACCAATGGGAGCTTATGTTCCTAATTCCACGGATCAAGGAATACCTCCTTCAATTCAACAGTACTCTCAAGAATTCTTGCGGGAAATACAAGAAGAGAAATGGGCCAAGGAGAAGGGTAATTCCCCTCCTATTCCTGAGATTGATGATCTTCATGATCAATTTCCCCAAGACATCCCATCTATTTACGAAGATGAAGCAGAACAACAAGAAGACGAAAGGTTAGATTTTGAATCTAATACCTTAGAAGAATTGCCTCAATTTCCCGGCCCATGGGAATTTGAATCTCTCCAGATTAGAGCTCCCACAATACTAGTAAGAAATGAAGACTCAGTGGTTCCAAGGAACACGGATGTCGTGAAGAACACTAAGGTTCAGTGTCATCTCACTGTAGAAGAGCTGCTCAAAGCAAAACCTGAGCTTTGGAATCATGTGAAGGATCAGGTTCCAGAACTTGATTCCAACATGCCAAAAGCAGGCTCCAAGCAAAGGGTACCAGAGATACCTCTAGACAAAATAGGGGACATGTGTGAGGGTGAAGAAGGTAATACTTATCTTCCAATCACTTACCAAGGTTACACAACCAAAGCAATCATAGATTCAGGTGCTGGTGTTGCTATTGCAACCACCTCCTTGTGGAAGCAATGGGGCAAGCCCACATTAAGGCCAACTAGAATGAAGCTTCAAATGGCTGATGGTCATTTTGAAAGACCTCTAGGATTGCTAGAAGGGATCACTCTAACCACTTGTGGTGTAGAGTTTGAGCACACATTTGCTATATGTGACTTTGAGAAAAATAATGTCTATGAGATGATCCTAGGAAGACCCTTCCTACGACAATTGCAAATAGTACAGGATTGGGGAACTAACTCCTTGTACTTACAGCACTTAGGGGTCACCACCAAGGTCAATTTGAAGGATTACACCTTCAGAGATGTACCACCCCTACAGTGGAATTCTATCCACAAAGCAAAAGAAGATTCCATCTCTGTGCATTCTGAAAGTTCACCTGATCCATCATGGCTGCATGAAGATACTCATTTGTGGATGTGCAAGGTCGCAAAGGAAGAGGAAAAACGTTTAAAGGCAAGAGAAGAAGGAACTTCGTTAGGAGATAGACTAGTTAGAGACCCAGCCTACACACCGATGATCTTTCCAGATGAGGAGTTTGAGCCTCATGGCTGGCCAGAAATCTTAGCCACCATGGACATTGCTGTCAATGAGGAACAGTGGACACCTCATTGTGATGAGGAGGGTTATGATATCTCAGTTTTCATGTGTCAACCCTTGCTAGAAGAATGTGACCCTAGTGATGTCATAGAGGAAGAAGAGAATGACGATGATCTGGAGTCTATTGTGATGGATAGTTGCTTTAACTCAGAGCAACACTATCTAGAAGATATAGGAGTGTTCACCCAGAAAGAAGAAGAACCTCTCACAAGTATTAAAACAGTAAACTCAAAGGATGGAAGTGAGAGTAGTCAAAAGAAAAAGAAAAGAAAAGCAGTGAAACAAGAAGAGGAGGAATCATTGTTTGAAGTACCAGAAAACTTCAAGAAATATGAAGTTGACGACCGCAAAATTTTGGTACGAATGCCTAAGAGAGAGGCCATCATAGGAGAATCATATGATAATAAAGAAAAGACCAAGAAGATTGTAGTGACCATTGAAGAGAACGAAGAGAGATGCACATATGTAGGAGATGACCTAAGTGCAAGAGAAGAAATGGAGCTCATAGCTCTATTAAGGGAATATAGGGATGTGTTTGCATGGCACTATAGAGACTTGAAAGGGGTAGATCCAAGAATTTGCTCTCATACTATCCCCATGACTGCTGATGCTAAGCCCACCAAACAGAAGCCCTACACATATAATGATACCTATGCAGCCAAAATAAAAGAAGAAATTGATAGGTTGATTGAAGCTGGATTCATCTATGAGATTGAGCATACCGAATGGGTGTCCCCCATTGTTGTGGTACCCAAGAAGAATGGGAAGTTGCGAGTGTGTATTAACCTTAAAAACGTTAATGCCGCTACAATTAGAGATAGTTATCCACTTCCAATCACAGAACACCTATTGGAGCGTGTTGCGGGCAAGGAAGTTTATAGCTTCCTTGATGGATTTTCAGGTTACAATCAAGTAGCCATTGCCCCAGAAGATCAACACAAAATAGCTTTTGCTACAGAGTGGGGAATCTTTGCATTTCGTGTGATGCCATTTGGGCTCACCAATGCACCTGCAACATTCCAAAGGCTCATGTGTCATGTCTTCAAAGAGTTCTTGCGAAAGAGCTTAGAAGTGTATGTGGATGATTTATGTGCTCATTCCCAAGAAAGAAGGTTTCACATCCCTGAGCTCAGACAAATCTTCAACAAGTGTAGAGAATATCGAGTGTGTCTGAACCCAGAAAAGTGTGTGTTTATGGTGCGTCAAGGTAAAATCTTAGGTCATATTGTTTCTAAGAATGGAATCTCAACAGATGAAGATAAGGTACGAGCCATAGCGGAGCTACCAAGGCCAAGGAATATTAAAAAGGTACAAGCCTTTATGGGCCATTGTGGATACTACCGTAGGTTTATCCACATGTACGCGATCATAGCTAGACCCCTTTATGCCTTGTTGTCTAATTTTGAGTGGAACGACGAATGCGAGAATTCTTTCAACGAACTGAAGAAACGTTTGTGCACGGCACCAATACTCACCACTCCTGATTGTAATAAACCATTCCATGTCCATGTGGATGCATCCAATCATGCCATAGGATGTGTGCTAGCACAACTCACAAGTGAAGGAAACTTAGATTTGCCCATAGCATATGCTAGTAGACAGCTCACCGCAGCTGAACGGAACTATACCACAACTGAGCGAGAGGGCTTAGGCATGGTATATGCTGTGAAGAAGTTTAGACACTATTTATTGGCCAACAAGTTCAAGTTTTTCACTGATCATCAAGCTTTGTTATATTTGGTCAATAAACCTTGCAATACTGGACGCTTAGTAAGATGGTTCCTCTTACTAATGGAATATGACTTTGAAGTTGTTGTCAGGAAAGGTAGAACCCACCTTCTGGCAGATCACCTTTCTCGCATCACTTCAGGAGAGTCACCGCAAGGAGTGTCTGACGAATTACACGATGCTTATCTGTTCAATTTAGAAGTTGTTCCTAAATGGGCAAATAAGTTGGTACCAGTCCTCACCTTTGGCCCTGCAAATAAGAATGTGAAAACGTCACAAGAAGAAATTGTAAAATCACAAAAATATCACATATTAGCAGGAAACATGTACAAACAAGATACTGAGGGTGTATTAGCTTGTTGTGTGGAGGATGATGAACATAGTAGTTGGTTGCAACAAGCCCATGAAGGAATGCTAGGAAATCACTATTCTAAACAACGAACATTGCAGAATCTAAAGCGTTTAGGAGTGTATTGGCCTAGCATGGACAAAGAAATACATGAGTGGATTAAGAATTGTCCAAGGTGCAGAGAGAGACCCCCAGTGGAGCATGCGACCCTTTATCAAGTTTCATTAATTCCAGGTTGGAGTGCTCCATTGGTAGAGTTTATGAGATCGGGAAGATTACCCAAAGAGGCTAGTCTAGCAAGAAGAAGAAGCATGGAGCAAGAGGCTCAAGGCTACGCCTTAGTAGGGGACAACCTATACCGAAGAGGCAAAGATGGTTACTTAAGACTATGCGTTCATGAATCAGACTATTTAAGGGTCTTAGAGACTGCACACAGCGGTGTTGCAGGTGGACATTTTGGTCCTGACCGAGTGATCAAGACCATTCTATTCTCAGGACTTTGGTGGCCCACTCTTCATATGGACGCACATACCTATGTGAAGAAATGTGACACATGCCAACGTGCACAATATCCAGTGAGAAAAGACGAGATGCCCTTGAGGCCAATGATGGGAGGACGTGCATTTTGGAAGTGGGGCATAGACTTCATAGGTCCTATTAACCCCCCAGCTAGAAACTCCCATGCAGAGTACATCATTGTAGCCACAGATTACCTTACAAAGTGGGTAGAAGTCAAAGTCACAACAAAGAATGATGCTCAGACTACGGCTAAGTTCTTATTCGAGAATGTGTTCACGAGATATGGACTACCAATAGAGTTGGTGAGCGATAGAGGCACACACTTCTTGAATGAAGTCATTGAAAATCTTCTCCAAGAATTCTTGGTGATACATAAGAAATCCGCCCCCTATCATCCACAAGCCAACGGACAAGCTGAGAGTACCAATAAGATCCTCTGTAACGTATTGACAAAACTGGTAAATAATAAACGCTCTGATTGGGACAAACAACTTCATCATGCTGTTTGGGCTTATCGAGTTGCCTACAAAACGGTACTCAACGCCACCCCATTTCAGATGGTCTTCGGACAGAACGCTGTGCTACCATTAGATTTCTTAATCCCTGCCTTAAAAGTAGCACAAGAGTATGAGTGGAATGGGCATGAATTGTCCTCTAGGATCTTTGATCTCGAACGCTTGGGTGAGACGCGGCTACGAGCGGCAGCAGGCATCTACGCTGCAAAGAAGAGGCAAAAGGCATACTTTGATGCACACATCAAGGATAAGGGATTGAAAGAGGGAGATCTAGTGTTGGTATACACACTAAAACAACATGCCCGTAAGTTGGAAAAAAGAGGATACGGACCCATGATCATTAATAGAATTTCCACTAGTGGTGCAGTTCAGTTGGCCACTCTAGAAGGAGATATCTTGCCAAACTATATTAGTGGCTGTAGAGTCAAGCTATATCAAGAACCTCTTACTGAGGATATGCTAATGAGACTCAACACTGCTAAGAAGCGAAAAGAAGAAGAGTTAAGAGTGAGAGAAGAAGCACAGGTAGAGGCCAGAGAGCGTATTAGGCGAAATAAGTTAAGGCGATTAGGCCTAGAAGTCAACTCAAAAGCCCCAAAATATCACATGGATATGTGTCAAAAGTCAGGCATAACGACTTCTCAGGTCATTGACCGAAGACCCTTTGTGACCATAGAGATAGGACAAGGGAAGGGTGCAAGGACGGTGAAAGCATTGATTGACTCAGGTGCATCAAGTAGTGCAGTTAGACTTTCCTACTGCCAAGACTTGCAGTTGAACATCAATCCCATAGAAGCTTATCTCATAGGATTGGGAGGTGTGGAAACCCCTTGTTTGGGCGAGGTGGAACTTCCCATCTACCTTCAAGATGTTCCAATGAGAGTCAAAGCGCTAGTATGTCAAGATGAGAACCTTACAGAACCACTTGTCTTGGGTCAAGATTGGATCTATGACCATGCAGTTAACTTAAACCTAAGAAGTCAAATTCTTCAAGTTTGGGTACATGAACAATGCATTACAATAGAATTAGAGAACTGCATGCTCCTAAATCATGGCACCACACACTCTCTTAGTTCTTCCAAGACTAATCATATGAAAGAAGATGTATGTGTCAAAAGCTCTATGATGCAGAAGGAGTCAATCGTGGAAGACCAGGTTCGAAGGCGTGTGGATCTTTCTTCTTCTCCAAAGAATCAAGTAACCACAGTTGTGAGTCCACCACACAAGCAAACACAACCGTTCACGACAACTGCTACAACAATTAGAAAGACACCATTCGATAAAAAAGCAGTTCAGAGCATGAAGCAGATATGGGTACGCAAAGGAGAGCAACCACCAACCTTGCCCCCACAAATTCCATCCAGGCAAGCCAACCAAGTCAGAAGACGAAGAAAGCAGCTCGGACAAGCTCAATCACAAGGTATCCAACAAGTTTGGGTGCCTAAGAAGTTAGCTGCAGCTCAACAAGGGCAATTGCAAATGTGGGTACCTAAGAAGCTCTTACATCCACAACAACCTATGTTCTCCCACATGCGAAAGGTCTCAACCAAGAAGCCAAAAAGAGATGAAGGTAAGAACCACGTACAGAGACCGGAAGAAGATCAAATCAGCTCTTCAAGAAAAGTAGGAAGACGTGCACAAAGGATATGGGTTTGGAAGCCAAAAGTACAAGCAACCTCCATCGAACCAAAGCGCCAACCACACTGGATACCACAGTTCAGAACGCATCCAAAGAGGAAGACGCCTGAAGTGACCTCTATAGTGCCAAATGATGTTCTAAAATGGACTCCAATAAGGAGGATTACATCAGTTCGAGACTCAAAGGATACCTCCACCAAGGTCGGCATCAACCTCCACAAATAATATCGAAAGCCTCGAACGAGCAACAACCATGTGCTCCTTGCACAACCCTGTCTTTTGCACCATTCAGGTCATGCATTTCCAAAGTATGCATTAATATAGGGCCACATTACACGGCCGTGCATAGACACACTTGAGAATCCCATGCACAAGAGCACAGTGACATATGTCAAACATTTCTATTGATACTAACTTTTGTGTCTTGTTTTGTGATATCCTTTTCCTCAAAAAAAAAAAAAAAAGGTAGAAAGAAAAGTGGGAGAGAGCTTGTTCCCAGGTTTGGCTTATGAAACATGAATGAGTCATGCTTAGTTGAAGGTGGAACTGTTGATTACTAGGCATTTATCAATTTGGATAGAAGTGTGTCTCGGCCAGCAGTGAGATTATTGCTGCCTTATCTGGTAGAGGACAAGCATTTGGCATGAACATGGCATCTACAACTATGATTTTCTCTTACCATGGTAGGAATGAAGAGCTTGAAGGTCCGCAACTTGGGTGATGCTTAACTACTTCATGTACCAGAGCATCCAAGGAGATATCTGCACAAGGTAGTTCTGGAGGAGAAGACTTCTGCATATGGTGAGCTAAAGAGAATATGTGAAACTCAGCTTGGTGTAGTTACCCGATGTTGCTTGCCAAGGAATATAAAGCAATTCAATTCTCAGTATTTCCTGAACCAGTATGGAACAGTAGCACTGGTGAATGGTCTATGTCAATCAGCATGGTAATCTCTTAGAAACCGGCACGTGTCCAATATTCCTCTGAGTGTCAATATAGGGAAGTGAACGTGCATGAGCCCAAGCTCATAAATGCACATTGTTAGTGACAAATGTTGCTTTGAAAAGAGGAGAGGGGATCCACCACTCAAAAGATCTCATCAGTGGACAATCAACATGGACATTCATCAACAAGGTTCCATCCCAAAGGCCGAGTGTACAACACGAAGAGACAAACATCCATCAACCTTCTCCATGGTAAGTATCTTTACTCTGGAAACACCATAACCATGATAGTTTAGGAAACCTCTTCGTCAGCATACCCGTGAGCACTTAGCTCAAGACCCGCAATTTTTGCACCATACTTCTTTCAATGCATTTTCCAAGTAAGCATGCGTAGGGCTACATTACCAGGCCATGCACAAGGCACATACTTTTTTTCAACCCAGGCACGAACACACTTACCCATCATTCATTATGGGTTATGAGTAGTTGGCATGACTCCTCTCAACATCATCTTTGGAAGAGCTAGCGGACGTTATGGGAACAACATCCATATCTCCGAAGCAAATTGAAGCCAGTAGTTGCTCCAAATCACTCTTGACAACCTCTTTTGAGCAACTTGTAGTTTTGAAAGCTCACAACGACACATTCTTGCTGGAATCCAAGGAACCAGCTCATACAACAGATGGACACCACCTCTCAAAGCACTACATGGAACAACCCTTCCAACAAGGGTCTGTCAGGGACGACAGACTCGAGAGGGGGGGGAGTGTTGAACCTCAAAGTCAAGGACAAAGCATGGAAGCACATCAAAAGGTGGACACACAAGGAAAGGGAGCAAGTAGGGAGCTCCAAGAAGTGTATGTCAAATTTTCAGAAGAATTCCCTACAAAAATAGTGATTTTCATCACTAAAAACCATTGTAAATACCATTATCTATTTTTAGTAACTCCATTTTGTTCAAGCCGAGGAGTCCTCAAGCTTGAGGAGTATTAGAAGTACCATCATACCAATTTTCATAATTTTTAGACTTCGTTTGAGCCCTCAAATAAGCCCTGGAACCTAATTTTTAACTAGGCCGGACACTAGGTCTGGTGAGGGCCAAAACTAGTAAAAAAACTATAAAAAGAGCTAGAGAGCTCATTTTTGGGGGTTAGCTTGTTAGAGAATAGAACTTTTGTAAGAGAACTCTTTTGCAATCTAAGCTTTCCATTGTTCCTCTCTTTGATCTTACTTTGTGCGCGTGTGTGTGTATGTGTGTGCATGTTTGTGTGCTTTCACTCACGCACTTGTGCCTTCACTTGCTCGTGGTCTTCATACCGGTCCTCACGTCTCCGCGGATTGACAAGTAAAGGAGGTGGTGCTTACGCTTGAGCTACACACATCCCTGAGCTCAGACATATCTTCAACAAGTGTAGAGACTACCGAGTGTGTCTGAACCCAGAAAAGTGTGTGTTCATGGTGCGTCACGGTAAAATCTTAGGTCATATTGTTTCAAAGAATGGAATATCAACAGATGAGGACAAAGTAAGAGCCATAGCTGAGTTACCGAGGCCAAGGAATGTTAAAGAGGTACAAGCCTTTATGGGCCATTGTGGATGTTACCATAGGTTTATTCACATGTATGCAATTATTGCTAAGCCTCTTTATGCCTTGTTGACAAAATTTGAGTGGAATGATGAATGCGAGAAGTCCTTCAATGAGTTGAAGAGACGCTTGTGCACATCACTCCTGATTGGAATAAGACCACTCCTGATTGGAATAATCCATTCCATGTACATGTGGATGCATCCAATTATGCAATAGGATGTGTTTTGTCACAATCCACAGGTGAAGGCAATCTCGATTAGCCTATAACATATGCGAGCAGACAACCAAACACTACAGAATGAAATTATACGACAATTGAGAGAGAAGGCTTAGGCATGGTATATGCTCTGAAGAAGTTTAGACACTATCTATTGGCCAACAAGTTCAAATTTTTCATCGATCATCAAGTTTTACTATACTTGGTTAATAAACCTTGCAATACCGGACGCTTAGTAAGATGGTTCCTCTTACTAATGGAATATGGCTTTGAAGTGCTTGTTAGGAAAGGTAAGACCCACCTCAGAGTGGATCACCTTGTTGGAATTTGGGGCCCCAGGATCGTTCCAATACTAAAACCTCTTGAGCATACACAACTTAATTGAAGATGATAAGTGAGATAGAGAAAGAAAGAGATCTTGAGACAAGGATAGGGAACGTAAGTTGGATGCTTACTTCACTAAAAATAATAGATGTCCAAATTACAACATGGGAGTACTACTCAACCATATAAAGTGGTGCACTTACTAATGGAAGAATAAGAAGATGATGATACAAAATTTAGATTATGTTGAAATAATCTAAGTGTGTGTGAAGAGAATGAAGCATCGAAGCTAACAAAATAGTGTAACGAAATTGTAAATCAACCACAAGGTTAACTCACAAAAGATAGTTACAACCACTCGTAGAAGACTTCCTGCTGCAATGAGAGTAGCCTCTCCTTCACCACAACTTCACCTCCTTCAAGAGTGTGAGAACACTCTGTCTTCAAGAAGATCTCCAAGCTCTAGATCTTTGAGTGAGTGATTATACAAGGAGCCAAGGCCTTGTTTATATAGTATTTGTGTACCCATGAAAAGCTAAAAGAAAGCTTAAAGCTACGATCGTAAAACGATAACAAAAAAACACCTCTATCACGAATGGCTTTTTTCGTGAAGAGTTTTTCGAATTGCTTCATTAAAAAGCACGAGCTTGCTGCCGTAGCGCGTGGGGATTGAACCCTGGTCAATGAGGATGCTTTTATAAACGTTGGGCTAGACCACATGAGCGCCCGCTGTGACTTGTTGAAGAATACAGAATAAACTCTATATGTGGAAGTTGCGCCCGCCTAGAAGAATATGGAGAAAGCTTCTTATGAAGCTATTTGTTGGACCAATGAGGACATTGACTTCCAACAATCCCTCCTTCAATGTCATATTGGTACAAGATTCAGTAACGTGCAAATCTTCTCATGACTATCTCTAGTCAATGCTTTGGTAAAAATATCTGCAACATTCTCACTAGTAGGATCATAAACCAGCTCAATGTGCTTCTTAGCTATCTGCTCTCGAATATAGTGGTAGTGTTCCTCTATATGCTTTGTCCTTGCATGATGCACTAGATTTTTAGCTATAGCTATAGCACTCTGGCTATCTGAAAATATCTGAATGGGTTGATGTACTCTTACATCAAGATAACTGAAAATCTTCTGCAACCATACTGACTCTAGAGTAGCTGTAAATGCTGCACGATATTCAGCTTCACGCGATGAAGTGACAATAGTGGGTTGTCTTTTTGAAAACCATGAGATAAGACAATCTCCAAGATAAAAACAAAATCCACTAGTACTTCTTCTTGTGTCTTTATCACCTGCCTAATCAGAATCTGAAAATCCTTTTAGTAACAAATGTGTAGATTTCGAAAATACCATAGCATAATTTGAAGTTCGCTTCAAATAACGAAAGATCCGCTTTACTGCTTTCCAATGTAACACTGTCGGATTCTGCATGAACCTTGATACTTGAGAAACTGCAAACTGTATATCAGGACGTGTACTACAAAGATAAATCAAGCAACCAACTGCTTGACTATATAGAGTAGCATCAAATGGCTCTGCATTTGCTACCATTTGTAAAGACGTGTTCTGATCCATAGGTGTTTGCATAGGTTTAGAATTACCCATCTGAAACCTTTCCAAAAGTTTCTCAATGTACTTCTGTTGTGTCATGTAGATACACTCATCTCGAAACAGAAACTGAATCCCAAGATAATAATGTAGAATGCCTAAATCATTCACATCAAATGTTTGCTTCAATTCTTCTTTGAACATCTGCAAATCTTCATCTTTGGGACCTGTGACTATAATATCATCCACATAAATGATTGCTATAATCATCATACCTGTTTCAGCTTTGACATAAAGAGTTGGAGCTGCATCTGAGTTATGGAAACCAACGGATAAAAGATATGTATGTATCTTTTCATACCATGCTCTAGGTGCCTGTTTTAAACCATACAAAGCTTTTATAAGCTTACACACTAAGTGTTCTTTACCTGTCTCTTCAAAACCTTCTGGCTGCTGAATATACACATCCTCGTGTAAATCACCATTTAGAAAAGCAGTCTTAATGTCAAGCTGATATATATGCCAACCAAAATGTGCTGCTAGAGCAAGTACTGACCTAATAATAGTCATCCTAGATGTAGGAGCAAATGTCTCATCATAATCAATACCTTTTTGTTGTGCATATCCTTTGACAACCAACCTGGCCTTGTATCTATCAATAATACCATCTGCTTTCCTTTTGATTTTGAAGATCCATTTTACACCTATAGCCTTCTTTCCTTCTGGTAACTCACATAGCTGCTGTGTACTTGAGCCACGAAGACTCAAGGACTTGTACCAATGAGACTACACCTCAATTGCCATACAAGTGCATATAGTGGAGTTCTTTTCACACATTTAAATGTCAATCCTAAGGAGTGACTTACCAAGTGTATGAAGACGTGTGCACACGTGATAGAAAATGAAGTAGTTTAGCTATTCACACATGAGAAAAGACTACTACCACTCACACCTACTGAAATACTGAAAGTGTTGCCGCAAGCCTCTTTTCAGCAGTTTTGGTATTTTGAGGTTTTCTCCCAGCCCAGAACTCCGAACATAGGCAATAGGGTACTCGTTTCGAAGCTCTCGACGAGACAAATCCAACGGTGGTGGTTTCACTCAATTCTGACTACTCTGCTTTAAGTTATGGCAGAAACAGTGAATTATAGGAGTCACAAACACCCGCGCCTCAGCTTCTCCTAGCTTACGCACGCACTACAGCAACTCAAAACAAAGGGGAAGGGGTAGACAACAGTCCTACACTTGCATTTCAAGCATCACACACACATTCAAGAGCAAAATGAAGATCAAAATCAGCAAGAAAGAGGCAAACTCGAAAATTCAGAAGTGCTCCTTCTTCACAATGACAAATGGTCCTTTACAATGAGTCACTTTTGACTTATATACTAGTGCCCTAAGTTTGGTCCTTTCACACAAGAGACCGGCACTTTATTCGCTAAAAGACTAACTTCCTACTATTGTACATGGGTAAATCACTAATCTTCTGTGGGGATGCATCTAGAGGACTCCTCTAGTGCATTTACAACGGAAAATATATACAAGAGTGGTTATGATACAAAAGTTGTGTGTCCAAATCGGAAAAATTTTGGGGCCCGTCCTTTTCTCTGCTTTGTGCGCTCTTTAGCTCTGCAACACTCTCCCCCTCTTCGTCTCTGTCGTCCCTTGACAGACTTTGCTTCGCGAACGCGTCCCGTGGGTAGTGTTACCTGATTCTTGATCTTGCATTACGTTTTAGAGGCGCTTCAGCTTTTCCCCGCACGCTCCCCTTGGTCAGTATTGTCTGCAGTTAAACAGACATGCAGATTCGATGGCCTTCTTGATTCAAGCTCTACTACTCGAGAGCCTGATGTAGTTGTCTTGCCTGTTGACTTGGGTTGCCACGCACGCCACCAGTGACTAGGAATGTGCTGTTCTTAGTCACCCTCTTAAACTTTTCAGCCTCTACCCCTTTGTAACTTTTGGTCCTCTAATTTGTCCTGGTTGTACACATCTGACCCTGTTGTATTGCTTTGAGGCTGTTTACTTCTTTTCCACCGTGCATGACCTGGATAATTTCTCTTTTTGCCTGATGCGTGCCCCTGCGGGGCTCTGTGCAGAGATGGGTAATGCGCCCCTGCGGGGCTTCCTGCAGAGATATATTCTTTTTTCGTTCTTAATGAATTGTTCTGGATTTTGATTTTCTTCTTCTTTTCTTTTTGCTTGATTGTCCCTCTACACGTCCCTCCTCCTGAACTCTGTCGTCCTCGACAGGCTTTCTGAGGCGACGCGTGTATGTTTGAATTGCGGTTTTCTCTCGTTGGTTCAGCAGATTTGCATGACATAGCATGAATTCCTTCCATTGCTTTGACTTCACTCCGTCTTCTGGCGCCTGTCTATGATCAGCAAAGAAACTTGTTTCATAGGCCACCAACCTTGCATTTAAATTGGAAGTCATTTTCACAAAAATCTCTGAATCCATTTCAAAGAAGCCGGTAAAGAATGCTTCTTCGAAAGTCTGCATATATGTCGATGGCAAAAACATAAGGCGAGAATAGTACGTCATAATAGTGAGTCGGCTCGGAATGGTCGATAAATCAAAAACAAGAGCTTCCGACCCTTGCGTAATGGCGATGAAATTCAAAAATGTATATTTAGCGTGCTGGAACACCTTCAACACTGTAATGAGCATGCTAAATATTTTGTTGGTCATCTTGACGGCTAAGTCCGGAACTGTAGCATACCTTGCAATCCAAAATTCCATTGTCTTCACCATATATTCGTCTGTAGGTAAGTAATTATGAGACGGACTAGGTAGTAACGGATAATTTAGCCACTGATTATTGATATTGCCTTGACGCTGTCCTTCCCAAAATTGCGTCCAAGAGCGTCTGCGGGGCACAGGACAAAAAGATGGATTTACTTGAAGCGCATATGGTGATGCTTCCCACTGTACCCGCAATGTCGGATTCTTCTCCAAAATTTTCCTTCGCCATATCGGATCCGCCTTCTCAAATTCCTCTTGAGTATACCTGAAAGTATCATGTTGTTGAAGGTTGTGGTCCGGATCTTTGTTCGTGGTAGTCTTTATATACATCCGCGTCTGTTCTTTAAGTAGACCATATGGTACATTGAATGGCTTTAAAATTTGATGTAACTGTTTGTTGTCTATTTGAGCTTCTTTCATTATTTGTATTATTTGATCTTCAAAATCAGCAGTGAGCTGGGACACCAGTAGTGCCCTTTCTGGTCTGCTCAGTTCTGCAATGTCTCGTGTGTTAGGTTCTAATGGAACCTCCTTTTCCGCCCTTATTGGTGAATGACACAAGGGGGGAGAGAGAGGACGTACCTCTTCCTCCACAGTAGCCGTGGTTTCTGGTGGAACTACTGGTGTCCCCTGCTTTCCTGTTAGCTCTATCTTCTCCTGAAGCCGTGTGATGATTTCATCTTTATTCTTAAGCTCTTCTTCAGCCTTTGTAAGCTTTTCTTGATGTTTGATTAATTCCTGTGCGACTATGTGCATGTGATCTGTGTCTTCTTTGCACTGCCGGAAATAATCTTTCTCTGCTTTTTTCCATTTTTTGCGTAGAGCTGCAGTGACATTCATGTATCTTTGTTCCCATTCTGCGATGGTCTCTTGCTCCTGTTTGAGCTGATCTGCCATCTTGGTCAACTTTTCTTCCATGTCTTTTATATCCTCATTTGATTTGTCATTATCTGTCGGTGGTTGATCACTGAGGAGAGCTGTCATGAGCTCCTTGTTCCTGTCCCTTAGGTGGTCTGCTTCTTCCATGCTCACCTTGAGCTGTGATTCGAGTACCTTGCTACGTGCATGGATCCTCGTTTTCTCTTTTTCTGTCATGTCTAGTTTCTTTGTGAGCTCCGAAACTTGCTCTTTTAGTTGGGCATTTTCTGCTTCTAATATTTTGCACTGTGTTTTTGTCGTTTTTATCTTTTCGTGTTTCTTCAAAACTTGAGCTTCTGCTTTGGATAATTTCTTAGCCAGATTCATACCTTCTTTTCGAAGCTCCTGCTTTTCGAGCATGGCTTGGTCGTAATCTTCATCAGCATCAAGCATCAACTGTTGAGTGTCTAGTGCAGTGCGAATCATATCCTGCACCACAGGCTTGAGCTGAGCTATATCAACATTCAGCCATGTCTTTGGTATGTCTGGGGTTTCTCCTGTATGTACATCTTGTCCTTTTGCAACGTGGATCATTTCCTTATGTGGTTGTCGGACCTGTAGTTGTACTTGCAATTCTGCTTCATCTTCTATGACTTTACGAACCTTCGTGGCACTCCCTTGAAATGTGACATCCAGTGGGGACGGTTCTGCCACAACCCTTAGTGGGGTGAAGGGTTCTTCGTCTTCTTGTCCTTCTTCCTGAGGCTTATCCTCTGATATCATTGCATGCACCTCATCATCAGATTTGCCCTCCTTGTTGTGGGTGGTGGAGGCATCTTTCGGTGGAATAGGGTGTTGCCCTTCTTCTTCTGCCTTCTCTTTGGTTGTATTTTGGTCTACCAGTGGTGATTGAGCTTTTTCCTTGTTGTCTGCTTGGGCTTCGCCATAGTCTACTTCATTTAGTTCGGCCCACTAGCCATCATCCTTCGATTCACTTTGAATATCTACATCCAGTAATGATGTATTTTGCTTCTCTTGGTCGTCGGATCCTGAACTAGAGTTGTCTAGCCCAATTTCCCGATATCTGTGTACCTTAGTGAGTTTGCCTTTTGGTTCCTGAGCTTTTGTGGACTGTTGATAATGATGACCCTGCACTGGCAAATTGATTTGTCCTTCTGTATATTTGTGAGTCTCCTCCAGTGCTTGGGTTAATTCTTCTTCCGTGATCTTTCTGGTTCCTTGAGTAGTGGTTGTAGGCAGCACATGTACTCTCTTTGTTTTTGGTACTTCTTCTTCTGCTTGTTGGACTTCTCGAGGTCGTTTTGTACCTCGCATTGTGCCTCTCATCCGGGGTTGCGAACTTGTTTCGGCTTCTTCAACTTGCTTGCTTCCTTTCTTCTGTTTCGGTACAGTAGCTGCTTTGACAAAGTGAGCCAACTCTATTGAAGATGGCATTTCTCGTAAGAACTCGTGCATGCCCAATGCGTGGTAAATCATAATTGTGAGGGCAGTGGTCCCATTGAGGAATTTTTTATTTTCCCATTTCTTCTTTGCCTCGAACAATCTTTCTTGCACATAGGGTGTAAGATTTACATGGTTGCCGATCTGTTTTATAGCATGAGACAATAATTGCACAATGATCTTTTGAGGGGCCGTGTATCTATTCATACTCGGGAAGCAGAAATGTTGGTGAATCGATCTGACTTCTTCTTCAATATCCACCCTATTAATGTCGACAAAAGTTCTTGTTTTTGCTCCGCGACTCTCTTCCTTGACCGTGTTGACACCATCCTTTTCCCATCCAAATGCTTCTTTGATTAAGTCGTGGGAAAATTGAATGACTACCCATTCTCCATTCTTATCCATCACATTGGCTTCTGGCACCAATGAATCATGTAGTGCTAGTCGTAGAGTGTTCATGACTTGGGTACAGCGTTGGAAATCCGGCTTATAGATAGGTAGCTCGAAATATTTATGAATTCTTGCTTTCTTCATGATGTCGATCGTGGATGGCAGTCCATGTAACACTTTGAAGTCCTGGGACATGATCGGAAAATGATGCTCTGTGTCCATGATCTTTATGTTGGCCAAGAAGAGATATTCCTCAACTGGTTGCTCATCTCTGAACCAATGGCCTTTTGCTTTCGTAAGACATTGGGGAGGGAATTCGTGGACCTCCTCTTGGATTGTTGCTTCAGAGTCTTCAGAAGCCATCTGCACTTACAAGAAAAAGTGCATTAGCTTGAAAAGCTTTCATGAGACCATATAGTGTATTGTTGTGATTATGGTAGCTCGTCACTCCGTTCCCCATTATTGCGAGAGTGGGATTTCTTACCGCCTCTTTTTATATTTTTTTCTGAAAGAAGACAATCGTTAGTATAGCCGAAGCATAGTTTATGTACATAGTATGTCCATTCCTATCAGTTTAAAGCTAAGATCTAGTCTCACTTGGAGATCGTGCACCACTAGTTTGATAATGTACATCCTGTGCCGAATGCGTGGCCTTGTATTGCGGCCCTATCATGCTTACTTGAGATGCATCAGACACAACATGAGTGCAATCGGGTGCTTTATATCCTCGATCATTCGCTCCTCGTGGTAGCTTTGGTTTCCAGATCCATTTTGAGAACACTGAGAGAGGTCGCTGGGTTTTCTCGATTCGTGCAGCTGCTTGTGTTCCATTTGCTTTATCCATTGTCCGAGTGAATTTGGCATTGCTTTGCGATCTTCTCTGATGATTCTTATGTGTTGTTGACTTTTGCCTTGTCCGCTGTGGTATTTCCTCTTTTGTCCTTACATTCTGTTTAGCTGCTTGTATGACCTTTTTGGGAATCCATATCTGATGTCGAGATCTTTGAGCTTCAAGCAAGGGCTTGGCAATCCATACTTGCACTGGTTCTTTTCGTTTGTAGTTCTTTGTAGCGGGTTTGGTGATGCTTGTTTCCTTCTTCAGAGCGCTTGTGGACGTTTCTTGACTCTGTATTTGATCCTTGCGTACCCACATATATTTGGGTGGTTGTCGATTCGAGTATCCGCTTATTGGTTTCCAATAGTACGATCTTTGGATGTTTTGAGCCTGTTTAGGAGAGCGCGTCTCCTCCTTGACTGACTTTTCCACAATTGCATTGGATAACTTCGACCCTATAGTGGATGTTGCTAGGATTGAAGTTTCAGTTTCTATGCATTTGCTTTCTGAGTGGTGAGCATAGTTGCTACTATCTTCCGTCGTTTCTTGAACTTCCTCCGATCTTGGTATTGACATGGTTTGGTTACATGGTTTCTCTTCAAGCAAGCTGAAAATCTCTTTATGCCCTATCGTGGCTGAAATATATCCTTGAGCCAGATGAATACACGCTTCTGTCTCAATGATCCAGTCGTGTCCTAGAATGAAGTCTTCTATCAAATCGTCATCCTCACATACTAGGATTCTTTGTTCCATGGAGGAATTTCCTAGGTGGAGGGATACATTTGTGGTTCCAATGCAGTCTATGGTGTGACCTCCAATTCCTATTAATTGGGCTTTTGTGGGATTCAATTCTAATTGCAGCTCGTCTGCTATTCTCCTTCGCATGCAGCTAAGGCCTGCTCTTGAGTCTATCAATGCATCGATCAATTTATACTCTGTCTTGCCAATCCCTAGGTTTAGGTAAGGTTGCGTTTTACACATACCCGTTGTATCATCATTATTTGACCTGATAGTTTGCCATAGGGATGGGCTCTTCTCCTTGGAGATAGCGTTCATCTCTTTGCCTGATCCACTCTTTGCGTTTTCTAATGCGTTCTAGTGCTTCTTGTCGGGCTTCCTCTCGAATTCGTTCTTCTTCCTTTTTCCTATTTTGAGCTCCTAACAGTCGCGCTAGCATTTGATCCATCAAGGGCTCCATGAATCGTCTTACTCTGCATC
Source organism: Ceratopteris richardii (assembly GCA_020310875.1). Classification (NCBI taxonomy): domain Eukaryota; kingdom Viridiplantae; phylum Streptophyta; class Polypodiopsida; order Polypodiales; family Pteridaceae; genus Ceratopteris; species Ceratopteris richardii. The sequence goes on from CM035422.1 coordinate 38,296,263, forward strand.
CACTGATGTAATTGGGAAGAATGTCTCCGTCTAGTGTGGCGAGATTGACTGCACCACTAGTGGAGATTCGATTTATAATCAGGGGTCCATATCCGCGTTTTTGTAGCTTCTTTGCATGTTGTTTGAGGGTGTATACTAGGACTAAGTCGCCTTCTTTTAGTCCCTTGTCTTTTATATGTGAATCATAATATGCCTTTTGTCTCCGTTTAGCGGCATAAATGCCTACTACAGCTTGCAATCTAGTCTCGTGCAGCTTTTCAATTTGATCTAATTGCTGAGACAATTCATGACCGTTCCACTCATATTGCTGGGCCACTTTTAATGTAGGTACTAAGAAGTCAATTGGCAAAATTGCATTCTGCCCATACACTAGGTTGAAAGGTGTGGTTCCAATGGCCGTTTTATATGCCACTCGGAAGGCCCAAATTGCGTGATGCAATTGTTTGTCCCAATCTGACCTCCCATTATTGACAATCTTTGTCAATACAGTACATAGTACCTTGTTGGAACTTTCAGCTTGTCCGTTAGCTTGAGGATGGTATGGGGCTGATTTTTTATGAATCACTAAAAAGTCATTCATTAGCGATTCAATGACTTCGTTTAGGAAATGCGTTCCTCGATCACTCACTATCTCAATTGGTAGTCCAAAGCGTGTAAAGATGTGCTCAAAGAGAAATCTTGCTGTAGTTTGAGCATCATTCTTTCTAGTGGCTTTTGCTTCTACCCACTTGGTTAAGTAGTCGGTGGCTACTATGATGTACTCCGCATGTGATCCTTTCGCCGGTGGATTGATAGGTCCTATGAAATCAATACCCCACTTGGTAAATGCTCTCGCACAAACCATGGGTCTTAAAGGCATGTCGTCTCTTCGAATGGGATATTTCGCTCTCTGGCATGTTTCGCAGCTTCTCACATATGTCTTCGCATCCATATGTAGAGTTGGCCACCACAAGCCTGCAAAGAGAATCATCTTGATCGTTCTGTCTGCTGAAAAATGTCCTCCCGCAGCTCCTGCGTGTGCCATTTCTAATATGGGAAGATATTCTCCTTCATGTACGCACAATCTGAGTTGATTGTCTTTCCCTCTTCTAAACAATTGTTTTCCCATTATCACATAATCCTTGCTCATTTCTCCTAGGGATCGCTTTCTTGCTAAACTAGCTCCTATTTCGTGCTCTTTCGTTTTGAGGAATTGTACTAATGTTTTACTCCAATTAGGTGCTATGGTAGAAAAAGGTAAGGACACGTGATCCTCTGGGCTAGTTTCTTGGCATTCCACACAATTACTTACATAATCGTGAACGTCTTTTGTCATGTCGGGCCAATATACGCCTAACCTTTTTAATTCTCGAATTGTTCCATGCATCCCTTGATGGGTTTTCCACTTGTTTATGTGTGCCTGCTGGATTAGTTGCTTCTGTTCATCCTCCTCGACACATCTCAATAAGACTCCGTTAGGTTCCTTATAATACATGCTTCCAGCAACAATGTGTAAATTTCTTGTTTGGAGAATCTTTTTTTTGCTATTCTTATTTATTGAGTGTTGAGGGCCATGGGTGAGTATAGGAATTAGTCGTTCCGCCCACTTCGGACATACTTCAAGATTAAACAAGTACGTATCTGGTAAATCATCCGGTACTCCGCTAGGTGGTTCTCCATGCGTTAGCCTTGAAAGGCGATCTGCTCTTACATGTGTGTTTCCTTTTTTGACTATTACCTCAAAGTTGAACTCCATTAATAACAAGAACCATCGTACCAATCTTCCCGTGTTGCAAGGCTTATTGACTAAATACAACAAAGCCTGATGGTCTATGAAGAACTTGAATTTGTTGGCTAAGAGGTAGTGTCTAAACTTCTTCACTGCATAAACCATTCCTAAGCCTTCTCTTTCAGTAGTCGTGTAATTTCTTTCTGCTTGGTTTAATTGTCTACTCGCATAAGCGATTGGATGGTCAAGCTTTCCTTCGTCAGTCGGTTGAGCTAGGATACATCCAATGGCATAGTTCGAAGCATCAACATGAATATGAAAAGGCTTGCTCCAGTTGGGTGATTTTAGAATTGGGGCTGTACTCAGCCGTTTCTTAAGCTCGTTGAAGGCCTTCTCACACTCATCTGTCCAAGTGAACTGAGTCAATAGACCATATAAGGGCTTAGCTATTATGGCATACATGTGAATAAACCTACGGTAATATCCACAGTGTCCCATAAAGGCTTGTACCTCTTTCGCGTTCTTGGGTCTTGGTAGCTCCAAGATAACTTTAATCTTTTCTTCGTCCGTGGATATTCCATTCTTTGAAACGATGTGTCCTAGGATTTTTCCTTGTCGCACCATGAAGACACATTTCTCAGGGTTCAAGCAAACTCTATACTGTCTACATTTATTGAATATTTTTCTCAGTTCCGGTATATGGTCTGGTCGTTGATTCGAGTATGTACACAGATCATCTATGTATACTTCCATACTTTTTCTCAGAAATTCTTTGAATACATGACACATCAGTCGTTGGAAGGTGGCTGGCGCATTAGTGAGCCCGAAAGGCATCACTCTAAATGCATAGATTCCCCATTCAGTTGCGAATGCGGTTTTATACTGGTCCTTAGTTGCAATAGCTACTTGGTTGTAACCAGAGAATCCATCCAAGAAGCTATAGACCTCCTTGCCGGCAACTCTTTCCAAAAGATGGTCTGTGATGGGTAAAGGGAAACTATCGCGTATAGTTGCTGCATTTACTTTTTTCAAGTTGATACACACCCTTAGTTTTCCGTTTTTCTTGGGCACTACTACTAGTGGCGATACCCATTCCGTGTGTTCAATCTCATAAATGAATCCTGCTGCTAGTAATTTGTCAATTTCTTCCTTTATTTTTGCTGTGTAAACTTCGTTATACGTATAAGGGCGTTGTTTAGAAGGTTTTGCATCTGCTGTCATGGGAATTCGATGAGCGCATATGCTGGGTTCTACACCCTTAAGGTCTTTGTACGTCCAAGCAAATACATCTCGATACTCTCGGATGAGTCGTATGAGATCCTCTTCTTCCTCGTCCGATACATCTTTCCCAATATACGTGCACCTCTCTTCTCCGTCTTCTATCGTTACAACAACTTTCTTGGTTTGTTCCTTGTTATCATAGGCTTCTCCGTCCCGGGCCTCTCGTATAGGCATTTGAGTTGCTATTTTCCTTTCTTCCACTTCGTATCTTTTAAAATGTTCTGGAACTTCGAAATGGTCTGGTTCCGGTTCCACTTTACTCGTGTCCTCTCTATGCTCGTGTATTCTTGGGATGGTTTCGATTTCTAAGACTGTTGTTGGTCTTTCTTTTGATTCCTTTTGCATGGTTTCTAAATATTGTTCTTCAGAGTCAAACTCTGGTTCCATTTCTATGCTTTCATACTCTTCTTTCCACTCTTCCTCTACAATTTCTCCTGCTTCTACTTCTTGGAGGACAACCATGTAGAGGTTCACGTCATATCCTTCCTCGTCTATACAATCGTTCATCGTCAATACTTCCTCATTCACACACACATCTAATGTGGCTAGGATTTCCATCCAGCCATGTGGTTCGAAGAGTTCATCTGAAAAAATTTTAGGCATGTAATCGGGGTCTTCTATCGATCGATAATTAGGGTGCCCTATTGGCCACATTTGTTTTTTACACTCCTCCTTCTTTGCTTCTTTGCACATCCACAACTGGGCATCCTCGTGCATCCAAGATTGGTCACTTGATCCAGCACTGTGAATGGATAGGTCATCTTCATCTTTGTGGACTGGATTCCATTGTAATGGAGGGACATCCCGATAAGCGAATGTGTGCAAGTTTATCTTGGTAGTGTTCCCTTGATGTTGGAGATATAATGAATCTCTGCCCCAATCTTGTACTACTCGCATCTGTCGCATGAATGGTCGTCCTAATATCATTTCATAATTGTTTGCTTTTTCGAACTTACATATGGCCAGTGTGTGTTCAAACTCCACTCCACACGTTGTTAACTTAATTCCTTCCAATATTCCTAGGGGTCTCTCCACATGACCGTCTGCTAACTGGAGTTTCATGCGAGTGGGTCATAAGGCTGGTTTTCCCCACTTTTCCCAAATTTCCTTCGTTGCAATTCCTACTCCAGCTCCTGTGTCTAAGATGGCTTTGGTCATGTACCCATTGTAGATGACAGGTAAACAGGTATTCCCTTCATCTCCTTCACTGAATTCTCCTACTTTATCGACTGGAACCTGTATTGTGGACTTATTTTCCAGTTCCTTTTCTTTTGATCCTCCATTCTTTGGTAGTGGTTTCAATTGATCTGCCATTTGCTTCCACAACTGGGGTTTGAGTCGAAGCAAATCTTCCACCGTTAGTTGGCATTGTACTTTCGTTTTCTTTAACTCTGTTAAATTATGCGAACTCTCCTTTCCTTTTCCTGATCCTTTTCCATGCACCGTGGGTGCTCGTATTACCACTGACTCTTTTTCATACTCTCCCACATAGTTAGGCAATGTTGAAATGCTTATGGTCTCCTCTCTACCTCTATCGAGTCTTGAAATCTCCTCGTAGGCCTCCTCAAGGTTAGGATGGGGTTGACAGTCTTCCACACCTATTTCATCAAATGGTGGTGGATCGACACCATTCTTCTTCCATTGCTCTTCTCTGATTCTATCCCACACGTCCTTGGGCCATTCAGCTTCTAAGTCTGGTATGGCTGATACAGGGCCATCTTGTGCCGTCTCTTGTTCACCTTGGGAATCTTCTTTCCTTAATTCTTTATCCTTTGGTTTGAGGTATTCTTCATAAGGTTCCTGTGCAATCCTTGTCTCTGGTAGAGTTGGGATAGTCTTTTCTAGGGTTGTTTGTGCTACTTCTATGAGTTTTCTGCATATAGCTAGTCTTTCCTTTTCTAATTCCCCTCTAGGGTAGATTTTTTCATGTTGCTCTATGTTCGGTCCCATTTTGATTCTAGCTTGGTACGCTTTTAGCCACATATCCAAGTCGTCTGGCTTTGGATCTGCTAGAATTGATCCGGGCTTCTCCCTATCTGAGCTAGGTTCGATTAGCTCAGGAGTTTCCTTAGACTTCCCTTGTTCTTTGTGTTTACTTGATTTTGCATTTTGCTTTTTACTGTTTGTACTCTTGTTCTTTGCCCATTTATCCTTGAGCTTCTCCCATCTTTCTTTCCATTTCTGAGTTTTTATGTTGCGAGAATTTTCACATGGATCCTCGGAATCTTCCACTATCTGAGTTGAAGGACTTATTTTCGTGTTGTTTTTTTGTTCCTCTTCTGGTTGCTGTTGTTTTTGTTGTTTTGTTTGGGCTCTAGTGATGGCTTTTAGCGGCACTGTGTATTCCTTATCACTTCCAGATTCTTCTATGACCTCTATTACATTGATTGGTGCAGAACCTTGGTTTTTTACCGGATTCTTTGGGCAATCCCTAAAAAGGTGTTCCTTTACGCAATCACTGCAATATCCTTCCCAGATTCTAGGTGGTGTAGGGTTGTATGGTCGAGGGCATTCTCTAATGAAATGGTCTCCTCCACATCTAAAGCATGGTCCTCTCGGTGCTGGTGGTCTACTGGGTGGTCTCATAGGTTGTGGTGCTTTAGGAGCTGTATACATTAGAGTGGAAGTCTCTGCTCCATAAGTCTGATCATAGCCTTCATACCCATAGTATGTAGTCTCATAAGCCGGTTTGTATTCCATCATGTAGGCTTCACACTGATAGTACTCACTTGGTAGGGCTTCGTATCCAAGGTTTGTTTATTCTATTTGGGTCATTGTCGTGGCTGGTACTATAGCTCTTTCTAGATTTTCTTCTGGTTGCGCATATTTTACTGGTACTACTTGTTGAGGTTGCGACGGTTGGGGTCCTAGCACTGGTTGTGGTGGTGGGTATGGTGTCTGTTCAATTGGTCTAGGTACTCCCGTCTGTGCTGGATAAGGGTTGTATCTTGGGATCTCTCTGTTCGGGTCTCTAGGTGGATATCCATACGGTCGATACTGAGGTGGTTGGAAAGGGCGTGTTTGCCTATTAAATGGACAGTTCTCAGTAGTGTGATTAGTGTATTTCTGTTCTATGTGACAATACCAAGAAGTCCCTTGTTGTTGCTGCCTGTTGTATGGATAAGCTGGTTGTGCACCACCCCCTCCTCGGACACACAGGTGAGTGGGGTGATCTCCTCCACATAAGCTACATCTCCGTAGCATAGGCAATCTTTGAACTGGGGGTTGATAAGCTCTTTGCCCCTGTGCTCCTAATTTCTTGGCTAATAGCTTTGCTAATTCTTCCACGTGACTGGAGTTGGAAGAAATAGCACTCCTTGAGTCGTCCGATTTAGCGTGGTTGGGCTTGCTGTTGAGGTCCTCAGCCAAGTTATCTTCCAAATCAATACACTCCTGAAGACACTCACTCAAAGTTTGTAGTCTTTTCACGTATACTAGTGTCCTTAAGGTTCCATTATTGAGCCCATCTAAAAACAATGAAATCATTTTTTGTTGCGTCAGTCTCTCTGTTACTGGGCATCTATCCACATACTGGTTGAACCTTCTGGCCGCATTCTTCACCGTTTCATTAGGGTTTTGTTTGAAGCTGTGAATTAGCGAAGATGAATTGTGTTTGATTCCTCTCTTAGTGAATTCTCCTATGAGTTCCTGAAAAAATTGTTCCATGTTCCCAAACTGGTTGGGATCTAAGGGTTGGAACCAGGTCAGAGCTGTTCCTATGAGGGTGAGTCCAAACGCCTCATACTGTACAAAGAAGTCGTCCACATGTTTCGCTCTTAGGACTTGTTTGAATTCAGCAATGTGATCATATGGTTCTCCTGATCCATCATAAGGGTTTCGTACACACTTAGCCACTTGAATAGGCCTCAACCGTCTAACAGGTTCAGGGGGTCTGGGCATCACAGGAAGAATAGGGACAGCCGGTCGTATGGGTGGTATACCAGGCTGTCTTCCTATCGGGGGTTGTGGTCTTACTGGTGGTCTGCATTGGTTTCCTATCCCTGGTTGGGTCTGATAGTGTGCTTGTACTCCTGGTGTGGCAAATTGTACATGAGCATGATTAGGTACGCTCCTATGGCTGGTCTGTCCTGATGCAGTATTTTCTGTTTCTTCTTGATTTCCAAATGGATTTTGTGAGGTTGTTGCCTGCTCTCTCTGAGGAAACACAGGTGTACCCATATATCTTAATCGAGACCTGTCTAAGATACTCACAGGCCAATACCTTCTTTGATCTTTATCTAGGTATGTGAGTCTAGTCTCATCATCAGGATCTTTCAATTCATAGAAAGTCATGGGGTTCTCTTCTCTCCCTGGAACCGGTGAATCGGTTTGCAACAGTAAGTTTGATCCGTGAATCATATAGACTTCTAACAAATAGTCGTCTTGAGGTATTAGGTCACCTCTCAAGACACGTGACACTCGGGATCTGCCTCTAGGGGTGGTCACAAACTCTTCTGGTTGTGTCCTTCCTATGTTTTCAGGGTCTGAGAGTTCTCCTCTTTCATTGATCCTTTCCGGAAATTCGGTTACCATGTAGATGTGACCAACTTTGTCAACATATGCACCTCCTTCGTATTTGACAGCTGGTCGGGGTACGATTATGGCATTTTGGGAAGTTACCATCTGGCCGCAGACCTATTTAAGCCATCCAGGTAGATTGGAATCTCCTGGGCATTGGTGGATACATACTGCAAGGAAGTACGGTAGTCCCCCTCCACAGTAGTCATGAAGCTTCTCGTTGGTGTGGGACCTTGCATGTCTTCCGAAGCCATAGGTAATTCCTCTTCTGAGTCACTAGAGGTTTCTAAGTAAACGGAGTGATGACTAACCTGGGCAGTACTTCCTACTGAAGATATGATACTCCTTCGACTACTTAGAACTCTTCCTGACCTCAAGTTCATTCACTCTCCTAAGCCTCTCTTTATGCTTCTTAGATTCCCCTTGGGTAGCTCACTCAATGACTCAATTAGTCTGCCAAAAGAAAGGTTTAATGTGGGCGATACCACCTCCTGGCGATACCACACTCGGCGATACTACACTGACCGCGATACAATACCAGACACCCAGACGATACGATATCAATCTGGTGTCGCGATACTATCCTGGAGGACAAACGATACGACACCTCGACTATGCACGATACGATACCTGAAAGGCTCGGCGATACGACACTAATGACAGTGTCGCGATACTGCCCTGATGAACAGGCGATACGATACCTTTGTGGTGTCGCGATACTAGAGTCTCAAGCCACGATACGATCTCAAAAGGACTGACGATACGATACCAGATATAGTGTCGCGATACTCCACTAGGAAATATGGCGATACGATACTGATAAGGATCGACGATACGATACCAGAGGTCTCAGGCGATACGATCTCACCGAAATGGGTGCGATCGCGATACCAATCTTGGCGACACGATACCACTACGGTGTCGCGATACCAAGATAGCAATGGACGATACGACACTTGGGGAGGGCACGATCGCGATACCAAAGTAGTGTCGCGATACCAAAGTAGTGTCGCGATACCACTGTATCAAGCGATACGATACCACTCGGTAAAGTGAGGTCGCGATACTAATCCTTAGGCGATACGACACCACAATGGTGTCGCGATACCAAGTGTTAGTACCAGACGATACGATACCAGTGATCGAGCACGATCGCGATACCAACTCAGTGTCACGATACTGGAGTACTGTCGCGATACCAAGGTAGGTATCCAGCGATACGACACCTCTGGTGAGTGTCGCGATACAAGGGAATTTTGGTATCGCGATACCAAAACTCAACCGATCGCGATACTCAAGCCAAAAGGTCTCCAAACTTAAAAAATTTTTGCACCCCCTTGCACCTCTCACCCCTCTCCTCACTCCTAAGCCTCTGTCTCTCACAAAACACATAATTAATCAAAAATTTTCCCCCCCGCGATACTGCGCATTCCTTTTAATCATTTGTTGTGCAAGTTTAAAGAGTTTTTGGTATTGAATCTTAATGGGGACTCACCTTAGGTCTACCTAGCTTGCTTCTGGAGCTCTTGCACAAGCTTTGAGGCTCTATCCTGCACGATACCACTCAGACGATACCAGTCGCTGTCGCAGACAATACCAGTGAGCAGTGAAGTGTCAAATGAACAATTTTTTTGGTTTTTATACTTTTTTTGACAGAACTTGAAATTTTGGGATTTTTGGTGATTTTCTGGGAATTTTGGTCTACTCCTACTCTTCTCCTCACTTCTTCTCTCCTTCTAACCTAACCCTAACTCCTCCTTCTCTTCCCTCCTCCTAAACCTAAACCTAAAACTTATCACACACACCTCGAAGATGAGAAGTGACAAGTGCTGAAATGGTGGACTACTTGCCAATGGACAAATTTGCGTCTACAAGTACGATTCGATCACACTCGCTCTATAACTATTACGAAGGCACCTTGGTGGAGTGACTCCCCGGCAACGGCGCCAAAAACCTGTGTACTTGAGCCACGAAGACTCAAGGACTTGTACCAATGAGACTACACCTCAATTGCCATACAAGTGTATATAGTGGAGTTATTTTCACACATTTAAATGTCAATCCTAAGGAGTGACTTACCAAGTGTATGAAGACGTGTGCACACGTGATAGAAAATGAAGTAGTTTAGTTATTCACACATGAGAAAAGACTACTACCACTCACACCTACTGAAATACTGAAAGTGTTGCCGCAAGCCTCTTTTCAGCAGTTTTGGTATTTTGAGGTTTTCTCCCAGCCCAGAACTCTGAACATAGGCAATAGGGTACTCGTTTCGAAGCTCTCGACGAGACGAATCCAACGGTGGTAATTTCACTCAATTCTGAGCACTCTGCTTCAAGTTATGGCAGAAACAGTGAATTACGAGAGTCACAAACACCCGCGCCTCAGCTTCTCCTAGCTTACGCACGCACTACAGCAGCTCAAAACAAAGGGGAAGGGGTAGACAACAGTCCTACACTTGCATTTCAAGCATCACACACACATTCAAGAGCAAAATGAAGATCAAAATCAGCAAGAAAGAGGCAAACTCGAAAATTCAGAAGTGCTCCTTCTTCACAATGACAAATGGTCCTTTACAATGAGTCACTTTTGACTTATATACTAGTGCCCTAAGTTTGGTCCTTTCACACAAGAGACCGGCACTTTATTCGCTAAAAGACTAACTTCCTACTATTGTACATGGGTAAATCACTAATCTTCTGTGGGGATGCATCTAGAGGACTCCTCTAGTGCATTTACAACGGAAAATATATACAAGAGTGGTTATGATACAAAAGTTGTGTGTCCAAATCGGAAAAATTTTGGGGCCCGTCCTTTTCTCTGCTTTGTGCGCTCTTTAGCTCTGCAACACTCTCCCCCTCTTCGTCTCTGTCGTCCCTTGACAGACTTTGCTTCGCGAACGCGTCCCGTGGGTAGTGTTACCTGATTCTTGATCTTGCATTACGTTTTAGAGGCGCTTCAGCTTTTCCCCGCACGCTCCCCTTGGTCAGTATTGTCTGCAGTTAAACAGACATGCAAATTCGATGGCCTTCTTGATTCAAGCTCTACTACTCGAGAGCCTGATGTAGTTGTCTTGCCTGTTGACTTGGGTTGCCACGCACGCCACCAGTGACTAGGAATGTGCTGTTCTTAGTCACCCTCTTAAACCTTTCAGCCTCTATCCCTTTGTAACTTTTGGTCCTCTGATTTGTCCTGGTTGTACACATCTGACCCTGTTGTATTGCTTTGAGACTGTTTACTTCTTTTCCACCGTGCATGACCTGGATAATTTCTCTTTTTGCCTGATGCGTGCCCCTGCGGGGCTCTGTGCAGAGATGGGTAATGCGCCCCTGCGGGGCTTCCTGCAGAGATATATTCTTTTTTCGTTCTTAATGAATTGTTCTGGATTTTGATTTTCTTCTTCTTTTCTTTTTGCTTGATTGTCCCTCTACAGCTGCCAAGTTTGATTCTTATGAATAGAATCAATCTCTTCTTGCATAGCTTTTCTCCAAATAGGAATGTTAAGTGCATCTTTAACACACGCAGGTTCATCTTCAACAGTCGTAAGTGCCAAAATATCATGAATCTCGAAGTCTTCAGCAAAACTTACATGATCTTTTTGCTGTCTAGTTTGACTTCTTGTTCTTACATGATCTTGTTGTTGTTGTCTAGTCTGACTCCTTGTTCTTCCAGTAAAAGTCTTTATACCACTATCTTTCCAAGTCTGATATAACCACGTAGGTGTATCCTTGAATAGTGGTGAAACTCTTTCTGAACTTTCAACTTTCACAGGTTCTGGAACTTGTCCTGTCGATGTACTAGGACTTTCTAGAACTTTAACTTCTTCCATTTCTGGAATCAAAGTCTCTTGTGGAACTGACTCTGTTGAAGGTTGTGAAATTCCTCTTTCTTCATTTTTTTCTTGAATTCTAGGAATTTGAGGTTTAACTCCCTCCTGATATGGCTGAACATCTACATCCAGAATCTTTTTAAAAATTCCATAGTCATTTTCACTAATGAACTCCGGAATTTCTGCTTCTTTATCATAAACCTTATCTTCAGCAATATAAGCATTACGTGAAAGAATAACTTCACCTGTCTCTGGAACATAAAACCTGTATCCTTTGCTTTCAACAGGATATCCAATAAAAACAGCTTTCTTTGCCTTTACATCTAGTTTGCCTCGGTCCTTTTTCTCAACATGTACATAAGAAAGTGATCCAAACACTCTGAAGTAACTCACATTAGGTTTTCTACCATAATAAGCTTCATACGGTGTGATTACCTTTAAAGCTTTTGTAGATGACCTGTTTAAAATGTGATTAGCTGTATGTACTGCATCAAACCAAGCTTTTGGTGAAAGCCTCTTGGATGCCATCATGCTCCGCATCATTTCAATAAGCACTCTATTCTTTCTTTCTGCAACACCATTTTGCTGAGGAGTATAAGCAATAGTAAGGTGTCGAGTAATACCTTTCTCATCGAGAAATGTCTGAAACTCATTTGATAAGTATTCTCCACCTCTATCACTTCTGAGAATCTGGACAGTTTCTTGACTTTCATTTTCAACCATAGCTACAAACTTCTTGAACATAGGAAAGACTTCTGACTTCGACTTAAGACCATAGATCCATGAATATCTTGTAAAATCATCCACAAATAGGACAAAATACCTGAAACCTTGAATAGAGTCTGCTCTCATAGGACCATTTACATCTGAATGAATAATCTGCAATTTCCTGGTAGCTGTAATATGACCATGTTTCTTGAAAGGTAGTTTATGCATCTTACCTTCAAGACAACCTTCACATATATCTGAATCATCAGGTAGCTTGAATGAGGGTAAACTCTCAACCATACCTCTGTCTTTGATATTCTTGAGAGCTCCAAAACTGATATGTCCAAAACTTTCATGCCATAGCTTCATATCTTCCACCGGTGACGAAGATTTGATTGCATATGCTTGACTGATTTTTGACAAAACAAAGACCCCTCCTTTATGCGTACCTTGCAAAAGACACTTGTCTTCTTTATGTGATAAGATCTTACAAAGATCTTTCTCAAATACAGCTTTAAAACCATCACTTAAAAATGCAGATATAGATAGCAGATTTATCTTCATTTCAGGTACATAAAGGACATCTGATATTTGAAAAACACTACCTTCTCTTGACTTTAGGGTTACTGTACCTATTCCCACAACATCTAAATCATTGCCATCTGCAATAGTAACTCTTCTACCTGAAGAATAGGAGAGAGAAGAAAATACATCTCTACAACCTGTCATATGCTTTGTAGCACCTGAGTCGAATATCCAAGGACTTGCTGAAAGAACTTGTAAAGCTGCTTGATCAAAAGCTACTTTCTCAATAGTGATACAGGCATAAGAATCACCTTGAGATTTCCCTTTTTTATCATCTTCTGCAACATTACCTGATGCCTTTTTCTTTTCTGCTGCAATCCTTTTATAACATTCTGACTGAATATGTCTACTTTTCTTGCAAAAAGAACATATTTTTACCTTCTTCTTAGAAGAATTCACTTTAGATGTCGTAGATACAGAATCTGAAGTAGAAGGTGAAAGGGACCTACTTTCCTTCTTGGATTGTTTTTCCTTCTTCTTATCCTTCTTCTTCTTACCCTTTGATGAAGATGAAAGTGCTTCTTCATTCTCTTCCATTCCCTTCAACTGATCTTCATCTTGAAGCAACAAGAACTCTAACTCTTCAAATGTAACCTCTCTATCTCTTGTGGTAAGGGTAAGAGTGGTTATGAAAGATCGATATGAAATAGGAAGTGAATTAATCAACGTATTTACCATTTCTTCATCTAATATCTCAACTCCTACATTTAGAAGTTGATCTCTTAAGTCAACGAGTCTCGTAATGTGGGTTTGAATTGACTCACCAGCTTTCATCCTTGTATTTGCTAGTTGTCTCCTTAAGTGAGCTTTCCTAGCACGATTTCTGCTCTGAAAAAGATTCTCGAGCTTTAACCAAGCTTGACTAGAACTTCTGCAAGATCTGATTTGTGGTAGAATATGCTTTTTGACGCTCATTGCTATGAATGAAAGTGCTAAAGCATCTCTAGCATCCCATCTTGCCTGATCTTCAGTAGGAGGAACTCTAGGTAAAGACCTAGCAGTGACTCTGGATGTCGAAGTGGTTACCTCTTCTTCTATTGGTTCTGTAATAGTAATTCCAGTACCTGTTGAAGCTGCTGTAGACCCTTCTTCGCCTTCTCGTCTTGGTCTTGTTAAGGATCCATTGACGATACTCCATAAATCCTTTGTCACTAACAAGTTCATCATCATGAAACTCCACATGGGATAATTAGAAGATCCATCCAACTTGTCTTCAATCTCAATTCTAATCTCACTCATCTTATCTTAAGTGTGTATGTCAATTATGTAGCTCTGATACCAAGTGTTGGAATTTGGGGCCCCAGGATCGTTCCAATACTAAAACCTCTTGAGCATACACAACTTAATTGACAAGATGATAAGTGAGATAGAGAAAGAAAGAGATCTTGAGACAAGGATAGGGAACGTAAGCTGGATGCTTACTTCACTAAAAATAATAGATGTCCAAATTACAACATGGGAGTACTACTCAACCATATAAAGTGGTGCACTCACTAATGGAAGAATAAGAAGATGATGATACAAAATTTAGATTATGTCGAAATAATCTAAGTGTGTGTGAAGAGAATGAAGCATCGAAGCTAACAAAATAGTGTAACAAAATTGTAAATCAACCACAAGGTTAACTCACAAAAGATAGTTACAACCACCTCGTAGAAGACTTCCTGCTGCAATGAGAGTAGCCTCTCCTTCACCACAACTTCACCTCCTTCAAGAGTGTGAGAACACTCTGTCTTCAAGATGATCTCCAAGCTCTAGATCTTTGAGTGAGTAATTATACAAGGAGCGAAGGCCTTGTTTATATAGTATTTGTGTACCCATGAAAAGCTAAAAGAAAGCTTAAAGCTACGATTGTAGAACGATAACAAAAATTCACCTCTATCGCGAATGGCTTTTTTCGTGAAGAGTTTTTCGAATTGCTTCATTAAAAAGCACGAACTTGCTGCGGTAGCGCGTGGGGATTGAACCCTGGTCAATGAGGATGCTTTTATAAACGTTGGGCTAGACCACATGAGCGCCCGCTGTGACTTGTTAAAGAATACAGAATAAACTCTATATGTGGAAGCTGCGCCCGCCTAGAAGAATATGGAGAAAGCTTCTTATGAAGCTATTTGTTGGACCAATGAGGACATTGACTTCCAACACACCTTTCTCGCATCACTTCAGGTGAGTCACCGGAAGGAGTGTCTGATGAATTGCCCGACGCGTATCTGTTCAATCTAGAAGTTGTTCCTAAATGGGCAAATAAGTTGGTACCAGTTCTAACCTTCGGACCCGCAAATAAGAATGTAAAAACCAACAAAGATGAAATTGTAAAATCACAAAAATATCAAATATTGGTAGGAAGCATGTACAAACAAGATACAGAAGGTGTATTAGCTTGTTGTGTCGAGGACGATGAACACAATAGTTGGTTGCAACAAGCCCAGGAGGAATTTCTAGGGAATCACTATTCTAAACAACGAACATTGCAAAATCTAAAACGTTTAAGAGTGTATTGGCCTAGTATGGATAAAGAAATACATGAGTGGATTAAGAATTGTCCAATGTGCCAAGAAAAACCCCCGGTGGAGCATGCGACTCTTTATCACATATCATTACTTCCAGATTGGAGTGCTCCATTGGTAGAATTCACGAGATTAGGAACATTACCCAATGAGGCTAGTCTAGCAAGGAAACAAAGCATAGAACAAGAAGCTCAAGACTGCACCCTCATAAGAGATAACCTATACCGAAGAGGCAAAGATGGTTACTTAAGATTGTGCGTTCACGAATCAGACTATTTGAAAATCTTAGAAACTGCCCATAGTAGTGTTGCAGGTGGACACTTTGGGCCTGACAGAGTAATCAAGACCATTCTATTCTCAAGAATTTGGTGGCCCACTCTTCATATGGATGCACATACCTATGTGAAGAAATGTGACACATGCCAACGTGCACACTATCCGATTAGAAAAGATGAGATGCCTTTGAGGCCAATGATGGGAGGATGTGCATTCTCCAAGTGGGGTATAGACTTTGTAGGTCCTATTAACCCCCCAACTAGAAACTCCCATGCCGAGTACATTATTGTATCCACGGATTACCTCACAAAGTGGGTAGAAGTCAAAGCCACAACAAAGAACGATGCTCAAACTACAGCTAAGTTTTTATTTGAGAACGTGTTCACTAGATACGGGCTACCAATAGAGTTAGTGAGTGATAGAGGCACACACTTCTTGAATGAAGTCATTGAAAATCTTCTCCAAGAATTCTTGGTGATACATGAGAAGTATGCCCCCTATCATCCACAGGCTAATGGACAAGCTGAGAGCACAAACAAGATCCTATGTAATGTATTGACAAAACTAGTAAATAACAAACGCTCTCATTGGGACAAACAACTTCATCATGTTGTTTGGGCCTACCGAGTTGCCTATAAAACGGTACTCAATGCCACCCCATTTCAGATGGTCTTCGGACAAAATGTTGTGCTACCATTGGACTTCCTAATCCCAACTTTAAAAGTAGCACAAGAGCATGAGTGGAATGGACACAAGTTATCCTCTAGGATCTTTGATCTAGAATGCTTAGGTGAGACAAGGCTACGAGCAGCGGCAGACATCTATGCTGCAAAGAAACAACAAAAGGCATACTTTGATGCACATATCAAAGATAAAGGCTTGAAAGAGGGAGACCTAGTGTTGGTTTAAACACTAAAGCAACATGCCCGTAAATTGGAAAAAAGAGGATATGGACCCATGATCATTAATAGAACTTCCACTAGCGGTGCAGTTAAATTGGCCACACTAGAAGGTGAAATCCTGCCAAACTATATCAGTGGTTGTCGAGTCAAGCTATATCAAGAACCTCTTTTTTGGTGCCAAAGAAATTAGCTGTTGCTCAACAAGGGCGATTGCACATGTCGGTACCCAAGGCACTCTTAAATGCACAAAAAAATATGATCTCCTTCACGATAAAAATCTCAGCAAAGAAACCCCGGAGAAGCAAGAGTCAAAACCATGGACCGAGACCAAAAGAAGATAAATTCATCTCGTTACCAGTAATAAAAAGACAACCAAAGAGGGTATGGGTGTGGAAGCCAAAAGTACCAGTAGCTTCCACAAAGCCAAAGAGCCAACCACGCTGGATACCAAAATTCAGAAACCACCCAAAGATAAAGAGGACAGAGCTTATGCCTATAGGGCCAAATACTGTTCTGAAATGGATCCCTATAAGAAAGATTATATCATTTCAAGATCCACCAGCTACCTCCAACAAAGACTGCATCCACATCCACCAACAACATTGAAAGCCTGGACATGCAACAACCATGTGTCTTTGGCATAACCTTTTCTTTTGCACCATTCAGGTCATGCATTTCCAAAGTATGCATTAATATAGGGCCACATTACACGGCCGTGCATAGACACAATTGAGGATCCCAGGCACATGCGACACATCTGACATATGTAAAATATTTTATTGTTGCTAACACCTTTTTCCTTGTTTTACTCCATTGTTAAAAAATAAAAAAATAATAAAAAAAAACTAGAGAAAACACAGGATTGTGCATTTGAAGAATCCCCAATGCAAACCATCAACAAGGACATCCATCAACAATGGAAGACAGGCTGATGGTAAATCACCATGATGGAAGCACAACACGAAGAGTTGCAGATCGGCGGAACTTTCACCATGGTAAGAATTGTAGGCTTCAACAACAACATAACCATGATCGATTAGGAAACCTCTTCGTGGGCATACCCTTGAGCACTTAGCTCAAGACCCACCTTCTTGCACCATAATTCTTTCCATGCATTTCCCAAGTATGCATGCATAGGGCTGCATTACAAGGCTGTGCATAACACACATTCTTCTTCAAACCCATGCACTAATGCACTTACCGATCAGTCATTATGGGTCACGAGTACTTGGTATGGAAACTCGGGAAGCCACCTTTGGAAGAACCAGAGGACATCACGGTGACAACAGCAAGAGCCAGGAAGCAATCCATCACGAGAGTTGCTCATAATCAACATTGACAACCTCTTTTGAGTAGCTCATAATTTTTTAAAGCTCACAAAGACACCATCAAGCTGGAATACAAGGAAGAAGTCCATACAAGGGTAGCAATGACAACATGACAAACCAGACCACTGCCCAAGCTACAATTAGAAGATGGACCACTCTGGTGGATACATGATGAACACTATCTCTCCACACACTACATGGAACAACCACTACAACAAGGGTCTGTCTGGGTCGACAGACTCTAGAAGGGGGGGAGTGTTGATAGTCAAGGTCACACACAAAGGTCACACACAAGCAGCGAAGTGCATCAATGAAGTGGACACACAAGAAGAAGGAGCATGTAGGGAGCTCCAAGAAGCACATGTCAAATTTTTAGAAGAAATCCCTATAAATATAGTGACTTTTGTCACTAAAGACCATTGTAAATACCATTTTCCATTTTTACAACTCCATTTTGTTCAAGCCAAGGAGTCCTTGAGCTTGAGGAGTATTAGAAGTAGCATCCTACCAATTTTCATAATTTTTAGATTCCATTTGAGTTCCCAAATAAGCCTTGGAACCTAATTTTTAACTAGGCTGGACACTAGGTCTGGACAGGGCCAAAACTACTCAAAAAACTATAAAAAGGGCTGGAGAGCTCATTTTTGGGGTTAGCTTGTTGTAGATTTCAGCTTTGTAAGAGAGTTTTTGATAATCGAAGTCCTTCCATTGTTCCACTCTTTGCTCTTACCATGTGCGCATGTGTGTGTATGTGTGTGCATGTTTGTATGCTTTCACTCATGCACTTGTGCCCTTCACTTGCTCTTGCTCTTCATACCGGTCCTCACGTCTCCACGGATTGACATTTATGAGGTGTATCTCCTCACGTTGGTACTTACCATTGTGCTAGAGTAACACCAATATCAAATTTTCACTTTGCTTTATTTACAATTGTCTCAAGTCTTTCTTTTTTAGTATATTATCTAAAATTCTTTTGGACCTGCATGTGATGTATTGAGCATGACTTCAGATCTCTCATTTAAGGTCATGTAGGGCATTGGGAGGCCAAATAAAGCCCTGCCACAAAAACGCGGGAGAAGGCGGCCCTGCAAAACGTTTGCAGGGCCTTCTCCCGCGTTTCTGTGGCAGGGCTTTATTTGGCCTCCCAATGCCCTAGCTGACCTTACATGAGAGTGAAACTTCACTAGATGGATATTTTCAAGAATGCAAATGTTCTAAGTTTCAAAATGCTCTGTTCATATGTTTCAAAGATGTGTTTTTCATGTATGTATTTGGAAATTCATAGTGCAAGGTATAGGGAGGTCAAAATTTTTCCATGTTCAATCCTCATGAACTAGTTTTACTCCTCATGATCCTTCATGTGAAGTCCCACGTTTCTGTGGCAGGGCATGGTTTGAGCATTTAATCAATAGACAATGATCAAAATGACAAGATAAGAAAACAATCACTGATATATGAGAGATTATCACAAGAAAACACATGGAAATGTACAATGACTGCTCATGTTTCATTCTAAATAATGAGATTATAAAGAGAATAGAGGAGAAGTGCTCATGTTTCATTGAAAATGGAAATATTTACAAAAAACCTCTTGTCTGTAGAGATCAATTACAAAACTTAGCTACGATCACCCCTAATTCTTCTAGCTAACTGTATGTCCTTCGGTTGTATAGTGACTCGCTTAGCATGGATGGCACATAGGTTGGAATCCTCAAGCATTGATATCAAATATGCTTCAGCTACCTCTTGTAAAGCTTCTAAAGCTAGAGCTTGGATCCTTAACCCTACACAATACCTTTTTAACTCTTCTTTAACCACCCTTGCAAAGGGTCTTCTAGGTATCAGAAGCTCAGCTGTCTTTTGATAGTGCCTTATCTCTGCAAATGCCTTCGTATATCTTCTTCTTCGTTGTGGTGCTCTAGCTTGTGGTGGTGGTGGTCTTCGTTGGACATTTTCATGTGGTCTTGGTTGGGGTGGTCTATGACGGGGTTGAAAGACTTTATTCTTATGTTGCACGCGTCTTGAGCTTTCTCCTTGTTCAGGATGTTGTTGCTAGCTTTGCTCCCTCTCTTGATCATTTGGTATGGCCCCTTGATTTGTTGGTAGAATCTTTCCCGCTACAGTAACCCTATGATTTGTAGGTATTTCTTGGTTACCCCATGGTGGCAATGTTTGACTCTCCTCACTTGATTCTGAACGTTGTTGAGACACATCCTCATGCGATTCATCAAAATCATCATTAGAAACTACCTGTCTATGAGCACGCTCCTTCACCCTTGTCTTTGTGGGTCTCTTTAGTGATGGAGGCTCATCATATGATGATGGTGGTGATTGGGGTTGATTTGCGGCCTCTTCCCTGGATTGCCCATGTTCCACTTGTTCATGCAACTGTTCACTCCTAGAGGTATGACCACCACCTGTTTCGCGATGGGATGTAGAGTGCAAGACACTACGTCGCCTTTTGTGGTGATTCATCCATGGTGGCTTTTGAGTGCCTTGCACATAGGTAGGAAAGTTAATGGGATCCTTCCTTGCAGTTTGCTTTGTTCGTGCCATCCTCTATAGTGCTAGAATGTTGAAATGAGACAATGAGTCTCCTTTTATAATGTTTCACTTAAAAAGGTTCTGTTCACATCTGAATGGACAAAAAATAGTTAAAAAATTAAAAATTACCTTAAAAAATTGCAAACAAGAGATTAGTGTGTAGCAAACCTTATGAATTATTCAGAAAATGCCATGAATGTATTAAATGTCTTCACTTCCATGATGAACCCTGTCGTGTTCTTGTAGCCTGCCATTCAGCATGACGTAAAGGTCCCAATGATGACTTCCATTTTTCACTAGCTAAGTTGTGATGATTAATGCTTGCAAGTTTTGCAACTTTCGACTCCTTGGCTCATTCCATTGCATATGTCCTTGAAAATGTAGTACGATAAAACCAATTAAACATCTCTTCCATATAGTTTGATTGCATTGCACCACCACCATGTTGTGTGTTCTTGAAGTAAACACCTCTAGCCTTGTAATGTGACTTCTCCATTCCTTGTGTACTAAAAATCTCCAACGAACAATATCGATGCATAAAAAATGCTCCACGTGCAAATAAAATATGCTGAAATGATATAAGTACATATCTTATCAACAAGAAAATTGAAAAAAGAAGAAAACTTACAATGTAATGTGTAATATTGCTCTCTCCCCAAGATACGATGAAACACTTTGCAAATTCCATTAATGTATCTTGAAACAACTGACGGTCATTTTTGTTGGAGCTATTAAGACTCATTAAGCCTACCAACTTATCTAAGCATGACCAAACCTTCTTTCGCCTATTACTAAGGTCAATTTGAGAATCATTATCAGTGGTGATCATGCACAAGTCTTTCCATAGCTCCCTGCATTCATTTTTCTTAGGGCTCACACCTCTTTTGAAAAATTTTCTTGCCTTCTTCCTTGTCATTGACACTTGTTGCAAACTATTTTGCGATTCACTAGGTTTTTTGACAACTAGAGTTACATTACCACCATGACAACCAATCGAATTAAGCAACTCTTGCAATTTTTTGATGGCTTGTACAGATTTATCAATTGGCTTCATGGAAAATGCATATTCTATGTGGAGCTTCAATAATCTATCAAATATTCTCATGAAAGCATGCAATGTGCAAAAGTGAACATTAACTTATGGAAATGGAATAATGGGATTCCAATCTTTATCTAATGTGTCACGGTTAGATATTTCTAACATTGGACACCTTAACAAAGGTCTATCCCATTCCGTGGAAGTAGGTGCATCTATGTATTCATCTAAGCTAGATAGTACTTTTTGTTGTCCCTTTGTTACTTTATAGCCTCGGGTACAAAATGGACATGGATAACGAGCAGATGCACCTTGCTTGCAACCTAACATGCATTTGATAGTTTTTAAATCCCCACCCAAGTGCCAATCTATCTCAAAATCACCAAAGTTTTCTATGTGGAGCTTTGCACCATGAATTTGAGAAACTATTACTTTAGTGATCCATGGGGTCCTACTAAAAATCCATGAAAGAACATCATTGGATTCTTTAGGTACTTCAATAGCACCTAACCACCATATTTCTTTCTCGGATTGAACACTATATGTAGAGTTAGAGCTAGAGTTACTACTTTCATCAGATATGGCATTTGTCATAGCTTCATTCATGAGTGTCAAACTCAATCTCTCCACTCGTCGTCCCTTTATGATCTAGCATTCATCTAACTTCAATATAAACTTTAATTTGGTATAAAAATCTGCATAAATTACCAAAATTTTTATAACATCAAAGTACAATGTATATCAAGGTAACAATAGTGGACATACCTGGTATAGTAGATTTGTAAAATCGAACCATTGCCTATTGAAGCCTCTCCAAATCCATGAATATGTTGTTGTACTTTGTGTAAGGAAATCCATTTTCAGCTGTGCTTCTCAACTCTTTTTTGGATCTAGATAAATGATAAATAGACATAGCATAATATCCTCTATATATAAGTAGTTTCCAAGAATACTAGCTATATCTTCATTGGACATTGACTTCTTAAGCGATACCTTGTAAGGAGATGGAAACATATTCTGCAAAATACCTTCTCTTTGTAATGAAGCCTCAAAAGGTTGTACAATGCACTGTATCCTTTACTACTAATTCTTGCTTCATCACATACCATCTGCACGTCTCTAGGAGTGATAATATCTTGTAACTTTTGTGTGAAATCTTTAATCACTTTGTCCCCTTAAACAACAATAGAATTAGGCTTAATCCCTAAAAATTAGGGATCCTTACAAGGCCCATGCAGGGTTCACCTTTTTTCCTAATGTAGTTCCTATAGAAAATCCCAAATGTCTATCACAAATTGTTAATGTCCCAAATTTGAATAAGCAAGTACACATCTACGTAAATTATTGGATGTTCAATGATGACACTATCATCAACCCTTTCCCACTCATTTTGTTAGATAGTATGATACATGAAGTTTTTGGTCGAGAGATGCATCTATTTAATGGATTTAGTGGCTATAACTAGTTATGTATGGTAGATTATGATATACCCAAAATGGATATTGTTATAACTTATGGAATATGTTGAACAATGCATTGTTGGAGTGTAACATGAATATGTTGAACAATGCATTGTTGGATTATAACATGGAATATGTTGCACAATGCATTGTTGGAGTGTCAAATTATTATTGAACAATGCATTGTTAGAGTGTTAAATTATTGATGTGTTAATGTGTTTTTGATGTTTTTGATATAGCAGCTAAAGGTTCGTGAGGAGCGTGCAAAGCGTGAATGGGCGGATATCAATAATCGGAATAATTATTATGTGTAGAAGGTTCTATTGTTAGAAACAGTTAGAAAAGTAATGGTTAGAATAAGGGTCGTTGTAGACCGCAGTTTCTGTTATTGAAAGCAATGGCTTTCTGTAAAAGTTACCAACTTTTAGTTTCAGGCTTGCTTTTTGAAGCCGCTGTCATGTAACCACTCTTTTCGACATAATCAAAAGTCCTATAAATACATGCACTCTGTGGACTGTCGAAACAGAGTGCATGGGGGGAGATTGCACCCAATACTGTGTTCTGTCTCGTCTCTTGTTGCATCTATTCTTCTATGTGTTTTCTATGTTCGTAACCTCTGTTTGCACGTGAGATAAGATCCTGACAACAGTGGTATCAGAGCTCTACACGCATCAATACGGAGTTCTCTGTTCTCTGTTCCCGATTTTGTCTCCGTCTTCGTCTGCGTCTGCGTCTTCGTCTCCGGTTCCGGTTCTAGAACCAAAACCTACGTTTTCACCTACGTTTACTCCTTCGGCTTACTCGAAGGCGTCGACTAAGGCGTCAACTAAGACAAAGAACTTAGGCAATAACTTAGGCAATACATTGGCAACATTGGCACCCAAGGCTCCCTTGGCGACCGTTGGCAGCCGTTGGCTACGTGCGAGGCAATTTTAATTTTGAGTGGCAATAGAGAGGTTTAGATTCCCTAAGGTAGGAGGATTTGAACCCACAACCTCCTACTTTCAAGGGAAGTGCTTTAGCCACTCCTCCATCTCTTGGTGTTGATACTCAAGTTCTCTCTTCTTAAATTTAACATTACTTGCAGTTTTCAAGGCGGTACAGTGCGACGCGACGCGGCGCGTCTCATGGTACATCTCCTCAGGGTACACTTTTGAGGGTACACTTCCCAGGGTACACCAGGGTACATCCAGACAGGGTACATCTTGTCAGGGTACATCAGGATACATCCAGACAGTGTATTTTTCTGCTAGGGTACATTCCTTGAGGGTACATCCCGAGAGGAAAGCACTAGCTTAAGGGTCCAAGAGCACCATGGAGGATTACAGTAATTCACCTCTGCCTGAGGCAACACTTGAACAACAACTAGAGCTCTTGCAGCATGAGCTTCGAGGAGTTCAACATGAGATCCGACAACGTGATGAAGTCCTCCAAAAGATACAAACTAAGGCAAACAACCTTACGACAATAGTTGGTTCGGAGGTGGGAATCCAAGGTAAGCTTCACACCCTACGACCTACAATCCTCAACGAAGCTATACCCTTCGCCTATGATGCAGAAAAAGAAGTCCAGTCCAAAACTAAGTCAATCCATCTACAACAACCGTGCCAACGACCACTTTATGTTAAACCTGCATTTCCTATGAAGCATACTTTTAATGCCCCATCTTACCCTAGTTTTCCTCATCCTCCACAATCTAATTACTCAACTCCAGCTGTTGCTGCATCTCTCCAACCAACCAAACCACCTACCCTTCAAACTTTAGCGGTGGATGCCCAACAGAAGCGACCACGAATCACTTGCTGGAATTGTGGTAAACCTAGACATACAAAAATAAGGTGTAGTTTGCGAGCTCTTCACATGAAACCGGCTACAGCTCAATTGCATAACATGGAGGTCCATAATGAAGAAATTCCTCTTGTTTGGACAGAGGAATCATTGGAGAAAAACTTAAGTACCTTGGGTAACGATATCTCTCTTCACTCTCTACTTTGCATGTAGGGTACAATAAATAACAAATTGTTAAAATTCTACATGACGATGGTAGTTCACATGATTTCATTTCACATTTATTAGTACAGGAACTTAAATTGCAAATGTTTCCTTCTTTTTATAAAGTGAAAGCTGCATTTCAAGGTAGTCGTTATAATGTAACACGAGAAGTGCACGATGTTACGATTAGTATAGGCCCGTATGTTGATTCACGAACATTTTTAATTGCATCTTTGGAATCTTATGATGTTATACTAGGTATGCCTTTTCGTCACCATTATAACCCATGTATTGACTACCATACACATACCTTTAACTTTGAACTTAAAGGTCAAGTCATTAGTTTGTCTACACGGCATTATTTTCAGCCATTTCCATTAATTAGTCACACTCAAGTAAAGCGTGCATTTAGGAAAGGATTCAACTCATGCATTGTTTTTGTTAGTGTCATCAATGATTATACTCATACACTTCCTCATGCATATAAACATTTCATGAGTACTTATAAGGATTGTTTTATGTCTGAGTATCCCTCTAAACTACCGCCATCTCGAGGATCCTTTGACCATAGCATAGACTTAGTCCCTGGTAGTTATCCTCCTCATAAAGCACCTTATAGACATGGCCCACTACACCAAAAGGAAATAGAAAACCAAGTAAAAGACCTATTACAAAAAGGACTTATAAGGCCTAGTTCTTCCCCATTTGGAGCACCAGTTCTCTTAGTAGAGAAGAAGAAAAAAACTTATCGAATGTGCATTGATTATAGAGCCCTTAACAAGATCACAATAAAGAATAGATACCCTATTCCTTGAATAGATGATCTTTTAGATAAGTTACGAGGAGCTTGTGTCTTTAGTAAAATTGATCTAAAATTGGGTTACCATCAGATTCGTATGACACACAGTGATATTTTCAAGACTGCATTTAGAACTCAAACTGGCCATTATGAATTTATGGTAATGCCCTTTGGACTTACTAACGCCTCTGCTATATTTGCACGAATAATGAACAATATTTTTGTTTATTATCAAGCTTTTGTTCTTGTATTCTTTGATGATATACTTGTTTACAGTAAGAATGATAGTGAACATGAAAAGCATCTTGAAACAATTTTTCATTTGTTACGAGAGAACACACTTTATGCTAATCCTAAAAAGAGTTACTTCTTTCAACGTAAGATAGAATATTTAGGACATATTATTTCAAGTGAAGGTGTGCATGTGGATCCGAAAAAGATTAGATTTATAGTAGAATGGCCTACACCACAATCAATCAACGATGTTTGCTCTTTTCTTGGGTTGGCTAGTTTCTATAGGAAGTTTGTTCAAAATTTTTCTTATTATGCATTGCCTCTTACCTTGTTGTTGAAAAAGAAAATGCAATTTGCATGGGGACTTACCCAACAACAGTCCTTTGAAAAACTAAAACATGCACTTTCACATGCACCTGTTTTACAGTTACCTGATTTTTCACAACCCTTTCATGTCGTTACTGATGCTTGTGGTTCAGGAATAGGTGCTGTTTTAATGCAAAATGACCATCCCATTGCATTTGAGAGTAGGAAGCTTAAGCCCTCAGAATAGAATTATAGTATGTATGATAAAGAATTGTTAGCAGTTATGCATGCTTTGCGAATTTGGAAACACTATCTTATGGGCTCTGAGGTCTTAATCAAAACCGATCAACAAGCAATTAAGCATTTATTAAATCAGCCCTTAATCTCTGATAGGCATCTTAAATGGGCATCATTCATTCAAAATTTCCAACCCATTATCCAATATCAGCCTGGTAAAGCTAATGTTGTAGCTGATGCTTTTAGCCGTTTTCCTTCACATTCTGTGGTTTTGCATAATATTTCTGCCATCCAAATACATTCTTTTCAAGAAATGGTTTCCACTTATGCATCTGATTTGTATTTTTCACATGCATGGCATGACTTCAACAATGGTGCATCTTTATTTGATGAACATTATACATTTCATAATGGTTTTCTCTATTTTCAACATAGATTGTGCATAACCCAAGCTTTTAAAGATTTTTTCATTAAAGAAATACATGAACCATCTTACATGGGTCATAGAGGCATACAAAGCACCATTTCTGCTTGCAAAGATTTCTTCTTTTGGCCACATATGGAAAACGATATTGCACATTATGTTTCTCAATGCATTGTATGTTAGCGTGTCAAACGTCATCACGGTAAACCATTTGGATTATTAATGCCACTTCCCATTCGAAATGAACCATGGGAACAAATCTCTATGGATTTTATCACAGGTCTTCCCATCACTTCATCCCATAAAGATATGATTTGGAAAATAGTTGATAGGTTTAGTAAATATGCATATTTCATTCCATGTAGAAAAACTTTGACTGCACCTCAAGCTGCAAAATTATTCATTTAATGCATTTTCCCACATCATGGATTTCCTAAAGTAATGTTATCTGATCGTGATGTTAGATTTTGTAATCATTTTTGGGTTGCCTTATTTCAACATTTTGGAACTAAAATAGATTTTAGTTCTGCATTTCATCCTGAAAGTAATGGACAGAGTGAGGCTACAAACAGTACTATTCTTGATTTATTGCGTTGTTATTCATTAGATAATCCTAATAACTGGGATGAAAAGATGCCATTGCTTCAATTTTCTTACAATAACACTGCACACACCACTACAGGTCGTGCACCTTTTTGAAATTGTTTTTGGTAAAAAGCTTCGCACTCCCATGTCCCTCACCCAAACCGACATTCCCATGGCTGATTCTATTGCTCATGATCACGTTTCTATACTTCATGATGTTCACGCGCACATTAGGAAAAGTCAAGAGCGCTATACATGTAATATCAATACTAAATGATTAGCCAAAGCATTCAAGGAAAATGATTTTGTATGGTTGCGTATCATTAAAAGACATCTCAAAAATATTTCGCAGCATCCTAAAATTAAACTTGCACCACGCTATTATGGACCGTTTCACATTATAGAAAAAATTAATGATAATTCTTTTAGATTAGATATTCCATCTCATTGGACTATACATAACTCTTTTCATATTAGTTTACTTAAACCATTTAAAGGAACTTTACCACTTGCTTCACATCTTGATGACCCTCCTTTAATTGAAGAACAATGTAAAATCTTAGTTCCTCAGAAAATCATTGATCATGATTTCACTACTACACGCACAGGTACTAAATATCATCAATATTTGGTTAAGTACAAAAATCACTCTATTGAAGAATGTCAATGGATACATAAAACACAATTGACACCTCATTATGACCACTTAATTTCTGCATATCATACACAAACACATTAATGTAACAGCTCCATGAACATTTCCATGCATGTGTTTTTACATGGCACATGCCTATTTTTTTTATTCAGTGATGAAACATGTGACTGGCCATCCATGTTTATTATTTTATCAACTGAGGTCAGGTGCTTTTTCAACTGAGGGGCATGTTATAACTTATGGAATATGTTGAATAATGCATTGTTGGAGTGTCAAATTATTATTGAACAATGCATTGTTAGAGTGTTAAATTATTGATGTGTTAATGTGTTTTTGATGTTTTTGATATAGCAGCTAAAGGTTCATGAGGAGCGTGCAAAGCGTGAAAGGGCGGATATCAATAATCCGAATAATTATTATGCGTAGAAGGTTCTATTGTTAGAAATAGTTAGAAAAATAATGGTTAGAATAAGGGTCGTTGTAGACCGCAATTTCTGTTATTGAAAGCAATGGCTTTCTGTAAAAGTTACCAACTTTTAGTTTCACGCTTGCTTTTTGAAGCCGCTCTCATGTAACCACTCTTTTCGACGTAATCAAAAGTCCTATAAATACATGCACTTTGTGGACTGTCGAAACAGAGTGCATGGGGGGAGATTGCACCCAATACTGTGTTCTGTCTCATCTCTTGTTGCATCTATTCTTCTGTGTGTTTTCTATGTTCGTAACCTCTCTTTGTGCATGAGATAAGATCCGGACAACAGATATTATTGCAAAATGGGGAGTATATGTTGTAGAGTCATGTGGTTTGGATTGAGAGATGCACAAAGTACCTTCCAAAGGTGTATGTAGAAACTTTTTTTGTTCACATATTAATATTTTTAACTGATTTTTCTTTATGACCACTATTTAGGGATACAGAAACTTACATTCACATCAATTGCAACTATGATTTCAATACTATTAGGATATTAGATGGTTTTTGATGTTGATATATTTAGGTAGTGATGTGTGTGAACACACTAGGACCGCTGGGGCACTTTTTCCCCTCATTAGGAGGTTTTTTTCCCTCGGCTTGTATATACACCTATTGCCCTAATGGGCTACTTATCTTTGCCAACATTCTCTAGTAATACATTCAGTACTGTGTGTTGTACTCCAAGCTTCTTCTTCTTCCTTGTGCTACTCGCGTGCTTTTGCAGACATCTAACTCCAACAATTGGTATCAGAGCAGGTGCCGCTTCATCTAGGGCGTCCTCGACACTCCTCTCGTTGCAGTCTCAAAATTGCATGAATTTTGGTGAGCATACTCAATGTGTTTTCGAGATCAAAACAGCGTGTGGTGCCAAAATCGCGATTTGAGCTTGTTTCGGCCTCCAAATGCATTATCATAGTGCTTGTGTAGGCTATTTCGTCTTTTTGTGCCAAAGCTATATACCGATTTCTATTATCCAATATAAGCATCTCGAAGTTTGCTACAAGTCTAGCAGAATTTGTCTGGGCAGTTCTGTTCAACTTTTTGAGATACAGTCAATTTTCAGCATCAAGGTATTTTAGTCACCGGCCATGGCTGAAAGCAGTGATGTATTCTGTATGTTGGCTGTTGAGAATAAGTTGGATGGTACCAACTACCCATTGTGGGCTTATATGATGTGACATGTATTGGTTGCAAAAGGAATGTGGAACATTGTGCAGGGTGTTGAGAAACGTCCTATCACACCTGCAACTGTTACAACTACAGGTACTAAAGCTGATGCAAAAGGTGTTGAAGATGATGATATTTTGCATATTCTTCTTCGTGCTGCGGTTTCTGCTCCACCTACTGCAAACCAGATTCGTTGGGATGGAGGAGATGCCCAAGCACATGCATTGATAGCTTTGTCTATCAAACATGCCATCATTCCTCACATACGCTCTTGCAGAATAGCTGAGGATGCTTGGCATACACTTACCACATTGTACCAAGCTAGGAATGAGGCTCATGTTGCTTACCTCCGAAAACAGTTGGAGAGTGAGCACATGAATGAAGCTGATTCCATGGACATTTTTCTAACAAATGGGTGTTTACTACTATTTGCAGTTTTGACCCATCTTCTCATGAGCAGTGCATGTCTGTAGTAGACTCAGATGTTTGGTATTTTGATAGTGGGGCGACCAAACATATTACCTCGCAGCACAGTTTCTTCTCTTCACTCGAGCCTGCCTCTACAGGGAATATTGTTACATGCACCAACAACTCCTCTTATCGTTTTATGGGAGTTGGTAAGATCATTTTAACTACTGCTGATGGTATTTCTTTCACTTTGTTAGGTGCTTTATTTGTGCCAGGGATCAAGAAGAACCTGTTATCAGTTTCTGCATTAGTCGAGATTGGCTTGTTGTTAAATTTATTGATGACAGGTGTACATTTCATGATCTGTCAAATGGCAATGTGATTATTGCTTCTGGCATTTTATGTCGTGGGGTATATAAGCTCATAGACTATGAAAGATCTCTGAATGATTAGGCATGTGCAATACATGATTCTTAGGCTATGTCAGATGCAAAGCTTTGGCATTCATGCTTTGGTCATCTGAGTTTTGCTAGTTTGCTACGCCTGCAGAAATCTGAAATGGTGTCCTCTTTGCCAAAAACTTGCGGCACCTGGAAAACATGTTTGTGAAGGCTGTATTTTGGGCAAAATGCAGCGCTCCTCATATCCAAAAGATGGCTTTGTTCGAGCTACTCAGAAGTTGCAGCTTATGCATAGTGATGTCTGTCCTATGCAGACACCTTCTTTTGGAAATTATCTTTAATTTGTGACTTTCATTGATGATATTTCTAGGCATGCATGGGTTATCCATTGAAAGCAAAGTCCAAAGTGTTCATGTGCTTCAAGCAGTTTTTGGTTTTGGCTGAAAATCTGTCAGCATGTGAAATGGGCACCCTCCGTTCAGATCGAGGGGGGGGATATATGTCTTCTGATTTTAATGCATTTCTGGCTGAATGTGGGATAGAACACCAGTGTACAATGCCATATACACCTCAAGAGAATGGAGTTGTTGAACAAAAGAACAGGTCACTCATGGAGATGGCGAGGTGTATGGTCAAGAGTTAGGCTTTACCACATAGTTTCTGGCTTGAGGCTGTCATGTGTGCAGCATATGTACTTAATAGGTGTCCCATTAATGCGCTGTAGTATATCACTCCATATGAGGCTTGGCATGATCGCAAGCCATCTGTTGCTCATCTGCATGTTTTTGGTTGTTTGGCATATGCATTAGTGCCTGAACAACATCATAGAAAATTGGATGATAAAGCAGTAAAATGTATTTTTGTTGGGTACAGTTAAGAAAGTAAAGGCTATCGTTTGTATCATCCACAGACTAAATGCATTCTGGTTAGCCGTGATGTTGTTTTTGTGGAAGATGCTATTCAGCCATTGCTTTCATGTACAAGGAGACATATGTTAGCTCCAAAGACATGTATGATACTCTGCTGCCTCTTTTCACAGGTGGATAGTCTAGGGCTCGTCCTAATGAGGCAACTTCTCAACCTTTGCAAGTTTCATGTGATGATGCAGATCATTCCATTTCTGATGCAAATTTACATGATGCACTTATTGATGAGAGAGCTGATATTGAGCAGGAAACAACTATGCAAAAATGGCTGGTGCAGACCTTGCGTGATAGCAAATTAGATGCACCTCTATCATATTGTACTCGCTCAGGCTCTCATAGTGCCTTGTTTGCATCAGATTGCTATGCTATGGCTGCATCTACTCTCTGTGATGAGACTGAGCCTATTTCGTTTGATGAAGCAAAAAATTAAAAAAATTGGATGGCTGTTATGCAATCTGAATATGATGCAATAATGAAGAATGGTACTTGGTCTTTATGTGACTTGCCTCCTAGAAAGAAGGCCATTGGCACTAAGTGGGTATACAAGCTGAAGCATAAACCTTATGGTATAGTTTATAGGTATAAGGCTAGGCTTGTTGCAAAGGGTTATGTAGAGGAAAGAGGCATTGATTTTGATGAGACCTTTGCACCTACATTTCATATGACTACTGTTCAGAGCATATGTGCACTTGCAACCCATCATGGTTGGAATGTATATCAGTTGGACAGTAAAACTGCATTTCTGAATGGTGACTTGCATGAAGAAGTGTATGTTTTTCAGCCCTGTGGCTTTGTGCAGAAAGGGCATGAAAACCAGGTGTGCAGGTTAAAGAAGGCATTATATCGTTTAAAGCAAGCACCACGTGATTGATATGAGAAGATACATGCCTATCTGATTGCACATAGTTTTGAGAACAATCCAACTGAAAGCACACCTTATATGTTAAGTGTGTTAATGATGTGCTTCTGATAATTGTTTTCTATGTTGACGACATGTTGCTCACTAGTCTTATTGAGAAGCATGTTGTTGATTTTAAGGCTGATTTGCATGCCTCATTTGAGATGTCTAATTTGGGACATTTGCATCAGTATTTGGGCATTTAGTTTATGCAAGTTGATGGTGGAATGGCTTTGTGTCAAACGAAATATATTGACACATTATTGCAGCCTTTTGGCCTTGAAGACTATATGCCTATTGCCACTCCTATTGAGACAGGTTTTTGATTGAGTCTTCATGATGCTGGAGATGCATTTGATGCTGTCCTCTATCAGCAAGCTGTTGGATGCCTGATTTACTTATGCATTACTCGGCCAGATATTCAATTTGATGTCCCACAGATGAGTAGGTTTATGCATTGCCCAGGTGTCAAGCATTGGCAGGCAGTTAAGCACGTCTTTCGCTACTTGAGTGGTACTCGGCTACTTGGGTTGTTTTATCCCAAGGGGGGATCACTACCACCAGATTTGCATGCTTTTTCTGACTCAGATTGGGCCGGTTGCTATGACACTCGTGTGTCCACTAGTGGCTTTTGCTTCATGCTTGGTAGCTCATGTATATCTTGGTTGAGCAAGAAGCAGCCTACTATGGCCACTTGCAATTGTGAGGCTACGTATAGGGTAGCTTTCACAGCTACTATTGAGTGTGTGTGGCTCAGACTCCTTATGGCTGATTTGGGTGTTGGTCAGCCTTCTGCCACCACCATTTTCACTAACAGTCAGAGCACATTGGCAGTTGTGAGGAACCTTGTGTTCCATGCTCGCACTAAGCACATTGAGGTGCATTATCATTATGTCAGGGAGAGGTTCTCTGCTGGGGAGATCAGCTTGGCATATGTGCCCATGCAGGAGAACATTGCAGACCTTTTCACGAAGGCTCTGCCTAGGGAGAAGTTTGAAGCTTTCCGCAAAGCTTTGGGCTTACTTCCTTTTGTGGACTGATTCCACATAGCTTGGCACTTCCTTATACATGAGTGCAAGCTCCTTGTTCACCGCATCAATCCCAGGGGGGATTTGTTGATATATTTAGGTAGTGATATGTGTGAACACACTAGGACTGCCGGGGCACTTTTTTCCCTCATTAGGAGGTTGTTTTCCCCTTGCTTGTATATACGCCTATTGCCCTAATGGGCTACTTATCTTTGTACATTCTCTAGTAATACATTCAGTATTGTGTGTTGTACTCCAAGCTTCTTCTTCTTCCTTGTGATGTTCGCGTGCTTCCCTAGACCTCTAACTCCAACATTTGAATCCTTTTAAGTCTATTTTTGTAGTCAGCGGTGAGACTTTGTAAGGTCATGCAATTTCCAATTGTAAACTTGTTTTAATCCTAGATAAAGTTCAATCTATCCAAGAATCTCCATCTCCAAATCCTCCTAATGATATATAGAGGTTTTTTGGATAGATTCCATGGCACTACAAGCACCTACAACATTTGGTCCTACTAAATTGTTGAACACATACTCATAGTGAATTCAATTGGACTGACAAATGTGCAATTTCTTTTGATAAACTAAAGAAGCTCCTTACTGAGATAGTAGTTGTGCAAGTTCCAAATTGGAAATAATCTTTCCATGTTTTTGTGTATGCTTCTAGAAGTTAATCCCAAACTTCCTATTTGACTAGATAATATTCAAACTTCCTATTTGACTAGATGATTGTTATTTGACTAGATAATATTCAAACATTTTCTATGATTCTTGTGTCTAAAGCATTCCATTTTTCATGTAGATTCCAAATATGAACTGAGAATTAAATTTCATTACCTGTATCATAATGAGAAGACAATGACGATTTTGACAAAAGTGGTATTCTTCACAACGGGCAGTAGTTTCTTGCAAATAACCATTCAATATTGTAAAAGACTCCTCTCGTCACAAGATTCACTCAATAATACATAGATCTCACCAACAAAATCCATGAAAAACACAAGGAAAACATTCACATTCAGCCATGAAAACTAATGAAAATGGAGAAAACATGATTTTTTGCCAAAAGCTCTCAAAGTCATGTTCAACAAGTACAAATGATCAACATCCATTTCATAATACAAGATTTTGACCTTTATACTTTTTCAAGTGTCCATGTTCACACTTGAAATTAGGTCCTTTCAACATCTAATCTAAAAATAATTAAGTTTTAGAGCTCCAAAAGATCTCTAAAAAATACATAACATCTAATGGACCATGAGGAAGACTATTCCTCATTTTTCATCATTATGATAATCATATGTACAAAAATTATCTATTTTACAAAATCTTTTTGACTTCAAAAAACATATTCTAACATTTCTTCCCCTCCTAGACTTTTTGGCATCTTTGGTAAAAAGTTGTTTCTATACAGTGAAACTTCTTTAGTGCTTCCAATGCTTTTGGTCTCTTGAAATTTATATTATCCTTTTACATATTTGTTAGCTGCTTCATTTTTCTAACCCAACATGTTTTCACATTTGAGTTTGCTTCCATATTGTTGCTGGAATTCCTAAATTTCCCATTTCCATGTTGGTTCGGAGCAGAATGAGTGTGTTTTTCTTTAGGTCTCCATATCCAATTCCTTTTTAGATTTTGATTAGTCTAGAGAGGTTTTGGTATCTATACCAATTGTTCTTTGAATTATGAAATCATTCTCTCCTTTTGGCTTTGCTTTTGATGAGAAATACCTAGATTCCTTTGTTGGAATTTTCTCCTTTCCACTGGATTCGATTGGCTTTGTTCCTCATCTGATTGTTGTTACCTACTCTTAGGCCTCGATGGAACTAGCTCTTTAATAATTCATATATGTGAGAGTGAATACTTATTTTTAAAATTTCTTTTATTCAATGCATAGCTTATAAAAACCATCCTTCTTCTTCTTGAACAAAGCAGATGCTTATGAAGATGGAACATTCGGTCTTATTAAGATTTTTTTCAGAAGGTCATCTAATTGAGTTTTGAGATCCTTTATTTCATTTTCATTAATTTATAAGATTCTCCATTTCCTTCCAAAAGGTTTCCTACGTGATTCAAAATCTTTACTTCATTAATTTCCCATGCACATTACCAACATTGAAGCCAGAAATGAGAATAGGCTTAGAATTCTGTTCATCACCTAGGATATTCATAGATTCACCACCTTCCTATAAAGTGACTATTCTACATAGTCAATTGTTGTAGAATATTGAACTAGAGATTCCATGCCTATAATAACATCACACCCTTTTATATTGATCACATGGAAATTCCCCAAAAAGCATGTACCAAAAAATGTAAACCTAAAGGTTTCAATGTATACTTTCATATGGTAAAGTCGTCCATTAGCCATATTTTGTTGGAACAAAGAAAACCCAAAATGATGATTATAAAGAGCTTGAAGCAAGTCAAGGTTTAGAATGAAGTCAAAAAGTTATTGGAAATAGTGAAGGGATCTCAGAAGTGAAGATTGTATACATATGTACATTACAGATGAGAATTTCTGTATTTTGAGTTTTAGATGATCCTTAGAATGATAAGGAGTAATGCGATAGACGCGGGATGAGTCTAGAATCATATGTATATAAGTCATTGATGTAAAGAAATACATAAGAGATTCATTAGAAGCGAAGTGTCAATGAGGTAGAAGTGTAGAGAGTCATCTTCAGAAGTTAGTGCCGAGTCTTTCTCTAATTTCTCTCAGTCTCATCATCTAGATCATGAAATCTTTTGTACACATCTAATTTAGAAGTTAATGAAGCTATTTTCAAAGTTTCATGGCCTAATACTTTTCATGCTATGAGTATGATCAATAGGAACATGTGTATGTAAAGCCTGCAGGTAGATCTTTCAGAGTCGCACACTTTTCGTGTCAATGTTTTGCTTAGATCTCAGTGCACAATGTAAAGTTTTTTGATGAGTGAGCATTCAAAATCTAATAGGCAAGGAAGCTATGTCCAAAAGCATTTAGCAAAACGGGATCTGTGCAGTGAGAAATCAACCTTAGAAGTTAGCTATGTCAAAGTCACTTGTTCACAAAAATAGTTTTTGACATACTTTTGATCTTAAGGATCAAATTAAAGTTTTAATGATTCTTTTGAATGACTAATGGTTGATATGATTGCGAAACGGTAGCGTGGAGATATGTACATCATTAGTTTGAAGAAATTTGAAGATATGTGCAGATGATGAAGTCAGTCTTTGAAACAGACTTCTTGAAGAAGGAAGATTCTTACTCAGAGAAGTGATAGTGGAAGATTTGATAAATGAAGGTAACATTTGTGTAAAGTTTGGTCTATAACTGATATAGAGGTGTTCTTAAGTCAGTATAGATCAAACCTTTGGAGATTTAGAGGTCTCTAACAGTGGTATGGGAGCTGAAGGTGTAATACAAGTGAAGTGAAAGCATTGGAAGTCCTGATTGTTGCAGATATTGAAGTTTCTTCTAATTGAAGGTGGAAAAGGTCAAATTATTGAAGATAACCTAAAGAAGTACAAAGGATGAGTTGAAAGGATCAAGAAGGATTAAGGCTTCATATCAAAGGTACACTATATCATCATAAATCTTAGTAAATTGCAGACATAGAAGATCGAAGATGGGAGAAAGCTTGCAGATTGATAAGCTAGATAGGGAGAACTATCCAACTTGGTCCATGAGGATGGAGAGCCTAGTATTCCAACTAGGGAAGAACTTGCATATTTGAAGAATTGGATGAGAAAGGGTGCTCAAGCTAGGAGCATCATTTACATGGTTGTAAATGATTATCTTCTACCTCACATTAGAGGATTAGAAAGTGCCACAGATGTGTGGAATGCTTTGGAAGAGCATTTCCAAAACACAACCAAGTCTAGGAAGTCCTCATTATGGGCAGAGTTCACAACTTTCAAGAAGAAGAGCTCACAATCAATTCTGATTATGTGGCAAGGATGAAGGATATTGCAGATAGCTTGGGAGCAGTAGATGAAGACATTGAAGAGGATAAGTTGATAAGGCAAATACTTACAGGTCTGAGAGGAGATGAGAAGTGGAAGCCTTTCATATTGTCCATAGAATTGACATTAGATCATTTTACTCCTGATCTTAATCAATTGCTAGGACACATGCTAACTTTTGAACAGGACATTAAGGGAGACAATGATAGGAGTGCAAGTCAAGCTATGTACTCCAAAGACAAGAAAAAGAATGGCAAAGGGAAGCAGTCAACTGACGATGAAGGAACTTCAAGCCAAGCTAATTTCACAAAAGGAAAGATGAACTTCAGAGGTAAAGGAAGAGGAGGTAAGAACAAAGACAATAATAAATCGTGTTGGATTTGTGGCCGAACCAATCATTTGGCAAATGATTGTTCATATAACAATCAAAATGGTGGAAGTCATAATCAGAGTTTCAATCAAAGAGGTAGAGGAGGTAGAAATCAAAGAGGTAACTTCAGAGGAAGAGGTGGTAGGACATCATATGCTAGAGGAGGTGGAATAATTTTTCAATCTTAGTCCTACAACAACAACTATTATAATTATGCATCGGATCAGAAGGATGACATGACTCTCATCTTGAATGCAACACATGAAGCAGTAGGAGAAGATCAAAGAGTGTTTTATATTGACTCAGGATGTAGCAATCATCTGAGTGGCAATATATCATTGATGACTGATATGGAAGCAAAGGTGAATGGACATACAGTCCAAACAGGAGATAACACCAAGCATAAAGTGGAAAGCATTGGATCAGTGAAGACAAAGAATGGGAGCACACTCTTAAGCAAGGTACTTTATGTTCCTACTATTCCTAAAAACTTGATAAGTGTAGGACAAATTGTGGAGAAGGGATGTGAAGTCAGATTCACAAATGATGGAGTTTATGTGCAATATCCAAATCAAGGATATAGAAATATCATTGCAGGGAAAACAGAAGGAAGGTTGTTTACTCTCAAGGTCCAAGGTAATGTGGGACATGCATTATTTACTTATGAAAGTCAAAAGATGTCTGAGTTAGATCTATGGCATAAAAGGCTAGGTCATTTCAATGAGAGAGCCATAAAGGAAATGTCAAAGAATGATGTGGTGATTAGATTGCCAAATGTTGAAGGTCAACACATGGTGTACAAGTGTGAAGCTTGTCAATTAGGTAAAGCACACAAAATTTCATACAATAAATCTGGGTACAAGTATTCAAATATGCTTGAGTTGGTTCATACAGATGTGTGGGGTCCTTCAAGGGACTATAGCATAAATGGATCCAGATATTATGTGTTGTTTGTTGATGATGCAACCAGATGGATTACTTTATATGTAATCAAAGACAAATCAGAAGTGTTCAAGCATTATCATGCTTATGTAGAAAGGATTACAGGACAAAAGCTCAAGAGGTTGAGATGAGATGGAGGGGGAGAGTATTTTCTTAAAGAGTTTGATGATTATTTGTGGAATGCAGGCATAAATTAGAGAGAAGTAACTTGCAGGTACTCCCCTCAACAAAATGGAGTTTCAAAAAGAAGTAATAGAACTCTTCTAGAGTTTGGAAGAGCAATTGGGTTACAGATTGTGGAGCCCATCCACAAAGCAATTTCTTGTTACAAAAGCTGTTACATTTGATGAGCAAAGCATGTGGTATACACGTTCAATAAATGATTATGCAGATGTTGAAGAAATACAAAGGAAAGGGAAGACAAAAGTAAGGATGTATGAAGAAGATATTGATGATGTTGATTGTAAAAGTAATTTGTAGGGTAATGTTGAAGATGGGCCAAGATTTGATCCAGAATCAAATGTGGCTGAAACTTCAAGAACTGCAGATGTTAGAAGATATTTGAGAGAAAGAAAAGAACCTATCAGGTATAGTTATGATACATATTTCTTAACAACAGAAGATTATGCTTACATTGTGAAGACAAAAGAAGATCCAACCACATTTGAAGAAGCTAAAGGTAAACATAATTGGGAGAAGGCAATGCAAGAAGAGTATGATGCTCTACTTGAAAATGAAACATAGGAATTGGTGCCAAGACAAAAGAATCAGAAGGTAATTGGATGTAAGTGGGTGTATAAAACAAAAAGTTTTGCAGATGGAAAAGTGTCTAGATACAAGGCTAGACTTGTGGTTAAAGGTTATGCCCAAACTTATGGGGTAGATTATGATGAAACCTTTAGTCCAGTTGCTAAGATGTCTACAATTAGATCTCTAATTGCTATTGCTACTTGTAAAGGATGGAAGTTATCATAATTAGATGTGAAGAATGTATTTCTGAATGGATACATTGCAAATGAAGTGTACATGGAGCAACTAGAGGGTTTCATGGATTCAATTGAATCAGATTATGTGTGTAAGCTCAAGAGAGCTTTGTATGGTTTGAAGCAGGCTCCAAGAGCATGGAATTGCAGACTTGTTAAGTTCTTGAATGAATGTGGATATCAAGCATCAAAGGCAGATAGTAGCTTGTTAGTGAAGGCAAGTGAAAATGGGTATATATACATGCGTATTTATGTTGATGATATTATTGTCACAGGTATAGATGCTCAAGGAATCAAAGAGCTTAAGAATCAAATAGAGGATGAGTTTAAGATAACTGATTTGGGAAACTTATCTTATTTCTTAGGAATGCAGATTGTGTATACTCAACATGGAGTATATGTGACACAAGAGAGATACTCGAAGACTCTTCTGGTCAAGTTCAATATGGAAGAGTGCAAGCCTTCAACCATACCATTGGAGGTAAATCATAAACTAAGCAGGTATGGAGGTGAAGAATTTAATGATATGAAGAAATATTAGAGTTTGATAGGTAGTTTAATCTATGCTACCTTGACAAGGCCATACCTATCATATGCAGTAGGTGTGTTATCACAATTTATGCATGTCCAAAGAAGACTCATTGGATTGCAGCTCAATGGGTACTCATATATATCAAGGGAACTCTGAGTGAAGGTTTGTATTATGGATTTACTTTTGATACAAGAATCAAAGTGTTTAGTGATGCAGATTGGGCAGATGATTCAGATGATAGAAGATCTACTCATGGTTATCTCTGTTATAATGGAGACAAATTAGTTTCTTGGTGCTCAAAGAAGCAACATACAATTGCTTTGTCTTCCACAGAAGCTGAGTATAAAGGAATGGTAGAGGCTGCAAAAGAAGTGATATGGTTAAAGACCTTGTTGAAGAGTTTTGGAACTGATCAGAGTACTCCAATTATTTTTGGAGACAACATGAGTTCATTATATTTGGCAGCTAACCCTGTTTTTCATGCTAGGACTAAACACATAGAGATTCAGTATCATTTCTTGAGAGAAAAGGTACTTGATAAAGAGATTGAAGTATTGTATACTCCAAGAAAAGAGCAAGTTGTAGATATGTTGACAAAAATCTTAGATGGACCTAAGCTACATAAGTTCAAAGAGATGGGAGGAGTAAAGAAGAATGGAATAATCACAATTAGTGATTGAGGGGGAGCTGTTGGAACAAAGCAATCCCAAATTGATGATTATAAAGAGCTTGAAGCAAGTCAAGGTTCAAAATGAAGTCAAAAAGTTAATGGAAATAGTGAAGGGATATCAGAAGTGAAGATTATATACATATGTACATTATAGATGAGAATTTTTGTATTTTGAGTTTTAGATAATCCTTAGAATGATAAAGAGTAATGAAATGGATGCAGGATGAGTCTAGAATCATATGTATATAAGTCAATTATGTAAAGAAATACATAAGAGAGTCACTAGAAGCCAAGTGTCAATGAGGTAGAAGTGTAGAGAGTCATCTTCAGAAGTTAGCACCCAATCTTTCTCTTATTTCTCTTAGTCTGATCATGTGGATCAAGAAATCTTTTGTACACATCTAATTTAGAAGCTAGTGAAGCTATGTTCAAAGTTTCATAGGCTAATTCTTTTCATGCTGTGAGTATGATCAATAGGAACATGTGTATGTAAAGTCTGCAGGTAGACCTTTCAGAGTCGCACACTTTTTTGCGTCAATGTTTTGCTTAGATCTCCGTGCACAATGTAACCTTTTTGATGAGTGAGCATTCAAAATCTACGTTAGAAGGTAAGGAAGCTATGGCTAAAAGC
The DNA here is from genome assembly GCA_020310875.1 of Ceratopteris richardii. NCBI lineage: Eukaryota > Viridiplantae > Streptophyta > Polypodiopsida > Polypodiales > Pteridaceae > Ceratopteris > Ceratopteris richardii. The sequence continues at coordinate 38,337,558 of CM035422.1, forward strand.
ATTTAGCAAAACGGGATATGTGCAGTGAGAAATCAACCTTAGAAGTTAGCTATGTCAAAGTCACTTGTTCAAGAAAACAGTTTTTGACATACTTTTGATCTTAAGGATCAAATTAAAGTTCTAATGATTCTTTTGAATGAATAATGGTTGATATGATTGAATGAAGGTAGCGTGGAGATATGTACATCATTAGTTTGAAGAAATCTGAAGATATGTGTAGATAATGAAGTCAATCTTTGAAACAAACTTCTTGAAGAAGGAAGATTCTTACTTAGAGAAGTGATAGTGGAAGCTTTGATAAATGAAGGTAACATTTGTGTAAAGTTTGGTCTATAACTGATATAGAGGTGTTCTTAAATCAATATAGATCAAACCTTTGGAGATTTAGAAGTCTCCAACATATTTATGTGTCTAGATATCTATGTATTCATGCATATCCCTAAAGTCTATGCCAACAAAACGAGAAAAACAATGTGTACTATTCAAATCAATAAAAATCTAACTTTACGCACAAAAATCATATCAAAGATCTAATCATGAAACTATGCAGCACATAGTAGAATTGGATCACTTACCTTTCTCATGTGGTTTTTTAATCTTTTACCTTTTCAATCTTTGTAATCTCTTTTGCTTGTGAGGCCAGAAAGATTGCTTTGTTGGGACACTCATAAGTCGACTGTGCTTGTTCCCCATACTAGAGGTGTGGATTGAGTCTTTTATCAAAATCCAAAATCTTAGGACCCTACTACCAATAAATACGTTTTTGCTTCTTTTGAGCTATTCTTTGAGCAAGATTCTTACCTTGGTTATGAAGGATGGAGCCTTGTTTGATTTTTTTTTTAATTTGTTGCAGCAAATCTCCATGGTTTATGTCTTGTACATATGAGTCTACTTCTACTCACCCTTTGCATATTAAAGTTTCCATCTTTTTGAAAATTTTGGCCTTTGCAATAGGACATTTGGATTCTTTCACCTTGTAATGGAGTTTCTCGAGAAGCCCTTTTATGAAATTTTCTCTTCAATGCATCCCTGCAAACCTCAAAAGCATATTTATGTCTTCTACTCTATATGATAATTTGAAGAACAATAATGCTTTTTTTCATATTCCCTAAATTCTTTCCATAGAACGGATGAGAACGCATTCAAGTAGGCATTTAAGATTTCCACCACACCATGGCAATAGCAAACAAATATAGGATCACCACCTATGCCTTTTGTTTTTCACTAAGCTCATGAAGATTGAAAAAAATTCTAGCTCCTCAATCTAAGTCTAAATATCTTCCCCAGTCTTCCTCTGACCATCAAATTCATTAAACTTTGAATTCTTAATAAATTTATTAACACTTCTTCTATACTAGGACACTTGAGTATCCGAGAACACTTAGGTGTCCTACTTTTACACCAAGTTTCTTGATTTTTCTTGATGCCATGCTTGAGGATTCGGTGGCATCTTCACTTGGATTTGATAGCCCATATCATGTATTTTTAGAGAAAAATATTATCTTTAATATTTTTTAGGCTCATATGGGCTATTAAATGAAGAAAAAAATGAGAATGTTAAAAAACTGAACTTTTAGCATAAATGAAAAATAACTCAATTCGAACATTTTGAAAAATGGGATATGTTTTAGGAAACTTACAACTATTGATGGATTTTGGAAATGTAGAGTAAGTGTTTGAGGATCTCTTGAAAGGGTTGAACACTTCAAAAAGTCAAAAACATGGACTCAAAACTTGTGTTCTCTAGATCACTACCATTTATTTCATCTTTTGAGGAATGGCTCACCATAATTTCTGTGTAAGTGAGATTGAAGATAATTGACAAGCTACCAATGGAAACATTTCATGCTAATTGAATGCACATTTTAACTAATAGCCATTGCATTTTTTGCCGACTTTCATACTAAATTGGCAAAGTGTATATTTCTATGTTCATGAAAGGAACATAGTTAATAGGTAGAATAAACTACTATGATGAAAAATAATAATATTTAAATGCTATCCTAAGTATTAAACGTACCAAAACATGCTTTCATGCCATGTGTTCATTCTTAATCTTTTCAACAAATATGTGATAGGCAATGGTGATTGTCAGGAGAATGAAAACTTTGGCATACGCACTTCATTTGAAAAAAAGAAGATGGCCTTCATGATGGAAATGATGAAACGTTCTCAAGTGATCTTTATCATTTTTATGATATCAAAGATTATATCAAAGACTTTTGAGTATTATTTTGAGTATGTGTGGACGTGCGCATGAGATTACGCGTTTATGCATATAACAACTACCAGAGAATTATTTTTGCTAAATATATTAAAACTATACTTTCTTTTAATTGTGTGTATGTGACTCTTGTTTCTTGGTAAAAGCTATCTTGTCTTATTGGATATCAAACTAAATGTTTATAATTTTACATTGTTTCAGTTGGATGTTAATATTTTTATGTGGATATATTTGTTGGTGTCTAGACATATATGTACTTCATTTGGTGTACATAGATGTGGAAAACATGGTTGATTTTCACATATTGGTAGTTCCCTTATGTCTATACCTTGTTTAATGTCTTATTGTCTTAGTTCATGTGAAGAATTTGACCTCTTTCATAAATGTTCATGTTTTGTTATGTGTCCACAAACTTTCATGATTGTATATGTGGAATTTGATTGATGCCCTCATAGATAAAGATCCTTGGTTTGTCCAGAGATGTGAAAATTTTGGTGGATGTCCATAAATTATTTATCCCTGTATGTGTAAACCTTGGTTTATTATGTCACACATTTTTTGGTTGGTAACTTGAACGTGTACACCTTGGATGATGTCCATAGATTTTTTTGATTGAGTCAAATATGTAGGCTTTAGTTTTTGCTTTTGGTGACTAGAGTCATATTATTTAATTTTACATGTGTCTACCTTGGTTGTTGCCTTCATATGTTGTACCAATGGTGGCATATTTGTACACCTTTGTGGATTCCCATAAGTTTGTTTGAACCATGTGTAGAACTAGTTGCTGTTTTGGGTGTACAAAGTCAGAATAATTGATGTTATTTGACTTGAGAATGATTTTCCTGAGTACCTTTGATGTTCATAATATGTGCTCTATGTCTTGAGAAATGTGCATAATTTTTTCTTTCATATAATGATTTTTTTTCTTTTGATAAAGATCACATTTGATTAGAAATTTTCATCCTCTTCACTACCATAGCATCTTGAGAGGCTATTAAAATGAAGACAAAACATGATTTAGTGTATGTTCTAATTTTTCATTTGAGTTATAATTAATATGCATGTTAAAGGATTTTCTCAAATTCTGTTTCCAAAAGGTGTGTGGTTTGTTGGAAGATTGTCAAAACAGGAAACTTGAGTGTCCTACTTTGGTACCAAAATTGTTGGTGCAGACCAATCACCAATTGAAGGCTTGGAAGGTTAAAGAGTGAAGGAAGGATCAACCATTGAAGCTTGGAAGAAAGACATATTCAGAGGATAAGAGAAGTGTACACATATGTACATTAGTATAGTCATAGGTGACTTAGATCTTTGTTTGAGTAAGAATCTTGTACAAATTATCTATAAATACTTTGAGAAAAGTCGGGGCATGTATGAGAGCATATGTAGAAGCCAAGATTGAGGAAGTTAGAAGTCAAGAGATAGAGAAAAGTTAGTTGAGTTAGCTCTCATCACTCAGTTGTAATTTTCTGAGTTAATGAAGAAATATTGCGCCCGATCTTTTCGTGTCTGCTCCTTCTGTGTTTGATCAATTGTGAAATCCTTTTGAGGATATCTAAGTTGTTAGTTAATGAGCCTGTGACCTGAATTTCAGAGTCTAATTGTAAACAGGCTAGGAGAATTGTGAGTAGGAACATTCATATGTGTTGAGTGTCTACAGTTCTCTGAAACAGGCGCAAATTTCGAGTTTAATCTTTTGGTCAGTGCTCACTCCATAGTTTAAAGTTTTGTGCAAGCAAGCACTTAATATTTAAGTTGGAAGGTGATCTACTCGTGGCTAAAAGCATTTGGCAAAACGGGTTAGATATTGTGAGAACCAAAGTTAAGAAGTTAGGGGTGTCTAAATCGACTTCTCAGAAGTGCAGATTCAGACATAGGTAACTTGTGAAGACAATTTCTCAAGTTATACTAAAGCTTATGAAGTAATTCAACTTGGAGGTGATGCGCAATCTCTAGGAGATGATTCGTACAAAGTTTCATCAAAAACTTTACACATTTGATAAGTCAATGTGAAGAAATTCTGCAGCAGACTTTTCTGTGTTTCATCTTCTTCACATATTTTCTCAGATTTGATAATTTGGAGATTGGACCTCTAATTAAGTGAAGGTTTTGACTTACTCTTGATATAGAGGTGTTCTAAATTCAAGAGTAGGTTGTTCTTTTGGAGATTAACACTCTCCATCAGTGGTATCAGAGCAGGAGACATCAAATCAAGGAAAGGAAGGTCCCGACTACTGCAGATTCAAGAAGTTCAACATTTGAAGAGCTAAGAAGTGAAAGCTTGGATTCAAAAGCCTGAGGAGAAGACTACTCGACATCAAGAAAGGCAAAAGGAGCCTAATTCGAAGTAAAGGTACATACATTGCTTGTAAAGCTTGAAGTTTTCAATACACAGGTGGATACAAGATGGGAGATGCTCTACAGATAGAGAAATTGGATAGGGAAAACTATCCTGCATGGTCAATGAGGATGGAAGCTCATCTTATGAGCAAAGATTTAATTGGTTACATCACAGGAGAAGAAGAGAAGCCAGAGTTCAGAGATCCTAGTGTTCCAACTAGGGAAGAGTTAGCAGATCTGAAAAATTGGATGAAGAAAGATGCTCAAGCTAGGAGCATTATCTATATGGGAGTCAATGATTACTTGTTACCTCATATTAGAGGTCTTGAAAGTGCTACTGACATATGGAATGCTTTGGAGGAGCATTTCCAGAACACTACAAAGTCAAGGAAGGCATCCTTATGGGCAGAGTTTACTACCTTTAAGAAGAAGGCCTCTCAATCCATCTCAGACTATGTAACAAGGATGAAAGATATTGCAGATGCTTTAGGAGCTGTTGATGAAGACATTGAGGAAGATAAATTGGTAAGGCAAATCCTTACAGGGTTGAGAGGTGATGACAAATGGAAGCCATTTATTTTGTCTACAGAACTATCACTTGACCATTTCACTCCTGATTTAAATCAATTGTTAGGTCATATGCTAACATTTGAGCAGGATGTTAAAGGAGATGGTGACAAGAGTATAGGACATGCAATGTACTCAAAGGACAAGAAGAAGAATAGCAAAGGAAAACAACAAGCAGGTGAAGATGAAGGAACAACTACTCAAGCCAACTTCCTAAGAGGAAGAGGAGGTGGCAAAGGTAGAGGAAGAGGCAGGAACAATAAAGATGGAGGCAAAGCTTGCTGGATTTGTGGTAAGACAAATCACTTAGCTAATGATTGTTGGCATAATAATCAGAATAATGGTGGATACAATCAGAATTATAATACAAGAGGAAGAGGTGGCAGAAATCAAAGAGGTAATTACAGAGGTAGAGGTGGAAGGAATTACTTTGGAAGAAATGCAGGTAGAGGATTCCAAAGTCAACAATACAATAACACCTACTACAATTATGCTTCAGATCAAAAGGAAGATTCAACATTGATAATGAATGCAACTTGTGAAAGGCAGAATGAAGATCAAAGAGTCTTCTACATTGACTCAGGGTGTAGCAATCACCTGAGTGGTAACATATCTTTGATGACTGATTTGGAAAGTAAAGTTTTTAATCATGTTGTTCAAACAGGTGACAACACAAAGCACAATGTGAAGTCAATTGGATCAGTGAAGGCCAAGGATGGAAGCACCTTATTGAGTAAGTTTTTGTATGTTCCTACAATCCCTAAGAATTTGATAAGTGTAGGTCAAATTGTTGAAAAGGGATATGAAGTAAGGTTCACTAATGATGGAGTATATGTGGAAGACCCTAGCCAAGGGTATAAACAGATTGTTTCAGGGAAAAAGGAAGGAAGATTATTTACATTGAAGATTCAAGGCAACATTGGTCATGCTATGTTCACATATGGAGGTCATAAGATCTCTGAGTTAGATCTTTGGCACAAGAGGCTTGGACATTTCAATGAAAGAGGTATTAAAGATATGGTTAACAATGGTTCAGTGCTTGGATTGCCTAATGTTGCAGGTCAACATATGACATATAAATGTGAGGCATGTCAATTAGGTAAGGCTCATAAACATTCATATTCCAAGCATGGTTTTATGCACTCAGAGAAGCTTGAGTTGGTACACACAGATGTGTGGGGACCATCAAAAGATTTCAGTATAAATGGATCAAGGTATTATGTGATTTATGTTGATGATGCTACTAGGTGGATCACTATCTATGTGATCAAAGATAAGTCAGAAGTGTTTAATACATTTAAACACTATCATGCATATGCAGAAAGAATTACAGGTCATAAGTTGAAGAGACTAAGGTCAGATGGAGGGGGAGAGTATTTCTCTAATGAGTTCAGTGATTACTTATGGAATGCAGGTATAAAAAGGGAAATTACTTGCAGGTACTCTCCTCAACAAAATGGTGTTGCAGAAAGGAGAAATAGAACTCTTGTTGAGTTTGCAAGATCCATGATGAAGGAGAAAAATTGCCCTAATTATTTGTGGGCTGAGGCTGTAAATACAGCTACTTACTTGGTCAATAGGTTACCATGTAAAGCCTTGCAGGGTATGACACCATATGAGGCTTGGTGGGGTAAAAGACCTACCTTGGATCATTGCAGAGTTTTTGGGTGTGTGGCATATGCATATGTGCCATCACAATTAAGACACAAATTGGAACCCAAAGCTGAAAAGTATGTTTTCATTGGTTATGATGACAAGCAGATGGGCTATAGATTGTGGAGTCCATCAACAAAGCAATTTATGGTTTCTAAGGATGTTACATTTGATGAACAAAGCACTTGGTATGCAGGTACAATTAATATCAATACAGGTGATGAAGAAGAAGTGAGTCAAAGAAAAGGTAAATCAAAAGTTCAAATATTTGATGAGCAAGAGAATAATGAAGTGCAGGTTGAAGTGGAAGAGACACCAAGATTTGATCCTGAATGTGAAGAGCTAGAAACCTCAAGGAGTGGAGAACTCAGAAGGTCAACAAGAAATAGGTGGCAACCTACAAGGTATAGTTATGATACTTCATTTCTAGCCACAAAAGATTATGCTTATATGGTGAATACAGATGAAGACCCTTCTACATATGAAGAGGCAAAAGGGAAGGAAAAATGGGAGAATGCTATGCAGGAGGAATATGATGCACTATTGGAAAATCAAACTTGGGATTTGGTTCCAAAACCAAATAGTCAGAAGATTATTGGATGCAAGTGGGTCTATAAGACAAAAAGGTTTGCAGATGGAAGTGTGTCTAGATACAAAGCTAGACTTGTTGTCAAAGGCTTTGCTCAAACATATGGTATTGATTATGATGAGACCTATAGTCCTGTGGCAAAGATGACAACCATAAGGACACTTATTGCTATTGCTGCATGTAAAGGTTGGAAGCTATGTCAACTTGATGTGAAAAATGCTTTTTTGAATGGTTATATTTCAGATGATGTATTTATGGAGCAACCTCAAGGGTTCAGAGGTAAAAGGTATCCAGATCATGTGTGCAAGCTCAAGAGAGCTTTGTATGGCTTGAAGCAGGCCCCAAGGGCATGGAACTATAGACTTGTGAAGTTCCTAAAAGAACTTGGTTTTCAGGTGTCTAAAGCAGATAGTAGCTTGCTTGTCAAGGCAAGTGAAAATGGTTTCATATACATGTGCATATATGTTGATGATATAATTCTTACAGGTACAGATGAAGAAGGAATACAAAGGCTTAAGAGGCAAATGGAAAAGGAGTTCAAGATAAGTGACTTGGGAGACTTATCATACTTCTTGGGCATGGAGATTACATATACTCAACATGGAGTATTTGTGACCCAAGAAAGGTATTTGAAGAACTTGTTAATCAAGTTTAAAATGGATGATTGCAGGGTAGCACCTACACCAATGGAGGTGAATCACAAATTGAGTAAGTATGGAGGTGAAGAATTCAAGGACATGAGACAATATCAGAGTTTGGTTGGTAGCCTTATCTATGCTACTCTAACTAGACCTGATTTATCATATGCAGTAGGAGTTTTGTCTCAATTTATGCATTGCCCAAAGAAAGAACATTGGATTGCAGGACAAAGGGTGTTGAGGTACATTAAGGGTACACTCAATGAAGGTTTGTATTATGGGTTTACCTCAGATACAAATATCAAAATTTATAGTGATGCAGATTGGGCAGGTAATCCAGATGATAGAAAGTCTACATTTGGATATATGTGTTATGTGGGAGATAAACTTATCTCATGGTGTTCCAAGAAGCAACATACAGTTGCTTTATCTTCTACAGAAGCAGAGTATAAAGGCATGGTTGAAGCTGCAAAGGAAGTAATTTGGGTCAAGACATTGATGAAGAGTCTTGACATTATGCATGGGGTACCAATTATATTTGGAGATAACATGAGTTCATTGTATTTAGCTGCTAATCCTGTTTTTCATGCCAGGACCAAACACATTGAGATTCAGTATCACTTTCTAAGAGAGAAGGTGATGGATAAAGAGATTGAAGTAATCCATACTTCAACAAAAGATCAGATAGCTGATATGCTTACAAAAGGCTTGGATGGACCAAAGTTACAAAGGTTCAAAGACATGGCAGGTATAAAGAAGATAGAGAAAACCTCAATTGATGATTGAGGGGGAGCTGTTGGTGCAGACCAATCACCAATTGAAGGCTTGGAAGGTTAAAGAGTGAAGGAAGGATCAACCATTGAAGCTTGGAAGAAAGACATATTCAGAGGATAAGAGAAGTGTACACATATGTACATTAGTATAGTCATAGGTGACTTAGATCTTTGTTTGAGTAAGAATCTTGTACAAATTATCTATAAATACTTTGAGAAAAGTCGGGGCATGTATGCGAGCATATGTAGAAGCCAAGATTGAGGAAGTTAGAAGTCAAGAGATAGAGAAAAGTTAGTTGAGTTAGCTCTCATCACTCAGTTGTAATTTTCTGAGTTAATGAAGAAATATTGCGCCCGATCTTTTCGTGTCTGCTCCTTCTGTGTTTGATCAATTGTGAAATCCTTTTGAGGATATCTAAGTTGTTAGTTAATGAGCGTGTGACCTGAATTTCAGAGTCTAATTGTAAACAGGCTAGGAGAATTGTGAGTAGGAACATTCATATGTGTTGAGTGTCTACAGTTCTCTGAAACAGGCGCAAATTTCGAGTTTAATCTTTTGGTCAGTGCTCACTCCATAGTTTAAAGTTTTGTGCAAGCAAGCACTTAATCTTTAAGTTGGAAGGTGATCTACTCGTGGCTAAAAGCATTTGGCAAAACGGGTTAGATATTGTGAGAACCAAAGTTAAGAAGTTAGGGGTGTCTAAATCGACTTCTCAGAAGTGCAGATTCAGACATAGGTAACTTGTGAAGACAATTTCTCAAGTTATACTAAAGCTTATGAAGTAATTCAACTTGGAGGTGATGCGCAATCTCTAGGAGATGATTCGTACAAAGTTTCATCAAAAACTTTACACATTTGATAAGTCAATGTGAAGAAATTCTGCAGCAGACTTTTCTGTGTTTCATCTTCTTCACATATTTTCTCAGATTTGATAATTTGGAGATTGGACCTCTAATTAAGTGAAGGTTTTGACTTACTCTTGATATAGAGGTGTTCTAAATTCAAGAGTAGGTTGTTCTTTTGGAGATTAACACTCTCCATCAAAAATAGCGTTAAGATAAACTTCACCGGCCCTATCATCTCTATGATTATGTTTATTTCTTGCTCTTGGCATGCTAGCTATCACAACACCTTCATCAACCTCATTGTTGAGGTCCAAAAAAAATTTTATGGTAGCTTGTGGTTGCATTTTGCTTCATTCCCGATGTAACTCAATAAAAACTATCTAAATAAGATCCTCTTGCATGTAAATCATTTTTATCAAGTCCTTAGTAACGTTTGATCCATTATTATATCATACCACTTATAAAAATCCAAAATCACAATTCCACAATCACACGAGAACACCATAAGAGAGAATTTTTGGGAATATAGAAGAAGGAATCACATGAAGCAAGTAAGACAAACTGATGACACATAAAAAGATAGCTTTTTAAATTATGGATCTCAATCAATTACAATAGCATATGCAAAATAGCTTTTGTGCAAATCCTCAATGTACCCAATACCCCCCCAACTATCTCAGTCTCATTCTCCATCACACTCTCATTCAAAACCACATTTACAATGAAAATCTCCGAATCACATGCAATACTTGAATGGTGGAACCATTGTGCACCCTCTAGAAAAATAGAGTCGATTTCCTCGATGAAGGAAATGCATGATGCATGTGATGGAGAGGGTTAATCTCCAAAATAATAAGCTACTCTTGAAGTTAGAGCACCTCTATATCAAGAGTAACTCGAAACATTCACCAATTTGGAGGATTAATGATCAATTATAAAGATTTTGGATAAACTGTAAAGAAGATGATTCTATAGAAAGTTTGCTGCACACATCTCTCTCATTGACTTATCAAATGTGTAAAGTTTTTTATAAAACTTTGCACAAGGTGTCACCTATAGTTTACGCACCTTCTCCAAGTTAAATCATTTCAAAAGATTCAGTAGATCTTGAGAAATGAGCTTAACAAGTCACCTATGTCTAAAACTTTTCTTTTGAGAAGTCGATTCAGACACCTGTAACTTCTAACACTTGGTTCTCTCAATCTAGAACCTTTTTATGCAAATGCTTTTAGCCATAGGTAGCTTACCTTCCAACTTAAAGAATGAGTGTTTGCTTGCTCAAAACTTTACACTGTAGAAGGAGAATTGACCAAAACATTAGCATCAAATTTTGCACCTCCTGCAACTTCTCTTGTTTCCGTTTACACATGTAAATGTTCCTACACTCAATTCTCTCAGCCTAATCTCAATTAGAAGCTGAAAATTTTTACAGAGGTCAATCAAATGTAGACTTAGACTTGTACAAAAGCATTTCACAAAAGGTTCAACACAAAAGGAGAAAACTTAGAAAGATCGGGCGCAACATTTTTCTATTTCTGAGAAAATTTACATCTAAGTGATGAGAGAGATCCTAATCACTTCTAAAATCTCTAATGACATCTAATTCTCCTCAAATCTTGTTCTCACATAATCACTCATATTTGCCCCAACATTTTCTTTGTATATATATACAAGCAAATATTTACAAGCTCATAACTAATCAAAGGCATAAGTGAGCTAACTTCAAAATAATGTACATATGTGTACACATCTTCATCTTCTCGATATGCACTTCCTCCATGCTTCATAACTTGAACTTTTCTTCAGTCCTTGACTTCAATTCTTCATAAAAACTTCAGTTGTTAATTGCCCTGCACCAACAGCATGTTGGGGGATTCTTTAGTTGAAAGGGGCTCAAGTGTTTGTAGGAGAAGAATGGAGAAGAAGAAGAAAGACAATTGCACGAGAAGCCTAATTGACTTGAGTAGAATAAATCCTTCACCTTTTCTACTAGCTTCCCTTGTGCACTCCTTGCACTCAAGCTTCCAATAAGGTTGAAGGCTTGATCACTTCTCTATTGACATACAACATGTCCTTGATGATAATTTTTTACACCTTAGCTGTTTTCTCTTTGCACACCTTCTCTCTCTCTCTGTGCTTGCACTCTTCAAGTGTGTGTCTTGATCTCTCTCTTGCTCTCTAGTTGTAGTTTATGCTCTTTCTCCTTGCTCCTTGCTCCTTGCTCTATCTCATGGAATGCCCCTTTATAGTGTGTTGATTCCTCTTACGTTTGTTGCTTCAACTACTTGTATTCATGGGTGCTTAATTTGTTCTCCCAAGAACCTCTTCATGTAGAGACCATGTTGGAGTTAGACGTCTGCGGAAGCACGCGAACAACACAAGGAAGAAGAAGAAGCTTGCAGCATAACACACAATACTGAATATATTACTAGAGAATGTACAAAGATAAGTAGCCCATTAGGACAATAGGCATATATACAAGCCGGGGGAAAAAAACCTCCTAAAGAGGGAAAGAAGTGCCCCGGCGGTCCTAGTGTGTTCACACACATCACTACCTAAATATATCAACAAATCCCCCCTGGGAGTGATGCGGTGAACAAGGAGCTGGCACTCATGTATAAGGAAGTGCCAAGCTATGTGGAAATCACTCCACAAAAGGAAGTAAGCCCAAATCTTTGCGGAAAGCTTCAAACTTCTCCCTAGGCAGAGCCTTCGTGAAAAGGTCTGCAATGTACTGTTGCATGGGCACATATGTCAAGCTGATCTCCCAAGCAGAGAACCTCTCCCTAACATAGTGATAATGCACCTCAATGTGCTTAGTGCGAGCATGGAACACAGGGTTCCTCGCAACTGCCAATGCGCTCTGATTGTCAGTGAATATGGTGGTGGCCGAAGTTTGACCAACACCCAAATCAGCCATAAGGCTTCTGAGCCACACACACAACAATAGCTATGAAAGTTGCCCTATACTCAGCCTCACAACTGGAAGTGGCCACAGTAGGCTGCTTCTTGCTCAACCGTTTTTGGTAGAATAGACTCCATTTTGTTCAAGCCGAGGAGTCCTCAAGCCTGAGGAGTATTGGAATTAGCTTCATACCAATTTTCATAATTTTTAGACTTTGTTTGAGCCCTCAAATAGGCTCTAGAACCTAATTTTTAACTAGGCCGGACACTAGATCTGGACAAGGCCAAAGCTAGCCAGAAAACTATAAAAAGAGCTAGAGAGCTCATTTTTGGGGTTATATTGTTTGTGAATTGAGCTTATGTAAGAGACTTTTTTTGACCAATGCAAAGAAATCCATTGTTCCTCTCCTTGTTCTTGCCTTGTGTGCGCGTGTGTGTGTATGTGTGTGCATGTATGTGTGCTTCTAACTCACACACTTGTGCCATCACTTGCTCATAGTCTTCATACTAGTCCTCACGTCTCCGCGGATTGACAATTATGAGGTGGATCTCCTCATGTTGGTACTCACCATTGTGCTAGAGTGACACCAAATTTGGCGTCGTTGCCGGAGAGAGAGCTTTGAGGACGAGCGTGTGATGGTAAGATGTAGAGTTGACACATTGGAGTCATAGGTATTATCCTTTCTTTTCTTTATTTTTCTTCATTTTTTCTTGTTTTTGCATCACCATCATCACCATCATCATCCCTACCATCTCCCACCTCCATCTCCATCTTCACAAAAATTTCAGTTTATGTTTGGCACGATAACCTACACCATGAGAGCACTCCAAATCACTAAAAAATTCTAAAAAATTTGTGTTTTTTTCAGTCTATCATGACATACAGCGTCTATCGCGACAGACATCATCTATCACGATAGACAGCACCCCACGACAGAGGCCGTCTATCGCGACAGACAGGCCCACGATAGACGATAGACCCCATCTATCACGACAGACACCCGTCTATCGCGACAGACAGAGATCCACGATAGAGACCATCTATCGTGAGATATGTCTATCATCACAGACCAAAAGGCACGATAAACGACAACCTCCGTCTATCACGACAGACATCGTCTATCATGACAGACAGGCCCACGACAGACGATAGACCCCGTCTATCGTGACAGACACTCATCTATCACGACAGACAGACACCCATGATAGACACGGTCTATGGCGATAGACCAAACCACCACAGATGACGGACACCGTGTATCACGAAAGACACCGTCTATCACGACAGACCAAACCACAACAAATGACAGACCTCGTCTATCGCCACAGACACCCGTCTATCGTGACAAACAGACACCCACGATAGACAGGCCCACAGGATAGTCAGTGTTTATCGCGACAAACAGCGTCTATCGCGATAGATAGGCATTTTCGGAAAAAAAATAAAGGGGTACTTTTTTGAAAATTTAGGCTAAATTTTGGGCATATTTTCATACTCAATTACTCATGAAAATACAAAGGCCTTAGAAAAATGCACTAAACTCCTGAAAGGATCTGTTTGTGTGTTTAACTGCCTAAAACCTGAACTGTCATAACTTTTTCATATGGAATCTGTTTTTTGAGCTCTAGGGCTTGTCGGAAAGCTCGTGGCATTTTGAAGGGTATTTTGAAGTCAGAGGCTTGTCAGATAGGGTATTTTGAAGTTGACCCTCTGAGGGGTAGGCACACCAAGGGAGCTCTAGAGAAAATTTTTTGGCAATAGAAAAGGGGGAAAAAGGGTCATTAAAAGTGTCTGAACTAAATTGTTTGTCAATTGAGGGTGAAAAGTGGAGCTAAACTTGGAATTTTTATAGGATCATTAAGAGCTTTTGGAGACAGCAATGCAAGTACCATTGTGTGTAAGCTTGGGAATGCGCTTCCTAGGCAGAAAAGCATAGCAAGGAGAAGCGACCTGAGGTTGGAACATCTCTTAACCCCCTCAGTCCATTCTTAGCTTAGGCTAAGTGCGAGTAGTAGTCCTGATTGACTAGGGATACGATAGGAATACTCAAGTTCTAAGAGCCTCTAACTTCTCAAGTCCAAGAATAGGTTAAAGTTTAGTCAAGGGACAACCTAAAGGAAAAGAACTTAAGCTAATTGGACAAAGAACATCAAGTCCAACACACTTAAGTGCTCTTGAAGATGCTTAATTAAAGACAAGAAAACACATACAAAGGAACTTAAAAGGAACAAGTGATTGGTATCAAAGAATCATCAACGTACAAAGGGCATATTAACCTTAGATTGAGAAGACACCTAGGGAGAGACCATCAAAGTATTAGATCATCCGAGGCTAGTGTCAACCATACAGCCAGATCTTGGGCCCAACAATTGAGCGATTACCCCTACGCTCTAGACTCAGAAACTAGTGACTCTGAGATGTCTTATAACATGGAAAGACCTATAGGTAGCTCAAGAGTTGCGTACCTAGAAAGACCTGAAGGTCCCTACAAAACTCAATTGGAGTATATCAGGACCAACCGCTTAGGTGCACGCATCTATGAGGATGGTGTGCAAAGATCTGTTGTCTTAATTAAAAACCCGGATCATCCCATTGGACTAGAACACCCTGTCGTCAAGTTCGAAAATGGCTCCTACATAGACAAAGAAGGAACAATATACGTGGTCACTAGCCAACCAGAAAGAACAGATGAATTTGGCAACATAATCTTAGAGGTCGAAATAGGTGACATAGAGCAAGGGAAACTTAGGAAAAGAACCAAAAACCCCTCGTGGCAAGTCGGTTTCGACGAGAATACTCACTCCAGAGTTGGTTCCCAAGGATAATAGGAGCATAGATTTGCTTGTGAATCGAGAGACGGATGAGGCTTTTTGGAGGTATAAGCCTGAGAAGGCTAATGAAGTGGGAGCACTTACCATCTATGAATTCAAAGATCCTGATATCCCAGGCAAAGTCACCTACTTAGATGATGCTTCTGAGAGGATCTTTGTGGTCTCAGAGCATGGAAGACATGCATACACTTGGAAGGGAGAATTTGTTTTTCCCCAACCTCGATCCACTGTGTCTTCTGGTCACCAAGGAGCTGGAACATCACAGGCTCATGGAACTCTGTGTGTACAGGTCAGATGAAGAGCATACCAGCACAACAGAGCGGTCATGCACAATACGGCAACAAGGCCTAAACATTTTTTTCCATGGACCATTCACAACTCAAGTGATTTTAATCACTACACAAACATTGTAAATTCCATTTTTGGTAGAATAGACTCCATTTTGTTCAAGCCGAGGAGTCCTCAAGCTTGAGGAGTATTAGAATCAGCTACATACCAATTTTCATAATTTTTAGACTCCGTTTGAGCCCTCAAATAGGCTCTAAAACCTAATTTTTAACTAGGCCGGACACTAGGTCTGGACAAGGCCAAAGCTAGTGAGAAAACTATAAAAAGAGCTAGAAAGCTCATTTTTGAGGTAGATTGTTTGTGAATTGAGCTTATGTAAGAGACTTTTTGACTAATGCAAAGAGCTCCATTGTTCCTCTCCTTGTTCTTGCCTTGTGTGCACGTGTGTGTGTATGTGTGTGCATGTTTGTGTGCTTCTCACTCACGCACTTGTGCCTTCACTTGCTCATAGTCTTCATACTAGTCCTCACGTCTCCACGGATTGACAATTATGAGATGGATCTCCTCATGTTGGTACTCACCATTGTGCTGGAGTGACACCAAATTTGGCGCCGTTGCCGGGGAGAGAGCTTCAAGGACGAGCGTGTGATGGTAAGACATCGAGTTGAGACATTGGAGTTATAGGTAATATCCTTTCTTTTCCTTATTTTTCTTCATCTTTTCTTATTTTTTGCATCACCATCATCATCATCATCCCCACCATCTCCCACCTCCATCTCCATCTCCACAAAAATTGGTCCCGGGATGACTACCTCTGTCTATCACCACAGACAGGAAAACTTGATATTTTTTGAATGCATGTTTGGCACAGTAACCTACACCATTAGAGCACTCCAAATCACTAGAAGTTTCTAAAAAAATGCATTTTTTCAGTCTATCCCGACAGACACCGTCTATCGCGACAGACACCGTCTATCGTGACAGACCGCAGCCCACGACAGAGACCGTCTATCGCGACAGACACTTGTCTATCACGACAGACCAAATTCCACGACAGACTCACTCTATCGCGACAGACACCGTCTATCGCGACAGACCAAAACCACAACAGACGATAGACCCCGTCTATCGCGACAGACAGAGACCCATGATAGACCCCGTCTATCGCGATAGACACCTGTCTATCGCGACAGACCAAATTCCACGATAAACTCAGTCTATCACGACAGACACCGTGTATCGTGATAGAACAAAACCACGACAGACGATAGACCCCGTCTATCGCGACAAACACTTGTCTATCGTGACAGACCAAATTCCGCGACAGACACTTATCTATTGCAACAGACCAAATTCCATGACAGACCCCGTCTATCGCGACAGACAGCCCCACGCGACAGTTAGTGTATATCGCGATAGACACCGTCTATCGCGATAGACAAACATTTTCGGCAAAAAAATAAAGGGGTAATTTTTTGGAAATTTAGGCTAAATTTTGGGCATATTTACATACCCACTCACTCATACACTTAATAGGCCTTGGAAAAAATGCCCTAGAACCCTGAAAGGTCTTGTTTGTCTGTTTTAACCCCCTAAACCCTGAACAGTCATAACTTTTTCATGTGAAATCCATTTTTTGAGCTCTAGGGCTTGTCAGAAAGCTCGTGGCATATACTGAGGGGTATTTTGAAGTTGACCTACTGAGGGGTAGGTACACCAAGAGAGCTCTAGAGGGAAAAAAAAATTGACAATAGCAAAGGGGGAAAAAAGGTTCATTAAAAGTGTCTGTGATAAATTGTCTGTCAATTGAAGGATCAAGTTGGAGCTAAACTTGGGAATTTTTTACAGGATTATCGAGAGCTCTTGGAGAAATCAAAGCGAGTGTCATTGTGTGCAGGCTTGGGAACTTGCTTCGTGGGCAGAGAAGCATAGCAAGGAGGAGCGTCTTGAGGTTGGAACATCTCTTAACCCCCTCAGTTCATTCTTAGCATAGGCTAAGTGCGAGTAGTTGTCTTGTTTGAATAGAGGTACGATAGGAATACTCAAGTTCAAAGAGTCTTTAACTTCTCAAGTCCAAGAATAGTTTAAATTGCAGTCAAGGGATAACTTAAAGGAAAAGAACTTAAACTAAGCGGACGCAGAATATCAAGTACGACACACTAAATTGCTCCTGACGATGCTTAATTAAAAACAAGAAAACACATCCAAAGGAACTTAAAAGGAACAAGTGACTGGTACCAAAGAAATCAACAACGTACAAAGGGCATATGAACCTTAGATCACGACGACATCTAGGGAGAGATAGAGAAAGTCTTAGGTCTTCAGAGGCTAGTGTCAATCACACTACTAGGTCTTGGGCCTAGCAGCTGAGCCACTTTTCACATTACCCTAGCTCTGAGACTAGTGAATCAGAGATGTCTCAAGGTATGGAGAGACCTACGGGGAGTTCAAGTGTGCCATATTTGTATAGGGTGGAAGGCCCCTACAAAACACAGCTGGAATACCTTAGGACCAACCGATTAGGTGCTAGCATCTATGAGGACGGCCTAGGAAGGTCTTTGGTACAGATCAAAAACCCAGATCAATCCATTGGACTGGAACACCCAGTAGTCAAGTTTGAAAACGGAGCATACTTGGACAAAGAAGGAACCATATATGTAGTCACTAGTCACCCAGACAGGACAGATGAATTCGGGAATGTGATCCCTGAGACGGACATAGGTGACTTAGAGCAAGGGAACATAGGAGGAGAGCCGAGGGCCCCTCGAGGAAAATCTGTTCTTACTAGAATCCTTAATCCCGAGTGGGTTCCCCAGGACAATAAGAGAATAGATCTGCTCCTGAACCAAGAGACTAATGAAGCCTTTTGGAGGTATAAATCTGATCAGCCAAATGAGGTAGGAACAATCATGATATATGAGTTCAAGGACCCGGATAGCCCAGGCAACGTGACTTACCTAGACAATGCATCAGAACGAATCTTTGTGGTTACAGAACATGATAGGCATGCTTACACTTGGAAAGGTGAATTTATTTTCCCCCAACCTAGGTCTAATGTGTCCTTTGGTCACCCAGGAGCTGGAACATCTCAAGCTCATGGAGCTCAGAGAGACAGAAGTAGAGATAGACCTGAGGTAAGCTTTGCCAACCCAGGGGGCAGAGAAAGAACGAGAACGGAGACAAATAGAGGGGAACGTGAGGTACTTAGGAGGAATTAGAGCTCTCAAAAATCTATAAAGATTCAGATAGTTCTAGTAGCCTCATTTCCTCACAATCCACATCAATTGAGGATCTAGCAGAAAAGGTAGCTCTGAAATTAGGTGTCTCTAGCAAGCAGATTCCAAGATTTTCCCCTGTGAAAAGATGTTACACTTGCGGAGGTGACCATATGGCGAACGTATGTCCCATCATGGCTCAACCCCAAGTGAATCCTAGTAGTCAATATTGCACCATAGAACGGAGGTACACCAATCACACTACGCAAGATTGCCCCTACAATAAGCAAGCAGTTAGGTAGACGTACCCACAACCATACCCTCAACAGGGCAGGTACCAAAACCAATACCCACCGCAGCAGTATGCTAGACCTCAACAAACTTACCACCCACAATACCAAAACCAACAAAAGCCTTAGCCTGTGTTAGCACAACAACCCCCTACCCCAGCTAATGTAATTCCTGTAAAGTACGCAGCTGCATAAGAGAACCTGAATAGAGCCATAGTGCTAGTAACGCCATTGCTGTCAGAAAGTGACCCGAGCGACCATAGCTTTGATTCTACACATATAGATAGCCCCCATGCCTACTACATGCAATCTCCTGAACATGGTGAGTCCTACTACAGTGAAGAGCCAAGTGAACCTAGTTGGGAGCCAGAATATGCAAATCTCATGTACACAAATCCCAACACTAGACCTCAACCTAGGCAAGTAAGACCCCCATTCCCTAGAGGACCATGCTACAGATGTCAGGGAGATCACCTCATTCGCGATTGCCCCTTACCTCCACCTACACAACCCCAGTCAGTGGCAATCCAAGGCTTTTGTACAAATTGTGGAAAAGAGCATCTCTTACGAGATTGCCCAAAGAATCCCAATAATATGCCAAAAATTACTCCTATCAATGTTATTGGGTTAGTAGTAGACTCTACAGGAAGCGTCACGTCCACTGCGCCAATACAAGTGGTCACTAGAGCTCAAGTGTTGCAACAAAACCAAGACTTAGGCCAGGAAAAGAATGCGGAGGTTAGCAAGACTGAGAGTCAGAATAAGAAGAGACAAGAGCTTGGAGATTTAGCCGTGAACGTATGAAAAGCAAATGGGCAAAAAAGATGAGCAAACTTGAGGAGAGCCTATGGGAAACCAAAGCCAAAATCATAGAAATCACATCTCAAATGCACTCTCACACATCCCCACCACTACCATCCCCTTCACCCTCCATTCCTCAACCATCTAATCCACCACACATAACCCACCCACCACCCCAAGTAGGATCAGTTTTAGCAGATCCCACGCCCGAAGACATAGATATGATGCTCAGAGCATATTAGGCCAGGATCGAGGAAGGACCAAATGTAACGGATCACGAAAGATGTTACCCTAGAGCTGACCTATAGCTTGAACGAACTAAGTTGTGTGCCAAGATGGTGGAATTGGCTCAAGCCATGTTTGAGACCAGTCGCCTTTTCACTTGCTCTAGCTCCACTAGAACACCATTGCATTTTGATGGTCTGTTAGACAGGTTGGAGATGTTAATTGCAAAGTCTGGAAAAGGAGCCAACACCCAGGCTAAGGAGACGGCAAGTGATAGAATAAGCATTCCTCCCAAGGAAGCTTATGTGCCTAACCCCACTGAACCAGACACCTCTTCTTCTATGAATCGATACACACCAGAATTCTTGCGAGAGATTCAAGAAGAGAAATGGGCTAAAGAGAGTGAAGTTCCTCCTCCCATTGAACTTGTGGATGACACACACGATCAATTCCCACAAGACCTTCCTTCCATTTATGGAGAGCAGGAGAGTGCCCAATCTCAAGAGAGATTAGACTTCGAGTCTAATTCTTTAAAGGAACTACCCCATTTCACAGGCCCATGGGAAGCAAAGTCCACTTGTATGAGAGCACCCACAGTCATGGTAAGAAACGAAGATTCAGTCATACCTAGGAACACGGAGGTAGTGAAGAACACTAAGGTGCAGTGCAATCTCACTTTAGAAGAACTACTCAAGGTTAGGCAAGAGCTATGGAAACATGTAGCCAAACAAGTACCAGAGATAGCAAAACCTCGTTCCCAGGTAGGATCCCAGAGAACAGTGCCAGAAATACCCTTGGACAAGATAGGAGACATGAGTGAGGGCGAAGAGGGAAACACATATCTTCCTATCACCCATCAAGGATACACCACCAAGGTCATTCTAGACTCAGGTGCAGGAGTTGCAGTTGCCACCACTTCCCTATGGAAGCGTTGGGGCAAGCCAGCACTCAGGCCCACGAGGATGAAATTGCAAATGGCTGATGGTCACATAGAAAGACCATTAGGCTTGCTTGAGGGAATAACTCTCACTACATGTGGTGTAGAGTTTGAGCACATATTTGCTATATGTGACTTCAGCAAAAATCATGCCTATGAGATGATTTTGGGAAGACCATTTATGCGACAGTTGCAAGTAGTACAGGATTGGGGAACCAATTCCTTGTATTTGCAACACCTAGGTGTCACGACCAAGGTGAATCTCAAAGATTACTCTCATCGAGATGTCCCTCCTATCCAATGGAACCCCATCCATAGAGCCAAAGATGATACGGAGTCTGTACATTCCATAGGATCAGGATCCTCATGGATGCATGAAGACACTCACTTATGGATGTGTAAAGTGGCAGTAGAGGAGGAGAAGAGAGAAAAAGCCAGAGAGATAGGTGCAAAAGAAACACATAGATCCATTCAAGACCCAGTCTATGCACCTGTAGTATTTCCTGATGAAGAATTTGAACCCCGCGGCTGGGCAGAAATCCTAGCAACCATGGATGTAGCCATCAATGAAGAACAATGGACACCCCATTGTGATGAGGATGGCTATGACATTTTAGTTTTCTCCATAGAGCCAATCATGGGAGAGGCAGTTCCAGAAGAATGCGAACCTAGCCCTGATGCATTTAAGGATGCAAGTGACTCCGACCTAGAGTCAATCATTATGGACCCACCTTTTGTATCAGATGAAGAATACTTCTATGAAGTAGAATTTCAACCCCAGAGACACGGAGAGATAACAAATGATGTAAGGTTAGCCACACAAGTGACCCATAAGGATGAAGGAAAGAAAAGAAAGAAGAGAGAAGTCACACCAAAAGAGGAAGAACCTTTGTTTGAGGTCCTGGAAAACTTTAAAAAGTATGAGATAGATGATAGGAGAGTCATGATAAGGATGCCTAAACGAGAGGCAGAATCAGGAGAGGCCTATGATAACAAAGAAACCACAAAAAAAATAGTGGTAGCCCTAGAAGAAGGAGAGGAGAGGTGCACTTACATAGGACATGACCTCACTGAGGAAGAGGAGCATGAGCTGATAGCTTTGCTAAGAGAGTACAGAGATGTATTTGCTTGGAGCTACAAAGATTTGAAAGGTGTAGACCCTGACATATGCGCCCATACGATTCCCATGACCTCAAAGGCCAGACCTTCTAAACAAAAGCCATACACATACAATGACAACTATGCTACCAAGATCAAAGAAGAGATAGACCGCTTGGTTGAAGCTGGATTTATCTATGAAATCAAGCACACTGAATGGGTGTCCCCCATTGTAGTGGTGCCCAAAAAGAATGGTAAATTACGCGTATGCATTAACTTGAAGAAGGTTAACGCAGCCACTATTAGAGATAGTTATCTGCTTCCTATCACTGAGCATCTATTAGAAAGGGTAGCAGGCAAGGAAGTGTACAACTTCCTAGATGGGTTTTCGGGCTACAATCAAGTAGCCATTGCTCCAGAGGATCAGCATAAGACAGCTTTTGCCATAGAGTGGGGCATATTTGCCTTTCAGGTAATGCCATTCGAGCTTACCAATGCACCTGCTACCTTTCAAAGATTGATGTGTCACGTGTTTAAAGAGTTCTTGAGGAAGAATTTGGAAGTCTACGTGGATGATCTATGCGCTCATTCCAACATTAGACAGACACATATACCCGAACTCAGGCAAATCTTTGACAAATGTAGAGAATATCAAGTCTGCTTGAACCCAGAAAAGTGTGTTTTCATGGTCAAGCAAGGCAAGATCCTAGGACACATAGTGTCAAAGAACGGCATCTCCACTGACGAAGAGAAAGTGAGAGCCATTGCAGAACTACCTAGGCCAAGGAATGTCAAGGAGGTACAGGCCTTCATGGGGCATTGTGGTTACTACCGCCGGTTCATTCACATGTATGCTGTCATTGCAAAGCCCATGTACGGACTTTTGACTAACTTCAAGTGGACTAATGAGTGTGAGGACTCCTTCAATGAGCTCAAAAGAAGATTGTGTTCAACACCAATCTTGACCACACCAGATTGGAATAAGCCGTTTCATGTTCACGTGGATGCATCCAATTATGCTATTGGATGTGTACTCGCACAACCTACGGGCGAAGGTAATATGGATCTTCCAATTGCCTATGCTAGTAGACAGTCAAATGTAGCTGAACGGAACTATACCACCACTGAAAGAGAAGGATTGGGCATGGTATATGCAGTTAAAAAGTTTAGACACTATTTGCTTGCAAATAAGTTTAAATTTTTTACTGATCATCAAGCACTGTTATACTTGGTAAACAAGCCATGCAATACAGGTAGATTAGTAAGATGGTTTCTCTTACTAATGGAATACAACTTTGAAGTTGTGGTGAGGAAAGGGAAGACTCACTTGAGAGCAGACCATCTCTCTAGGCTCACATCGGGAGAAGCCCCACAAGGAGTATCAGATGACCTTCCTGATGCTTAGCTGTTTAATTTGGAAGTGGTACCTCAGTGGGCTAAGCCACTAGTGCCAGTATTGACATACGGGCCTAATCACCCTGTCATAAGCACTAAAGATAGGGAGGTAGTAAAGGCTCAAAAGTACCACATCATGGTAGGGAGTATGTACAAGCATACTGATCTAGGCATCCTAGCTTGTTGTGTGGAAGAAGATGAATGCGCAAAATGGTTGCAATTGGCACATGTAGGTGCATTAGAGCAACATTACTCACGACAACGAACCATACAGACATTAAGGAGACTTGGAGTGCATTGGTCAACTATGGAAGCTGATGTCCATAAGCTATGCAAGGAATGCCCGATCTGCTGCACTAAACCACCTGTGGAACATGCCACTCTTTATCAGGTATCCATAGTGCCAAATTGGAGTGAACCGCTAGTAGCATTCTTGAGGACGAAAACATTCCCTCAAGATATGACATTGGCGAGACAAAGAAGTCTAGAACAAGAAGCCCTGGATTACTCACTCATTGGTGATAATCTATACAAGCGTGGTAAAGATGGTTACCTGAGACTATGTGTCCACGAGAGCGAGTATCTGAAGATATTAGAGACTGCTCACCAAGGTGTAGCAGGAGGACACTTTGGACCAGATCGGGTAATCAAAGCGATCCTATTTGCAGGCTTGTGGTGGCCAACCCTTCACATGGATGCACATACCTATGTGAAGAGGTGTGATATGTGTTAATAAACTCAGTATCCTATACATAAAGATGAGATGCCATTGAAACCTATGATGGGTGGACGTGCATTCTCTAAGTGGGGAATAGACTTTGTTGGTCCTATTAATCTCCCAGCTAAGGGTTCACATGCTGAGTATATCATTGTGGCCACGGATTATCTAACCAAGTGGGTAGAAGTGAAAGCCACATCAAAGAATGATGCCCAAACGACCGCTAAATTCTTATTTGAGAATGTGTTCACTCGATACGGGCTACCCATAGAGCTAGTAAGTGATAGAGGGACTCACTTCTTGAATGAAGTCATTGAAAATCTTCTTTAAGAGTTCTTGATGATACACAAGAAGTCTGCCCCCTATCACCCACAAGATATGGACAAGCCGAAAGCACAAATAAGATTCTATGCAATGTGCTAACCAAATTAGTGAATAACAAACGCTCTGATTGGGACAAACAGCTACACCATGCTGTTTGGGCATACAGAGTTGCCTATAAAACGGTACTCCAAGCCACGCCCTTTCAGATGGTTTTTGGCTAGAATGCACTGCTACCATTGGATTTTTTGATAGCAACCTTGAAAGTAGCACAAGAGCATGATTGGACAGGCCATGAGTTGTCCTCTAGAATCTTCGATCTTGAATGATTAGGTGAAACACGATTGAGGGCTGCAGCACGAATTTATGCAGCCAAGAAGAGGCAAAAGGCATATTTCGATGCACACATCAAGGATAAGGGCTTGAAAGCAGGAGACCTAGTCCTGGTCTACATCATGAAGCAACATGCACGGAAGTTAGAGAAGAGAGGTTATGTGCCAATGATTATCAATAGGATCTCCACAAGTGGAGCAGTTCAACTAACCACTCTAGAGGGTGATATTCTACCAAGTTACATAAGTGGATTCAGAGTCAAGTTATATCAAGAACCCCTGACTGAAGAGATGCTAAATCGACTCAACACTGCCAAGAAACATAAAGAAGAAGAGAAACGAATTCGAGAAGAAGCACAGGCACAAGCTTGAGAATGCATCCGACGAATGAAATTGAGGAGACAAGGTAGAGACCGGCCTATGCCTGACACTCAAGAATCTCTAGGCTATCCCATGGCCATGTGCGAGGCTTCAGATGGACATTCCCATAGAATAATCGACCGACGGCCTTTTGTAACCCTAGAAGTAGGACAAGGAGAGAGTGTAAGGACAGTGAGAGCTTTAATTGACTCAGGGGCAGCCACTAGTGCAGTTCGCCTTTCTTACTGCCAAGAGCTGCAATTACACATCAATCCTATAGAGGCATATCTCATAGGATTGGGAGGTGTGGAAACCCCTTGCATTGGTGAGGTGGAACTTCCCCTCTACATTCAAGAGGTGCTAATGGCAGTCAAAGTGCTAGTGTGTGAAGACAAGGATCTTACCGAACCTCTTGTCTTGGGCCAAGATTGGATCTATGATCATGCAGTCAGCCTCAACCTAAGAAGTGGACTTCTTCAGGCATGGGTAGGCCAAAAGCACATAAAGATTGAATTAGAAAATCAAGCACATAGGCCGCTAGAAGAGGCACCGAATCCTGGTGTTGGGGATTCGTGGACAAGAAGGAGTTTGAGGGTTTGTAGGAGAAAAAAGGAGATGATGAAAATGGAATAACAGTGAGAACTTCTGCAAAGGAATACTCTTGGAAACCTTGAATATTGATTATCTTGCAACACTTACAATGACTGCACACAGTCTAATCAATGACTAAATACAACTTCAGAGAATATCAATTACTGAAGACCAATTATCTCAAGTCCTCTGGCAGCGGCCTCTCCTGCACCAATCCTTTACTTGCTTCACGCTTCCCTTGTGCACACCTTGCACTAAGCTTCCACCAAGCTAAGGAATTGGTATCTCGGCGCACACACACACAATAGACCTTGGGACTCTTGGAATCCAACCCGCCTTCTCTGCACACCTTCCTCTTGACACCTCTTGCACTCTTTAGTGTCGTCGCACACTGGTGGCTCTTCTGGCTTCCTCTGAGCTCTCTCTAGCTCCTCTCAATGTGTTTTCAAGAATAGCCTTTTTTCCTTCCTCTTGAACCCGCCGGTCCCATGACTTCTAACTGCCATGGACTCTTGGGCTTCCTTTGATGTCCCAAGATTCTCTGTTTAGTTGGCGGCCAACGAATTGCCCTTTGTCCTGTAGTGACTTTAGTGTAAAACCAAAATTTTAATGGGGGTCATACTTTCACTTGTGCGTACACTTTTCCGCTTCACATGCCTTCACATTCCCTTTTAATTCTTCCTTTGTGTACTAAAGGGGGTTCACCTAAACCTTCCCAAATACTTTAAAACACATTCTGATCCTTAGGAAAATTAGAGAAAATACGCAACCCGCTTCTCCAATTTACCCTTTGCGGGACAATTAATTGTCACTTAGGCACTTTGACTTTGCACCTGTTGGCTTGACCTTGACCTTGTTGACTTAGACCGGTTGGATTTGACCAACATGACTTTTATGGGCTCAACAGATGCCCACCACCTAAAGGACTCTCCGACCCGGAGAGACAACACACAAGGGTAGGGTGTCGCCATCCAGTGTTTCCAATTGCACAACACCCCACTGCACCATTTTCGTAATGCGAAAAGGGCCTTCCCAGTGAGGGACCCATTTTCCTTTGGTTTGATTAGACAATTGTGGTCTATGTAATAGAGCTAAATCACCGGGCTTCAAGTTGTTCTGCCATAAATTTCGGTCATGAGCCTCCTTCCTTTTTATCTAAGTCTCTATCAATTGTTTGGTCGCAAGTAGACGAATCTCCTCCACTTTATGTAGTGCTCCTAGCCTCTGAGAGATATCACAATCCTTCTTTCCCTGCATTAATGCTATCTTAGGTGATCCATGTAAAAATTCAAAGGGCTCGATAGGTAAGCTGCCATAGACCAGTTGGAATGGGGAATAGCCAGTGGCCTCTTTGTAGGCTAGCCTGTATGCCCAAAGTGTACCTAGGTACGCAATGCCCCATGAAGTGGGTTGCAACATACACTCCTTTCTTAACATTGCAATTAAAACCTTATTTGTGGACTCAGCCTGTCCATTTGCTCGTGGATAGTAAGCACAAGAGGTCCTATGAAGAATTCTATACCTGTTGAAGATTTCTTGCAGGACTTTATTGACAAAATGGGTACCTTGATCAGTACAAATTTCAAGTGGACAACCAAACCTGCAAATGATGTTACTATAAATGAAATCAGCAATAGTTTGGGCTGAGCAATCGGAGGAGGCAATAGCTTCAGCCCACTTTGTGGCATAATCCGTAGCTATCAGGAGATATTTTTCTCTTTTTGGAAACGCGGGAGGGTAGATTGGCCCTACAAAATCTAACCCCCACTTCTCAAATGGTTGCCAGGAGGTGGAAATAACCAAGGGGTTATGCCTCTGCTTTGTTGGCTTAGGTCCACACCTCTGGCAAATGTCACATGCTTTTCCCCATTCATCTGCATCCCTAAATAGTGTAGGCCACCATAGACCCGCATCCAGTATCCTCTGACTCATAATATGTCCTGGGAGGTGCCCACCACCTGTACCTTCATGTGCAGATTGAATGACTTCCCTCACTTCTGCTTCTTCCAAACACTTCCTGAACCGGTCATCTTTGCCCTGTCTGTACAATTTACCCTCAATGAAAGTATATGGTCTACTCTTGATAAGTAGGCTCTTCCTTTGTACAGCACTAGCCTTTTCTGGATACAATCCAGTTTTAATGAAATTTTTAATGTCGTAATACCAGCCTTGAGCTTTTACAGCAAACAGATGAGCATCGGGAAAGTCATCATTGATTCCACTAGATTGATTCATCATATTTATTCTAGATAAGTGATCCGCCATAACATTGTCTTTTCCTGGTTTATGGACTACAGAAAAATCAAACTCTTGGAACAATAATAGCCACCTCCATATTCGACCGGTGGCCTGGGGTTTGTTGAGTAGGTATTTTAGTGGTTGGTGATCTGATATAATAATAAATTTTACCCCCAGTAAGTAATGACGGAATTTTTGGACGGCAAAGACCATTGCTAGTACTTCCCTTTCAGTAGTACTGTAATTCCTTTCAGCCTTGGTCAAGATTCTACTGGCATATTGAATTGGCCTGTCCATTCTAAATTCTTCACTGGGTTGGGTCAAAACTGCCCCCACTGCATATGCACTGGCATCGACATGTATATGAAAGATTTTTGACCACTCCGGTGTGACCAGGATAGGAGCACACACCAACCTTGACCGTAATGTCTGATATGCTTTTTCCTCCTCTTCTTCCCATTTAAAAGGTACTTCCTTACCTGTAAGTCTAGTCAGAGGTCTAGCTATTTCTGCATACATTTTTATGAACCTTCTATGATAACCGGTATGCCCCAAGAAACTCTGGATCTCTTTAGGAGATTTAGGTTTAGGTAACTTTAATATGGAAAGAATTTTGTCAGGATCTGGGGCCATACCTTTAGCTGACACCACATGTCCTAAGAGGGTTCCTTCTGTCACAAGGAAATGACATTTGTTTGGATTGAGCTTTAACTTAGTCTCCCTGCATCTTTTGAAAACATTCTGCAGCTGCCTCAAGTGGTGGTCCAAACAATCTAGAGGAGTTTCCTTGTGAGATCCTGAAAACGAAGAGAAGTCATCCATGAAGATTCTAAGTGATTCCAGCAATAGGGGGCCAAAAATGAGATTGACCGTTCTGTTAAAGGTAGCTGGAGCATTTCTGAGCCCAAATGGCATTTTTACGTACACATATGTTCCCCAAGGTGTGATAAAAGCAGTCTTTTCCCAATCCTCTAGATGTATTGATATTTGATTATAGCCACTGAATCCATCCATAAAACTATATAAGGCATGCCCAGCCACTTCTTCAATGACCTGTTCTGCAAAAGGCATAGGGAACCCATCTGGAATGGTCACCTTGTTGAGAGCTCTAAAGTCAACACAAATTCTGATTTTATGAGTATTCTTCTTCGGAACTATCCATAGGTGAGAGCCACTCTGAGTGTTCTACAGGAATGATGATTCCTGCATCCTCCATCTTTTGGATTTCCACATAGACGGCTTCGGCATACTTTGGATTAAGTCTATAGCTCCTTCCTCTGATGGGTCTGGCTCCATCAACCAGAGGGATTCTGTGCTCTCCATAAGATGCAGGCACTCCTTCTAAGTCTTTATAATGCCAGGCAAAAACATCTGCATACTGGGTCAAGAATGATTGTACCTTTTCGAGGAGCTCTGGGTGGCTCCACAACCAAGTGGCCACCAGAACTGGTTGATTATTGTTTTGAGTGCCTAAGTATATTTCTTGGACCGGATTTCTTGTTACCATATTATCTCCCTGTGCCTCTGCTTCCTTGTCTTCTTCTACTAGCTTTCGTGCATTGCTTCATAAGCAGGTGTATTTTGAACGACGATGTGTTCCTCCTTGTCCTGCATCCATCCTGCAGGGATTTCTTGAATTGGGAAGGAACATTCAACCTCAGAATTTTTTACCTTGTTTTTAGCTTTAGAAACTTTGTTATCCGTTGTTGACACATCCTCCTCCAATTTGTATTTGAGGGGTATCTTCCTCCCCCTTCTGTGGTCAGTGATGGGCTCTCCCAATCCATCAACCTGGACCTTTTCCTTGTCTTCATCATAATCTTCAGTCGTGCCAGGATTATCAAGAAAAATTCCAAAACAAGAAGAAGAGTTGCCTGCTTGGAGCCAACTTAGAATATCCTCTTCTTCCTCAAAATCTATTTGGGGTTGATCCTCCGCTTCTGTTTCCATGCAAATGCTCACTGTTTGCATCATACTAGTGGTTCCTTGATTGTCTGGGCCTTCTTCTAAATGAATTTGTGTCAGCTCCTGCCCTTTCTTTTGTACCCACATAGTGTCCTTACCCCAATCATGAATGACACTAGCATGCCTCAGCCAAGGTCTTCCAATTAAGAGAGGAAATCCTCCTTCAACCTGGGGCAATCTTAAAACCACAAAATCCAGAATGAATAGATTACCTTGTACTTCAAGTGGAACTTTTGGGATTACCCCCAAAGGCCTTACTTTGCTCTGATCTGCCAGCGTAACCGTGAAATTTGCAGGTCTTGAAGGGTGGAGTCCAATCTTTTTCATGGTATGTTCAGGCATCAAGTTAATACCAGAACCACCATCTACAATAACACCTTGAAATTCATGACCCTTGATTGATATTGTAAGCCGAGGACTTTTATAATCCGTAAGGGGTGCTTCCCCCCTAATTATCCCTTTATGTAAAATAGCAGTCTTGGCCACTAAGCTTGTAGTAGAAGCCTCATCAATTATATGCAATAATTCTGACCTGAATTTTCCATCCATCTTTATTAATTCAAAAATACTAACCTCCTTCTTCATTGACTTGAGTAGTTTTGAAGCCTCTGACTCTTTAAGAGAGTGAGCTTCATTTGCTTTGCCAAACTCTTCTTGAGCCCTGTTGAAGGCATGCCCAATGGCATCACTGGTGCCTATGAGACATTCATTTTGGTTTGTGTCTGCTCTTGTGGTAGCTTTGTCTTCAATTGCAACTCTGTCTTTGTTCAATTCCTTAATTATCAATTCTTGATTTTCTATCACTTTTGCCGTTCCCTTGCTTCTTGTCTGTACTGCAAAAGATTCGATTTCTTCTAATTGTACCACTCTGGTAGATGGCGAGGGTTCATTGGCCTGAGGTAATTTTTCCTCCTTGTATACAAAGATCAATTGGAGATGGGTTCCGGAAGTAGAAGCTTGATTCTTAGGACATCCATTGGTATAATGGTCCCTGACTTCTGGACAGTTCCTGCAAGGCGGTGCATTTTCTGGGAGAGTGCACCTAGATTGGTAGTGCCCGCATTCTCCACATCTGAAGCAAATAATTGGCCTTCTAGGCCCATTTGCAAAGTTAGTTCTCGGTCTAGGATTATAGTTGATACCTTGGTTTGCTGCTTCTGCCATTACATTTGCTGGTGGCAAAAGTCCTCCTTGTGTCTAGTATGTCGTTGTCAGCATTCCCCTTACTTGGCATTCATGGGCCTCATGCCCAATCTTCCTGCATAATTGACAAGTCACATTTAGCAAAGGACATTCACTTACTATGTGCCCTTGCTTGCTGCACATGGAGCACCAGAGTCCGTTCTTAATGCCGCCTCCTTTGAGTTCTTGCAACTCCTACCTCAGCTGAGCTAGTTCTTCTGCTTGGGCTTCCTCTTCCTTTTGGAGCTTGAGGGCTTCAATCTCTTTTCTCAACTGAGCTACAGTAGTCTCCTCCTCTGTGTAGGGCTTATTCCTTTTCAAGCCCTCCAGTTCCCTTCTTAACTGGATCACTGGGTCCTCCAGTTCTGTACCATATGATGGTTGGGAAGAAGTTGCACCATACTGGTGCCTTATCTGTTCCAAGCGTGTGGCCGTATTGATGAACTCCTCAACAGAGGTAGTAGGTAGCACTAACTCTTTTATTTTGCATTGGGTGACCATAGGTAGAGGTTTGGCTAACCACTTCTTGACAAAGAAGTCGTGTGGTGGATCCGGTAGTTTAGCCATTAGTGCTTTGGCCCTGGTCACGAACTCTGGGAACTTTTCTCCTGGACCCATTTTCAAGTTTTCCAACTCTTCTATAATGATCTCAGCCGTGTTGCCATGCTGAAACTGATTTTTGAAAGCCTCTTTCATCAAATCCCAAGAGGTAAAGTGATTTTCAGCAAACTGGCTAAACCACTTGTCTGCCAGACCTTCCAATGTGGCGGGGAAGAGTATCAAGAAAGCATCTTCCCTACCCATTAGACCTCTAGTCTTACATAATGCAAGAAATCTTCGAATGTGCTCATCTGGGTCCTCATGGGCTAAACCTCTGAAGGAGGGAAATTTTATGTTTAATCTGGAGAGCAAGATTTCTAGGTCCACCTGTCCTGCCATGCTTCCTACCGATGAAGTCGATGAAAGTGGACTCGATGATCTTCTGTTCGTCTTTCTTCTTGTCTGCTTGCACTTGATCCTCAAGGTTTGTGATTGGGTCGCGGTCATGAGCTATTCATAGTCCACTTAAAATGAGACACTTGATAAAAGTATGTACCTTTTGGCCCACTGGAGTAGTGTTGTCGACACTGGAATATTGCTCTCCAATGGCAATATATAGTCTCCTATGCTCAAATCTCCTTGGATGTCCCACCATGCGTGCCAAATTTGTTGGGGATTCGTGGACAAGAAGGAGTTTGAGGGTTTGTAGGAGAAAAAAGGAGATGATGAAAATGGAATAACAGTGAGAACTTCTTCAAAGGAATACTCTTGGAAACCTTGAATATTGATTATCTTGCAACACTTACAATGACTGCACACAGTCTAATCAATGACTAAATACAACTTCAGAGAATATCAATTACTGAAGACCAATTATCTCAAGTCCTCTGGCAGCGGCCTCTCTTGCACCAATCCTTCACTTGCTTCACGCTTCCCTTGTGCACACCTTGCACTAAGCTTCCACCAAGCTAAGGAATTGGTATCTCGGCGCACACACACAATAGACCTTGGGACTCTTGGAATCCAACCCGCCTTCTCTGCACACCTTCCTCTTGACACCTCTTGCACTCTTTAGTGTCGTCGCACACTAGTGGCTCTTCTGGCTTCCTCTGAGCTCTCTCTAGCTCCTCTCAATGTGTTTTCAAGAATAGCCTTTTTTCCTTCCTCTTGAACCCGCCGGTCCCGTGACTTTTAACTGCCATGGACTCTTGGGCTTCCTTTGATGTCCCAAGATTCTCTTTTTAGTTGGCGGCCAACGAATTGCCCTTTGTCCTATAGTGACTTTAGTGTAAAACCAAAATTTTAATGGGGGTCATACTTTCACTTGTGCGTACACTTTTCCGCTTCACATGCCTTCACATTCCCTTTTAATTCTTCCTTTGTGTACTAAAGGGGGTTCACCTAAACCTTCCCAAATACTTTAAAACACATTCTGATCCTTAGGAAAATTAGAGAAAATACGCAACCCGCTTCTCCAATTTACCCTTTGCGGGACAATTAATTGTCACTTAGGCACTTTGACTTTGCACCTGTTGGCTTGACCTTGACCTTGTTAACTTAGACCGGTTGGATTTGACCAACATGACTTTTATGGGCTCAACACCTGGTCCTTCCAAGAGTCCACCTGAAATGAACCATGCTACTCTTGACCAAAGTTCTATGGTGCAAAAGATTGCCACTCATGACGAAGGTACAGAAGTCAACAAGGAGTTCCCTTCATTTCCAAAGAGAATTCGAGGAAAGCAAGCCGGAAAATACAAGATACAGAGGAGCCCGAGGACCAAGAAGAATGAACACCAACCTGTACAATACAGAATACCCCATGGCATGAAGCAGATCTGGATACGCAAAGGTGAACAACCCTCGGCTTTAGAGACAGGATTCCAAAGAAGCATCAAGCAAGCTACAGTGTCGAGGACTACAGCGAAGGAGTACCCTAGGCATCAATCTAGACAAACCATTTCTATTTGGGTTCCAAAGCAGTCAATGAAGGCGATCCCAAAAGCTAGACAAATATGGGTGCCCAAGACCTGCTTCCTAGCTCAAATAACTTCACCTCCAATCACAAGATCAAACCAACACTCACGAGTCCTATTGGCTCCCATCCAAAGGCAAACATCTACACTCCACACCACCACACTCTCGGTCATGCCTCGGAATGTTTGGAAATGGGTACCCAAAAGGTCCCAAACCCAACACACTCCAGTACCGAAACCTTCACACATCATTGCCAATAAAAGCAATGATTCCAGCATCAAAGTTTGGAGACCTAAACCCCATATCAAACCCCCTGACCGACCTCTGTAAATCCTTCCCCTCTGATGTAGGTGCATTCTGACAACATTGCACATCCAAAGTATGCATCTAGAGTGAACCCTAACCTACTAACCCACATGTACACACATCACGAACACTTCACCCACTAACCTCTAACCACTCGGAATGTCATGTTGGTATTGTGGAGGGAACACCATAACATCCTGTTTCCTATGCAATGCTAATGTGCCTCTCTCTTCTTTTAGCAGATAAGCATCAACAACTACAAGCACTCTCATGGCAGAAGCAGCAGGTCTGAGCTCACAGGCAGGAGTAAGTACTATAGGAATTGATGTGGATAGTCTACCAGTTGATGTGCCACCAACTGAACGACCTGTGGAGCTGCAACACCTTCAGCAGATCCCGGTACCGGATCCACCCATAGGGATCACAGAGAGAGTCCATGCCAATTCTCATTGGTTCAATGGCATGCCAGGTCCATTAGGAGAGGCCAAGTATATATGGGAGTCTAAGTGCGAGTATGACAGATCATGGGTACGATTCCAATTTTTCTCCAAGGATTTTGAGACTCTACAGATCACAAAAGATCTCCAGACCATATGGCAACATGCAGGGCTAGCCGAATACTTTGAAGCACCACTACCTAAACCGGATCTCCTCCGATGCTATTATTTGGTCTCCACATTACAAGCTAATGAAGAAAAAGACAAACCAGGAACATTCGTACTTCCTTCTTTGTTGGGCAACAACGAGTTGAAAACGTTTGAACTTACACTGGAATTGGTGAGCGTTGCTTTGAATATGCACGTTACACATGTACCTTCTGAGAAGGATGCTCTCATTCCTAGTAACATGAAGGATAGGAAACTAGTGAAGCTTAAAGATATGGCAGCACTCACCCCAAACGTGTCCATCCCTCTCCGTATGTGCATGCAACATTTTACTTTCCCTGGCCAAGACCGCTTCACACAACCGCACAAAAGAATTTGGTTCGCTCTTTACTTGGCGGAGACAGGTGCGTTACCAATTAAGCTTCCTGTATGGATTGTGGAGTAGTTGTATGAAGCAAATAAAAGGTCATCTAGGAAACTAGTGGTGAATGGCTGTTGTGCAATCATGCGCATTATATACAGATGCTTAGCATATGATGTACCCATTGAGCGTGCTCTAACTTGGGCACAACTACAAATGTTTAAGAGACTCAAAACTGCCACTCATCAATCCAAGCGAATGAGGGGCTCAATTCCTTGTGTCCAGACACGTGAAGTTCTGACTACTCCAGAAGTCTCGCCATGAGGGGAGGCCACTGTACCTCCCTTTACCATTAGAATACCCAGGTCTCGATCTGAAACTACAACACAAGCTGCCCCTTCGGCTCCTCCTGTTCCATCCGAATTTGAATTTGCTACGACTGGAGATGCTGAAGGGATGGGTCCCCTTGACTTCGAAGCATTCTTACAGAGTACACAACTCTCTGATGTAGAGTTTTATTCAGATACAGAAGAACAGGGCACATCTTCACAAAGAAGGAGAAAATCCACAGAAGGTCGCCATGTACATTGGGGTGACGATCAGCAAGGTCAACAACAAGGACACCTAGAAGAAGAAGGAGTAGACCAAGAGGAGACCACTGAAGCCCCCACTTATACAGCAGAATTCCGAAGGCTATATCAAATCATGGAACGAGTGCAATCGCAACAACTGCTCACCGAACAGAGCAGTAGGGTACTCATGGCTCAGCTTTTTGAAGAAGCAGGAGTTGATTTAGAATA
The DNA here is from genome assembly GCA_020310875.1 of Ceratopteris richardii. Lineage (NCBI taxonomy): Eukaryota > Viridiplantae > Streptophyta > Polypodiopsida > Polypodiales > Pteridaceae > Ceratopteris > Ceratopteris richardii. Next base: position 38,373,469 of record CM035422.1, read on the forward strand.
CAGTGAAGGTCTCTTATTGATGGCAGAAACCTATGGGGTAGTAGAAGCAGTTCGAACCGCGATTCGGAGGTCTCCAGTTCAATATGATCCACGAAGATTCCAAACACGATCGCGGTCAGGAAAAAATATCCAGATCCCTGTTACGAGAGCAGAAGGGCCTATTATTACATCAGAACCCATTAAGACAACCTCCCAAGCAGCTGTAACTTCTGGCCAAGAGCACTCAGTCACCCATGATGAATCAACCGAGCCATTACCACCCACACCCCCACCATCGCCTCCTAGAACAAGAGCCGTGGAGATCACCTCGACCACTCAAGCCACCGAACAAACCTTCATCTTCCGTACTCCCACCTCTAGTTCAACCCGATTCTCCACCTGTGAAAACCCAATCTATGAAGCTACCACCATCACTACACAATCCACCGAATCGCTCATAGAACCTGCCCTAGGTCATCCATCCCCCATGCCCTCAGCCATAGGCCATCCCGATTCTAGATCCATATTCTTGGGATTCCCTGCTACCATGCCACCTTTTATGGCCTCCCTGCCTTCAGAATCTCACCTCCCAAACCCCATCCCTCCAATTCTTCAACCCCTCCACGCCTTTCTTTCAAGAACATTTCAACCCCGGTCTCAATCATTTCCTCTATTTTCAGTTCCCCCACCCTCTTCTCACTTATTCACCACTTTCACACACACACCACCTACCATTCCAATGTATATGGTAGATACCACACTCACATCCACTCATGAAAGCATGGACATTTCACCACCCACGGCACCTCCCCCTCCCCCCACGCTCCCACCTCCTCCCATTCCCCCTCCATCAATTTCACCCACACACACGTCTTCAATAGACACATCATTCAGTCTTCCCCTTCCCCAATTCCCTTCCCATGCATCTTCCATTGTACACACCACACCCTCATCCAAAGGCAATGCATTGGACACTATGCTCACATGTATATCACAGTTAAGGACAGAGTACAATCAGCTCGAGCAACATAATGTACGACTGCAAGAGCACTCGGAGATGCTACAACATCGTCTTGCTATAGTAGAAGAGGAGAATGCTCGCCTCCATACACAATTCCACACTTTACAAGAGGCTCATAGCATATTAGAAGTACAGTTACAGAACACTGACTAGGAAGCAATACAAGTGGTAGAAGGTCATCTACAGACACAACTAGAACGCAATTCGAAGCTTCAGCAAAATATGGCCCTACTCAAGCGACACCTTGCAGTAGCTGATGAAGAGAATCGACGCCTGCAACTATAGAATCAAGAAAACCTAGAAGCAGCAATCGAAAGCACACCTGGAGCACCCATCAGTCCCTCAAAGTTTCAAGCTGTGACCCCCGATAATATTAAAATCATCTTGGAAGATTATGCTCGATTGCTTGAAGCACATGACCAGTTATCAGAGGAACTGGGTCAACTGAAGCAGAAACAACGAAAAGACACAACGACTGCCTCTCAAACCACCTCCTCAGCGGCTTCACTTCTCACAGACTCAGAGGCTCTAAAAGATCTCCAGAAACAGTCACAGAATTGCAAGCACGCCTACTACAATATGAGAGACCTCCATCCCCACCAGAGGCTCCCACCGATGAGGAAACAATACAAATTCCGGTGGAACAAACATTTGAAAAAGAATATGACCCACAACCATTCCCAGGAGGTCAACAAACAGAAGAAGGTCAAGATACGTTCGAAGCACCATGAACCCCTTGGCTACGACAAGTGGAGGAAATTGGGAGGTCACATGAAGAGCAAACAGTCGTGCAAAATCAGGCCATGAGGGTCATAGAAGATACTGTATTACAATCCAATTACTTCAAGAACCTGTCATCTAGACGCCTTATCCTCTAATCCGAACTCCAATACAGGCCATACTATATCATTTTGGCTGATTATAACGCAGAAATGCAGAGAGTCACAGGCAAGATTCCTACCTTCGCTACCCAGTTTCAATCAGAAGACCTTCCTCCAGACGTGCAAAAAGGCAAAATTCGTCAACCAAGATGGCGGCAGAAACTTCTTGAGACATATCTTGAAATGCTCCGGACATGGAACAATGCGCCTTTACATCTCCTATACAATCCATGCTACGGTCCAGTTCCACGGCGCTCATTGTTCCTCTCCTTGTTCTTGCCTTGTGTGCACGTGTGTGTGTATGTGTGTGCATGTTTGTGTGCTTCTCACTAACGCACTTGTGCCTTAACTTGCTCATAGTCTTCATACTAGTCCTCACGTCTCCATGGATTGACAATTATGAGATGGATCTCCTCATGTTGGTACTCACCATTGTGTTGGAGTGACAAACTTAGAGAGAGAGAGGAGTAGAGATAGACCTGAGGTGAGCTTTGCTAATCCACTTGGAAGAGAAAGAACGAGGACAGAGATTGATAGGATGGACAGGGAGAGACATAGGGATCCAAGGAATACAAGAAATATAGACGAATTCCCTTTGCCAAGGCCTAGAGAACATGCTAGAACCTTAAGACAATTGCTTTGATGGCACATGAGACCCGTATGACCATGCAGCTGAGTTTAGGCAAGTTTTGAGAGCTGAACAAGTGGAAGATTTGTTCTTTCAATACAATGCTTTTGGCCTAACACTCAAGAACACTGCATTGACTTGGTTTCAACCACTTCACCAAGATCAATACAGAAGTATAGACCAACTTCTTGAAGCCTTCATCACTGAGTTTTCCAAAAGTGGCATTAGACATAACACGTCCTCCCTGATATACAACTTTAAGCAAACACCTCAAGAGATAGTGAGGCTCGCAGGAAGAAGGTTTAGGCAATACCTAGAAAGATGCCCTGCTCCAGAGTTACCCACTCCTGCCAAACAAGTGGCCTTATTTCTAGACGGATTGTTAAGTACCAAATTGAGATCATACGTGTACTTGAAGGACCCTAGATCCATAGAAGAGTGTGTACGCATGTGCATAGACATTGAGGATAATCTAGGGGAGGAATTAGAGCTCCCAAAGATCTATAAAGACTCGGATAGTTCTACTAGCCTCGCTTCCTCACAATCCACATCAGTTGAGGATCTAGCAGAAAAGGTAGCTCAGAAATTAGATGTCTCTAGCAAACAAATTCCTAGATTTGCCCCAGGAAAACGATGCTACACCTGTGGAGGAGACCATATGGCGAACGTGTGTCCTATCATGTCTCAACCTCAAGTGAACCCTAACAGCCAATAGTGCACCATAGAAAGGAGATACACCAACCACACTGCACAAGACTGCCCTTATAACAAACAAGCTATTAGACAAAATTATCCCCAAACTTACCCACAACAAGGAAAATACCAGAATCAGTACCCTCAATAGCAGTATAGTAGACACCAACAACCCTACCAACCACCCTATTAAGGGTAGCAAAGACCTCAACTGGTCCTAACACAGCAACCCCCTCCTCCAGCCAATGTGATCCCAGTGAAGTAAGTTGCAGAAGAAAATTTAAATAGAGCTTTAGTGCCAATGACATCATCGCTTTCAGAAAGTGACCCAAGTGATCATAGTTTTGACTCTACCCATATTGTCCCGCAGGCTTACTACATGCAGTCACCCGAGCATAATGAGTCATACTATTATGAGGAACCAAGTGAATCTAGTTGGGAGCTAGAGTACGCGAATATCATGTATGCAAATCCTAATTCTAGGCCTCAACTAGACCTTCTTTTCCTAGAGGGCCATGCTATTGGTGTCAGGGAGATCACCTCATTCGTGATTGCCCTCTACTTGCACCTACTCAAACCCAATCTGTGACAATTCAAGGCTTTTGTCTAGATTGTGGAAACGAGCATTTTTTTGTTACGAGAGTTCCCCAAGAACCTCGCCAATATGCCAAAAATCACTCCTATCAATGTTATTGGGTTGGTGGTAGACTCCACAAGAAGTGTGACTTTCCACAACCCCAGTGCAAGTCATCACGAGAGATAAAGCACTTAAGCAAAACCAAGAATTAGGCCAGGAAAAGAATGCAGCGGTTAGCAAGACTGAGAGCCAGAATAAGAACAGAACAAGAGCTTGGAGAGATAGCCGTGAACGTATGAAAAGGAAATGGGCAAAGAAGATGAGCAAACTCGAGGAAAGTCTGAGGGAAACAAAAGCCAAGATAATAGAAATCACATCTCAAATGCACTCTCACACCTCACCTCCACTACCATCCCCATCACCTTCCATTCGTCCACCCTCTAATCCACCACACATAACCCACCCACCACCCCGAGTAGGATCAATCTTCACAGATCCCACTCCCGAGGACATAGATATGATGCTTAGATCATATCAGGCCAGGATCCAGGAAGGGCCAAATGTAACGGATCATGAAAGATGTTACCCTAGAGCTGAGCTAAAGCTTGAACGAACCAAGTTGTGTGCCAAGCTGGTGGAATTGGCTCAAGCCATGTTTGAGGCCAGTCGCCTCTTCAATTGCTCTAGCTCCACTAGAACACCATTGCATTTTGATGGTCTATTGGATAGATTGGAGACGATAATTGCAAAGTCTGGAAAAGGAGCCAACTGCTAGGCTAAGGAGAAGGCAAGTGATAGAATAAGCATTCCTTCCCAGGAAGCTTATGTGCCTAACTCCACTGAACCAGACACTTCTTCTTCTATGAATCGATACTCACCAGAATTCTTGTGAGAGATTCAGGAAGAGAAATGGGCTAAAGAGAGTGAAGTTCCTCCTCCCATTGAGCTTGTGGATGACACACACGATCAATTCCCACAAGACCTTCCTTCCATTTATGGAGAGCACGAGAGTGCCCAATCTCAACAGAGATTAGACTTTGAGTCCAATTCCTTATAGGAGCTACCCCATTTCACAGGTCCATGGGAAGCAAAGTCCACTTGTATGAGAGCACCTACGGTCATGATAAGAAACGAAGACTCAATCATACCTAGGAACACAAAGGTAGCAAAGAATACTAAAGTGTAGTGCAATCTCACTTTAGAAGAGCTACTCAAGGTCAAGCCTGAATTGTGGAAACATGTAACCAAGCAAGTGCCAAACATGCCAAAACCTCGTTCCCAGGTAGGATCTCATAGAACAGTACCAGAAATACCTTTGGACAAGATAGGAGACATGAATGAAGGAGAAGAAGGAAACACCTATCTCCCTATCACTCATCTGGGTTACACAACCAAGGCCATTTTGGACTCAGGTGCGGGGGTTGCAATTGCTACCACTTCCTTATGGAAACGTTGGGGCAAGCCAGCACTTCGGCCAACAAGAATGAAGTTGCAAATGGCCGATGGTCACATGGAGAGACCCTTAGGGCTACTAGAGAGAATAACTCTTACCACTTGTGGTGTAGAGTTTGAACATACTTTTTCTATATGTGACTTTAGCAAGAATCATGCCTACGAGATGATTATGGGAAGACCCTTCTTGAGGCAATTGCTAGTGCAGGATTGGGGGACAAATTCTTTGTATCTGCAACATTTGGGTGTCACAACCAAAGTGAATCTCAAAGATTTCTCTCATAGAGATGTACCCCCCATTCAATGGAATCCCATTCATAGAGCCAAAGATGACACTGAGTCAGTGCATTCCATAGGATCAGGATCCTCATGGATGCATGAAGTTACTCACTTATGGATGTGCAAAGTAGCAAAAGAGGAAGAGAAGAGGGAAAAGGCTAGAGATGTAGGTGCGAAGGAAATGCATAGACCAATACAAGACGCAACCTATGCACCTGTAGTGTTTCCCGATCAAGAGTTTGAGCCTCATGGTTGGGTAGAAATCTTAGCAACTATGGATGTAGCCATCAATGAAGAGCAGTGGACACCCCATTGTGACGAGGATGGCTATGACATTTCAGTCTTCACAATAGAGCCAATCATGTGTGATCCAATTATTGAAGAATATGAACCTAGCACTGATGCATTCGAGGATGCAAGTGACTCTGATCTAGAATCAATCATTATGGACCCACCCTTTGCATCAGATGAGGAATATTTCTATGAAGTAGAATCTCACCCATAGAGACACGAAGAAATTACAAATGAGGTGAGATTAACCACACAAGTGACCACCAAGAGTGAGGGAAAGAAGAGGAAGACGAGAGAAGTCTCACCAGAGGAGGAAGAATCCTTGTTTGAGGTCTCGGAAATTTTCAGGAAGTATGAAGTTGAAGATACGAGAGTCATGGTAAGGATGCCTAAATGTGATGCACAAGTAGGAGAGGCCTATGATAACAAAGAAACCACCAAGAAAATAGGGGTATCCATAGAAGAAGGAAAGAGGAGCGATGCACATACATAGGACACGACTTAAGTGAAGATGAGGAGCAGGAGCTGATAACCTTACTACGAGAATATAGGGATGTTTTTGCATGGAATTACAAGGACCTGAAGGGTGTAGATCCTGATATATGCTCACATACGATCCCCATGACCTCAGATGCTAGACCCTCTAAACAGAAGCCATACACATATAATGACAACGATGTTGCCAAGATCAAAGAAGAGATAGATCGATTGGTGGAAGCTGGATTTATCTATGAAATTGAGCACATTGAATGGGTATCCCCCATTGTAGTGGTGCCCAAAAAGAATGGCAAATTAGTGTGTGCATTAACTTGAAGAAGGTTAATGCAGCCACTATCAGAGATAGTTATCCGCTTCCTATCACTGAGCATCTATTAGAAAGGGTAGAAGGAAAGGAAGTATACAGCTTCCTAGGTGGGTTCTCTAGTTATAATCAAGTAGCCATTGCACAGGTAGATCGGCATAAAACGGCTTTTGCACAGAGTGGGGTATATTTTCTTTTAGGGTAATGCCATTTGGGCTTACCAATGCTCCTGCAACCTTCCAGAGATTGATGTGCCATGTGTTTAAAGAGTTCCTGAGAAAGAATTTCGGAGTGTATGTTGATGATCTCTGTGCCCATTCCAACAGTAGACAGAAACATATACTGAACTCAGGCAAACCTTTGACAAATGTAGAGAAGTCTCTCTGAACCCAGAAAAGTGTGTTTTCATGGTCAAGCAAGGCAAGATTCTAGGACACATAGTGTCAAAAAATGGCATATCCACTGACAAAGAGAAGGTGAGGGCTATTGCAGAACTACCTGTTAAAAATAAAGAAGTAAGCTCGTATATATTTTTGCAAAAAGGATTTTCTTCAAGTAGAAGGAAAATACAAAAATGAAAAATAGAAGCATTTACTTCAGCAAGTAGTGGAGGCCAAAAGAGAATCATTCAAAAGAGAATCAAATCCAAAATCTGAACTGTAAGAGGAGTGGTTGTCCAAAGTAGTGGAGAAATGATGGAGAAGAGCTCTCAAACTCATCATGAGAGTTTTAGGTCACTTGGCTATAAAAGAGGCAAGGGAGGACACTCAAGAATAGAGGAAGAAGGCGTGGAAGCCCCCTTGTAGCTACTTCATTTGTTTTGAGTCATTTCGTTCAATCTACTCTCATAGAGTATGTCCAGCCGCACACCCATTTTTGGGTAGTCTACTTGTGAGAGTCATATCTCTCAATATATGTATCAAATTTTAGTATTTAAACATTGGTTGGAAAGCTTATCTTGAGTACCTCCTCTATCTAAAACAGTTTTGTGAAATTCTTTATGCTCTGTGAGTTATTCAGGTTTTAGTGAAGTCTAGTTTTTAGCATAACTGAGTGGGCAGGTAGTCTGTTTTGAATGAAATAGTTGCCAACCCAAATCTACTCTAAATTGAGTGTTTGATATCTCATTTGAAAGCTCTAGGTGTCTAGTTTGATTGACCAAAGTTTCAAGTTCATTGGATATTTCAGTTGGTACCAGTTTTCATTTGAAGGTTCTGTTGTTGACAAGAGTCTTGATCCTGAGAAGGTCTTCTACACTTTCCGTTGCGCTTAGGAGAGGAATTCTCCAACAATTGGTATCAGAGCATTGGAGTTTGAAGATTCAAAGCATTGGAACTGAATTGAAGCAAAGGAGAAGCTACAAATCAAGGGGGAGCTTCGTGAAGTCAAGAAAGAGCACCACAACATACTTGAGGTAAACTTCAATCTTGGAAGTTTTCAATGGCTGATTTAGGACAACAAGTCGAGAAGTTAGAAAAAGATAATTTTCAATCTTGGAGGTATAGAATGATAAATTACCTTAAAGGTAAAGGTTTATGGAGTCTAGTTAGTGGAGACGATCCACAACCGATAGACATTGAAGATCCCAACATTACTCCGGCACAAAGGAGACAATTTGCTGATTGGGAAGAGAGGAATCGAAGGGTGATGTTCCTCATCTCACAAGTTATTTCTAACACTATGATTGGTCATGTGCAAAGCTTACAAACAGCCAAGGAAGTTTGGGAAGCATTGGAGAAGGTGTATGCTACCTCAACAAGGTCTCGAAGGATGCAACTCAAGAACGAGCTCAACAACATGAGGAAAAGCTCAAACCAAAGCATTAGTGAGTATACATTGAGGATCAAAGAGCTTCGAGATCAGATAGCATCAGTTGGATGCAAGATAGAAGAGGAAGACATCATCCAAACAGCCCTCAATGGCTTGAGAAGTGAAGAAAAGTGGAAGTCCCTCATCACAAACATCCTTTATAGAGATCCTCTACCAACATTCAACGAGATTATACCAAATCTTGTGGCTGAAGAGGTTGCTCAACAAGGAGAAGGCAACAAAGGTAAGGACAGCCATAGTCAAATGTTATATGTAGGAAGAGGTAGAGGAAGGGACTCAAGAGGAGGCTCGAGAGGAACAGGAAGAAGCTACAACAACACAAATTTCAGCCAACACAACTCGGAGGACAACTCAAATGAAAACACACATGGAAGAGGTCGAGGAAGAAATAGAGGAAGAGGTCGAGGAAGAAATAGAGGAAGAGGTCGAGGTTCATACAATCCTCATAAAGGTATAACATGTTATCATTGTGGTAAACTAGGACATTATGCAAATGATTATTGGCAAAAGAATGGAAGGCTGAATGGAGGCAACCAAAGGAGCCAAAATAACTATGCAAGTACATCAAGTGAAGGAGACAAGAAAACCATGCTTGCCATGAAGCATGACTACAACAACTCGAGAAGTGATGACCAAAAATGGTTCATAGATTCAGGTTGCAGCAACCATATGACATGCCAAGGAGATTTATTCACAAAGCTACAAGCTCCAAGAGGAAAAGGATGTGTGGAGACCGGCGATGAAAGTCAACACACAATTGAGCATGTTGGAGATATCAAGCTTGGAGATAGAAAGGTATTGGCTGATGTTCTTCCTGTTCCTACTATTGCAAAGAATTTGATTTCAGTAGGACAAATGGTAGAGAAAGGATATCATGTTATCTTCAATGAAAAAGGCTGCTTTATAAAGAATCCAAAAGAAGGATTCAAGGTCATTGCTCAAGGAAGGAAAGAAGGAAGGATGTTCACTTTGGACATTCAACAACCGCATGGAAAGGTGATGTATATTCAGTTTGGAAACAAGAGGATTGCTGAAATCGATTTGTGGCAGAAAAGGTTTGGACATATCAACATTCCCAAGCTCAAGGACATGAGCAACCATGAAGTGGTAAGAGGTCTTCCAAGATTCAATGATGCCGGACTACATGAGTTTTGTGAAGCATGCCAACTAGGAAAGCAAACTCGACAACCATTCAAGAAAAGCAACTATGTGGCAAGGAATGTCCTCGACTTGATACACACGGATGTATGGGGACCATCACAACAACCATCAATGGCTGGTAGTAGATATTTTGTCACTTTTATTGATTTATCATTCAAGGAAAGTATGGATGATTTGCATAAAACAAAAATCAGATGTGTTCTCCATGTTCAAGAGATTTAAAGCACAGGTAGAAAAGGAAACAGGACGCTACATAAAGACCTTGAGGTCGGATGGAGGAGGAGAATATTTCTCCAAAGAATTTTCATATTTTCTTTATGAAAATGGCATCAAGAGACAATTTACATGTAGGTACACACCTCAACAAAATGGAATAGCTGAAAGGAAAAATCGACATATCACAGAAGTTGCAAGATGCATGCTCAACGAGATGAAGATGCCACTAAACTATTGGGCTGAAGCAACTAGTACGACCATTTATTTGATGAACAAGTGCACAACGGCTAGAGTGCATAATCTAACTCCCGAGGAGGTTTATTCCGGTAAGAAGCCTGACCTTACACATCTCAAAGTTTTTGGATGTGTGTGTTATGTTCACATCCCTCAAGAACTAAGGACAAAGATGGAGGCAAAGTCCGAAAAATGTATTTTTATTGGATATTAATCGGAGCAAAAGGGATATAGGTGCTACAATCCGGTGACAAAGGAGCTACGAGTCTCACGAGATGTGGTATTTGATGAGCTAAGACCATGGTTTGGAGACAAAGGGAAAGAGAAGATTCTTGAAGAAGATTGCGAAGATGATGGAGGTGCTGTCCAAGAAGAATTTCAGCAAACAAGCACTCAAATGTCAGGTCCAGAAGCTTCTACATCACTTGGAGAAAGCTCAACATGGAAGGGGAGGCTAAGGAATCCTTCCTCATCACCAACATCAGCTTATGAAAGATCTAAAGCTGAAAGTGCTGCCAAAATAGTGATTCAAATGCAAGTGAAGAAGAGTATGAAGAGGTGATCACACCGAAGGTAAAGTTGAACCGGTTGAAGAAGTAATGTTCAAAAGGAAATGAAAGGAGGTCTTCAAGAGCAAGGTATCCAATTGAAAGGCTGAGCTATGATAGTTTTACTACAAAGCATTTTGCATATATGACACAGGTGGTCAAAGACAAAGAACCGGATGGATATGAAGAAGCATGTACACAAAAAGAATGGCAAGAAGCTATGCAAGAAGAGATGAAAGCTCTCAAGGACAATCACACATGGGAGCTAGTTCTAAAGGCTGAAGGTATGAAGATTGTTCCAAATAAATGGGTGTTTAAAATAAAGAGAAATGCTGATGGTTCTCTAGCAAGGCATAAAGCTAGACTAGTAGCAAAAGGATTCAAGCAAACTCACGGCATCGATTATGAAGAAACTTTCAGCCCGGTTGCAAAGATGGGAACAATTAGAACCTTGATTGCAGTGAGTGCAGCAAGGAGATGGCCATTGTACCAACTTGACATAAAAAATGCTTTTCTCAATGGTGAACTTCAAGAAGAGGTATACATGAGTCAACCGATTGGATTTGAAGACAAAAAGCATCCAAATTTTGTTTGTAGATTGAAGAAAGCTTTGTATGGGCTGAAGCAAGCACCACGTGCTTGGAATCAAAGATTGGTCGAGTACCTCACAAGGTGTGGGTATAGTCAGTAATGCAGATCCCTCTCTCTACATGAAGAAAGAAGAAGGCAAGCAGGTATATATTTGCATATACATTGATGATCTCATCATAACAGGAAGTAATGTTACAGGAATACAAGAGATCAAAAGGAAACTCGGTAAGGAGTTTAAAATTTCAGATCTTGGTGAGCTGAAATACTTTTTAGGCATTAAGATAGTCTATGGGAAAGATGGCATTTACTTAATGCAAAGAAAGTACTTGTTGGATGTTCTTTTCAGATTTGGAATGAGTGAATGCAAACCACTCACTCAACCTATGGACACAAATGTGAAGCTATGTTCAAATGATGGAGAGAAGTTACATGATGTAACTACATACAGGAGTATTATAGGTTTCTTGATCTATGCTATGATCACAAGACCAGATTTGTGTTATATTGTTGGAGTTCTTTCTCAATTTATGCAAGCTCCTACAAGTGAACATTTAAATTCAGCCAAACGAGTGCTAAGATATGTGAAGCACACTGTCAATCATGCATTGTTTTATAGATATGATGAAGAATTGCAGGTAAAGGGCTTTAGTGATGCTGATGGGCTGGTTCAAAGGAAGATAGAAGATCCACTTCAGGTTATGTGTTTATGATAGGTAGCAAACCTATCACATGGAGCTCAAAGAAGCAACCTACTGTTGCACTATCATCTACAGAAGCTGAATATAGAGGTTTAGCCTTTGCAACTTGTGAAGCTATGTGGATTAAGAAGCTCTTGGCTGATCTTGATGTGTAGGTGGAGACCATTCCAATTTATGGTGACAACATGTCAAGCATTCACTTGACAAACAATCCAATGTTTCATGCACGAAGCAAGCACATAGAAGTGCATTATCATTATGTTCGAGAAAAAGTTTTGAGCAAGGATGTGGATATAAAGTTCATTGGAACTAATGACCAGGTTGCCGATATGCTTACAAAGTCCCTAGATGCTTCTAAGCTAAAGAGGTTCAAGGACGACATCAACTTGCAGGATATGGCTGAAGGTGCAAGCTCACATGTGAGCTTGAGGGGGAGTGTTAAAAATAAAGAAGTAAGCTCGTATATATTTTTGCAAAAAGGATTTTCTTCAAGTAGAAGGAAAATACAAAAATGAAAAATAGAAGCATTTACTTCAGCAAGTAGTGGAGGCCAAAAGAGAATCATTCAAAAGAGAATCAAATCCAAAATCTTAACTGTAAGAGGAGTGGTTGTCCAAAGTAGTGGAGAAATGATGGAGAAGAGCTCTCAAACTCATCATGAGAGTTTTTGGTCACTTGGCTATAAAAGAGGCAAGGGAGGACACTCAAGAATAGAGGAAGAAGGCGTGGAAGCCCCCTTGTAGCTTCATTTGTTTTGAGTCATTTCGTTCAGTTTACTCTCATAGAGTATGTCCAGCCGCACACCTATTTTTGGGTAGTCTACTTGTGAGAGTCATGTCTCTCAATATATGTATCCAATTTTAGTTTTTAAACATTCGTTGGAAAGCTTATCTCGAGTACTTCCTCTATCTAAAACTGTTTTATGAAATTCTTTATGCTCTGTGAGTTATTCAGGTTTTAGTGAAGTCTAGTTTTCAGCCTAACTGAGTGGGCAAGTAGTCTGTTTTGAATGAAATAGTTGCCAACCCAAATCTACTCCAAATTGCGTGTTTGATATCTCATTTGAAAGCTCTCGGTGTCTAGTTTGAGTGACCAAAGTTTCAAGTTCATTGGATATTTCACTTGGTACCAGTTTTCATTTGAAGGTTCTGCTGTTGACAAGAGTCTTGATCCTGAGAAGGTCTTCTACACTTTCCGCTGCGCTTAGGAGAGGAATTCTCCAACACTACCTAGGCCTAAGAATGTCAAGGAAGTGCAAGCTTTCATGGGGCATTGTGGTTATTATCGACGCTTCATTCACATGTTTGCCATCATTGCAAAGCCTCTGTATGGACTCTTGACCAATTTTGAGTGGACTGATGAGTGCGAGAAATCCTTCAATGAGCTTAAGCGGCGATTATGTTTAGCACCAATCTTGACCACACCAGATTGGAACAAGCCATTCCATGTCCATGTGGATGCATCCAATTGGATCTTCCAATTGCCTATGCGAGTAGACAATTGAATGCAGCTGAACGAAACTATACCACCACCGAACGAGAAGGATTAGGCATGGTTTATGCAGTTAAAAAGTTTAGACATTTGCTTGCAAATAAGTTTAAATTTTTTTACTCATCATCAAGCACTATTGTACTTGGTAAACAAACCATGCAATACAGGGAGATTGGTGAGATGGTTCCTCTTGCTAATGGAATACAACTTTGAGTTTGTGGTGAGGAAAGGCAAAACTCACTTGAGAGCATATCATCTCTCAAGGCTCACATCCGGAGAGGCCCCACAAGGAGTATCAGATGACCTTCGTGATGCTTACCTATTTAATCTAGAAGTTGTACCACAGTGGGCCAAGTCCTTAGTCCCAATATTGACATATGGGCCTAAACATCCAGTAGCAAACACCCGAGATAAGGAGATAGTAAAAGCCCAGAAGTAACATATCATGGGAGGAAGCATGTATAAACATACCGATCAAGGGATATTAGCTTGTTGCGTGGAAGAGGATGAGTACGCGAAATGGTTGCAGTTAGCACATGTAGGTGCATTAGAGTAGCACTACTCGAAGCAAAGAACTTTACAGACACTGAAGAGACTCGGAGTGCACTGGCCAACGATGGAAGCAGATGTCCATAGGATGTGCAAGGAATGCCCAATCTGTCATACTAAACCACCAGTGGAACATGCCACTCTATATCGAATGTCCTTAGTACCAGATTGGAGTGAACCGTTAGTAGCCTTTTTGAGGAGGAGAACCTTCCCCCAAGATATGACATTAGCTAGACAAAGAAGCTTAGAACAAGAAGCATTAGACTATACTCTCATTGGAGAAAATCTATACAGACGAGGAAAGGATGGGTATCTTCGATTATGTATCCACGAGAGCGAATATCTGAAAATCTTGGAAATTGCTCACCAAGGTGTGGTAGGAGGACACTTTGGAACAGATAGAGTCATTAGGGCAGTACTTTTTGCAGGTCTTTGGTGGCCCACACTTCACATGGATGCACATAGCTATGTGAAGAGGTGTGATTTTTGCCAGCGAACTCAGTATCCTATGCAAAAAGATGAGATGCCATTGAAACCTATGATGGGTGGACGTGCATTCTCTTAGTGGGGAATAGACTTTGTTGGTCCTATCAACCCCCCAGCTAAGGGTTCCCATGCTGAATACATTATTGTGGCCACTGATTATCTAACCAAGTGGGTAGAAGTAAAAGCCACAATGAAGAACAATGCTCAAACGACAGAAAAGTTCTTATTTGAAAATGTGTTCACTAGATACGGATTGCCAATAGAGTTGGTGAGTGATAGAGGCACACACTTCTTGAATGAAGTCATGAAAACCTTCTCCAAGAATTATTGGTGATACATAAGAAGTCTACCCCCTATCATCCACAAGCTAATGGACAGGCCGAGAGCACAAATAAGATTCTATGCAATGTATTGACAAAATTGGTTAATAATAAACACTCTGATTGGGACAAACAGCTACACCATGCTGTTTGGGCATTTAGAGTTGCCTATAAAACGGTACTCCAAGCCACACCCTTTCAGATGGTTTTCGGCCAAAATGCAGTGCTACCTTAGACTTTTTGATACCTATGTTGAAAGTAGCACAAGAGCATGACTGGACAGGCCATGAGCTATCCTCCAAAATCTTTGATCTTGAACAATTAGGTGAAACACGATTGAGGGCTGTAGGAGGACTTTATGCAGCCAAGAAGAGGCAAAAGGCATATTTCGATGCACACGTGAAGGATAAGAGCTTGAAAGCAGGAGACCTAGTCCTAGTTTACACCTTGAAGCAACATGCACGGAAATTAGAGAAAAGAGGCTATGGACCAATGATTATCAATATGATCTCCACAAGTGGAGCAATTCAACTAGCCACTCTAGAAGGCGATATTCTAACTAGTTACATAAGTGGATGTAGAGTCAAGTTATATCAAGAACCCCTCATGGAGGAGATGTTAAATCGACTCAATACTGCAAAGAAACGTAAAGAAGAGGAAAAGCGAATCCGAGAAGCACAGGTGAATGCTTTAGAACGCATCCTACGAATGAAATTGAGGAGGCAGGGTAGAGATCAGCCTACGTCTGACACTCAAGAATCCCTAGGTTATCACATGGCCATGTGCGAGGCTTCAGGTGAATGTTCCCATAGGATAGTCGATACTCGACCTTTTGTGACCCTAGAAGTAGGACAAGGAGAGAGTGCAAGGACCATGAGAGCTTTAATTGACTCAAGAGCAGCCATTAGTGCAGTTCGACTTTCTTACTGCCAAAAATTGCAATTGAAGGTCAATCCTATAGAGGCATATCTCATCGGGTTGGGAGGCGTGGAAACCCCTTGCATGGGAGAGGTGGAATGTACAGTATAGAGTACCTCTTGGCATGAAGCAGATCTGGGTACGCAAGGGTGAACAACCCTCAACTTTGGAGACAGGATCCCAAAGAAGCACCAAACGAGCTACAGTGTCAAAGATTACAATGAAGGAGTATCCTAGGCATCTATCTAGACAAACCACTTCTATTTGGGTTCCAAAGTAGTCAACGAAGGCTATCCCAAATGCTAGACAAATATGGGTGCCCAAGACCTGCTTACGAGCTCAACTAGCTTCACCTCCATTCACAAGATTGAATCAACACCCACAATCACCCTTGGCACAAATCCCAAGGCGAACATCTACACTCCAAACTACATCTTCCGTCACACCTAGGAATGTCAGGAAATGGGTGCCCAAAATGTCCCAAATCCAACATAATCCAGTCCACAAACCCTTACATGTCATCACCACTAAAAGCTACGATTCCACCATCAAAGTATGGAGACTTAAACCCCATATCAAACCGCCTGACCCAATCTTGTAAATTAGTTCCCTCTGATGTAGGTGCATTCTGAGTACATTGCACATCCAAAGTATGCATCTAGGATGAACACTAACCTACTAACCACCATTCTCACACATCACAAACACTCCACCCACTAACCCCTAACCACTTGAAATGTCATGTTAGTATTGTGGAGGGAACACTATAACATCCTGTTTCCTATGCAATGCTAATATGCCTCTCTTCTTCTAGCAGATAAGCATCACCAGCTATAAGCAGTCTCATGGCAGAAGCAGTAGGCTCGAGCTCACAGGCAGGAGTAAGTACTGTAGCGATTAATGTGGACGGTCTACCCATTGAAGTGCCACCAATCGAATGACATGCAGAGCTGCAACACCTCCAGCAAATACCTATACCAGACCCTCCCACTGGAATAACAAAGAGAGTCCATGCAAATTCTCATTGGTTCAATGGCATGCGAGGGCCCTTAGGAGAGGCTAAGTATATCTGGGAGTCCAAGTGTGAGTATGACAGGTCATGGGTCCGATTCCAATTCTTTTCCAAAGAATTCAAAACCCTCCAGAACACACAGGACCTCCAAACCATATGGCAACGTGCAGGGCTATCGGAGTACTTTGAGGCACCCTTGCCCAAATGAGATCTCCTACAATGTTACTATTTGGTCTCAACATTACAGGCTAGTGCAGAAAAGGACAAACCAGGAAGGTTCATTCTTCCTTCTTTGTTGGGCAACAATGAGTTGAAGAGGTTCGAACTTACATTGGAATTCATGAGCTCTCCTTTGAATATGCACGACACACATGTGCCTTATGAGAAGGATGCTCTCATTCCCACTAACATGAAGGACCGAAAACTACTGAAGCAGAAAGATATGGCAGCACTCACACCAAACGTGTTTATCCCTCTCCATATGTGCATGCAACATTTTGTGTTTCCAAAATAGGATCGATTCACTCAACCCCACAAACGAATATGGTTCGCTCTTTAGTTGGCAGAGACAGGTGCATTACCGATTAAGCTTCCTATATGGATTGTGGAGCAGTTGTATGAAGCAAATAAAAGGTCATCTAGAAAACTAGTGGTGAATGGTTGTTGTGCAATCACGCGCATTATCTACAAATGCTTAGCATATGATGTACCCATTGAACGAGCTTTAACTTGGGCTCAACTACAAATGTTTAAGCGACGCAAAACTGCCACACATCAATCTAAGCGCATGAGGGGATCGATCCCTTGTGTCCATACATGTGAAGTTTTGACAACTTCGGAAGTCTCGCCACGAGGGGAGGCCACTGTACCACCCTGAATTTGAGTTTCCTGCGACTAGAGATGTTGAAGGAATGAGCACCTTCGACTTCGAATAATTCTTGCAGAACTCACAACTCTTTGATGTAGAGTTCTTTTCAGACACAGAAGAACAGGGCACCTCTTCCCAAAGATGGAGGAAATCTACAGAAGGTCGCCATGTACATTGGGATGACGAGCAGCAGAGAACTTTGTCGCAACAACTAGAACACTTGAAGGCAGAAGAAGAAGCAGAAGTAGAAGAAACAATTGAAGCACCAGCTTATACAGCAGAACTCGAGAGGCTATATCAAATAATGGAACGAGTGCCATCACAACAGTTGCTCACCGAATAGAGCATTCGGGTGCTCATGGCTCAGCTATTGGAAGAAGCTAGAGTCGACTCAAAATACAGTGAAGGTCTCTTATTGATGGCAGAAACATATGGGGTAGTAGAAGTAGTTCGAACAGCGATTAAGAGGCCTCTAGTTCAATATGATCCATGAAGTTTCCAGAGACAACCACGGTCTGGTAAAAACATCCAGATTCCCATTACTACAGGGGAAGGACCTATTATTACATCTGAACTATTGAGACAACCTCGCAAACAGCAGGAACCACTAGCCAAGAGATCCCCATCGCCCAGGATGAGTCAACCGAACCACTACCACTGACCCCTCCCCCATCACCTCCTCAAACGGAAGCTTTAAATGTCACCTCGACTACCCAACCCACAGAGCAAGCGTTCATCTTCGGTAGTCCAACCTCTAGTTCTACTTTGTTCTCCTCCTTTGAAAACCCCCTACATAATACCGCCACTGTCATAACTGAATCCTTCATAGAGCGTGCCCTAGGACAACCATCCCCCATGCCCTCAGCCATAGGTCATCTTGACTCTAGATCCATTTTCTTCAGATTCCCAGCCACCACATCCCCTTTTATGGCTTTCTCGCCTCCAAGTTCTCATTTTCCACCTCCCATACCACCATTCCTTCAACCTGCCCATGACTACTTTTATAGAATGTATCAAGCCACCATCCCACCCTCCTCATCAATCCCATCCCCACCATCCACACAACACTTATTCACCACTCTCACACACACACACCACCTACCATTCCAACATACATGGTAGACACCACACTTGCATCCACTCCTGAAAGTATGGACATTTCACCACCCATAGCACCTCCCCCTCCCCCCACACTTCCACCTTCTCCCATTCCCCCTCCACCAATTTCACCCACACACACATCTCCAATAGACACATCATTCACTCTTCCCATTCCCCAATCCCCTCCCCTTGCATCTTCCATTGTACAAACCACGCCATTGTCCATAGGCAATGCATTGGACACCATGCTCGCATGCGTATCACACTTAAGGACAGAGTACAAGCAGCTCCAGAAACATAACGTACGACTGCAAGAGCACTCGGAGGTGCTACAACATCGTCTTGCTGCACTAGAAGAGGAGAATGCTCACCTCCAGACACAATTCCAAACTTTACAAGAGGCTCATAGCATATTGGAAGTACAGCTACAGAACACAGACCAGGAAGCAATACAAGTGGTGGAAGGCCATCTAAATATACAGTTGGAACGCAACTCAAAGCTTCAGCGAAACATGGCCCTACTCAAGCGACACCTTGCAGCTGCTCATGAAGAAAATCGACGCCTGCAACTACAGAATCAGGAAAATTTAGATGCGACCATGGAAAGCACACCCGGAGCAACAATCAGCCCCTCAAAATTTCAAGCAGTGACCCCGAAAAACATAAAGATAATCCTCGAAGATTATGCTATGCTGCTTGAAGCACATGACCAGTTATTAGAGGAACTGGGTCAACTAAAGCAAAAACAACAAAAAGACACAACGATTGCCGTTCAAACCACCTCCTCCGAAGCTTCACTTCTCATAGACTCAGAGGCCCTAAAAGATCTCCAGAAAAAGGTCACAGAATTGCAAGCATGCCTACTACAATATGAGAGACCACCATCCCCACTAGAGGCTCCCACCGACGAAGAAACAGTACAAATTCGTGTGGAACAAATGTTTCAAGAAGAATATGACCCACAACCCTTCCCAGGAGGACAACAAACGGAAGAAGGTCAGGATACGTTCGAAGCACTGCGACCCCCATGGCTACGACAAGTGGAGGAAATGGGGAGTTCTCATGAAGAGCGCACAGTAGTGCAAAATTAGGCCATGAGAGTCATAGAAGAAACTGTGTTACAATCTGATTACTTCAAGAACTTGTCATCTAGATGCCTTATCCTCTCATCAGAACTCCAATACAGGCCTTACTATGTTATTCTGGCTGATTATAATGCAGAAATATAGAGAGTCACGGGTAAGATTCCTTCATTCGCTACCGAGTTTCAACCCGAAGACCTTCCTCCAATGGTGCAAAAAGGCAAAATCCATCAACCAACATGGCGGCAGAAACTTCTAGAGACTTATCTTGGAATGCTGCGCACATGGAGCAATGCACCTTTACATCTACTTTACAATCCATGCTATGGCCCCGTTCCACGATGCAGATCATGGAAAGCATTTAACATAAAGGTACAGAATAATGCTCAATGTAAGGACTGGCTCAATTATCCGTACATAGCGCCACCGTAGGGACCACCATCGATAGCATACATGATGGCCACAATTCGACATTGGATGCCTCGACTAAAGCCCATGCCAGATGTGGCAGCCCAAATGATGCTTAAGATTTTGGATATGATGCAGGTAGTACTGAAAACCTTTAGAAATGCAGTTGCACCATAGGTACGTCTACCGGGGTTTACCAATGGAAGTTACGATTTGGTGTATGACATGAGAACCACCCCCAGCATTCGTGTGGCATACGCCTGGCATGCACGCATCAAATACCTCCCTGCATGCTATAAACAGACATTCGAAGACATGTTCAGATCAGGTTTCTAGGAGTATCACTCGGAGGTCTTCGCACTAAAACCTACACACCTACCTCATCTTTTTGCATGCGAACAAGCTATGTACTTCGAGTACTACACTACACCGCAACCAGAGGTCCTAGGTGCAATAAATTGGGATGCATTGGAAGCTGAACTAGCAAGAGGCTTAAGGATAGGAGAACACAAACTAGCCACCAACGTCATCCAATACTATATTGACCACCCTATAGAACAGAGGTCTGTCAGGGGTGACAAACGCTAGGAAGGGGGGAATGTTGGCATAAAAGTCATAAGCAGAGCATACATGCATAACGGAACAGTCATGCATAATATGGCAACAAGGCCCAATCATTTTTTTTCATAAATAATTTCCAACTCAAGTGATTTTCATCACTACACACACATTGTAAATCCCGTTTTTGATAGAATAGACTCCATTTTGTTCAAGCCGAGGAGTCCTTGAGCTTGAGGATTATTAGAATTAGCTACGTACCAATTTTCATAATTTTTAGACTCCGATTGAGCCCTCAAATAGGCTCTGGAACCTAATTTTTAACTAGGCCGGGCACTAGATCTGGACAAGGCAAAAGCTAGCTAGAAGACTATAAAAAGAGCTAGAGAGCTCATTTTTGGGGTTGGATTGTTTGTGAATTGAGCTTATGTAAGAGACTTTTTTTGACTAATGCAAAGAACTCCATTGTTCCTCTCCTTGTTCTTGCCTTGTGTGTGTGTGTGTGTAAGTGTGTGCATGTATGTGTGCTTCTCACTCACACACTTGTGCCATCACTTGCTCATAGTCTTCATACTAGTCCTCATGTCTCCACAGATTGACAATTATGAGGTGGATCTCCTCACGTTGGTACTCACCATTGTGCTAGAGTGACACCATGCAGGCCTGGAAAAATCATCGATGAAAGTCACGAAGTAAAGATAATTCCCAATAGAAGGTGTCTGCATAGGACCAGAGACATCACTATGTATAAGCTGCAATTTCCGAGTAGCCCGAACTGAACCATCTTTTGGAAAGGATGAACACTGCATTTTGCCCAAAATACAGCCTTCACAAGCATGTTTTCTAGGTGCCTCAAGTTTGGGCAAAGAGGATACCATTTTAGATTTCTACATGCGTAGCAAACTAGCAAAATTCATATGACCAAAGCATGCATGCCAAAGCTTTGCATCTGACATAGCTTGAGAATCATTTACTGCACATGCCAAATCATTTACAGATCTTTCATAGTCTATGAGCTTATATAGCCCACGACATAAAATGCCAGAAGCAATAATCACATCGCCATTTGACAGATCATGAACTGTACACCTGTCATCAACAAATTTCACAACCAAGCCAATCTTGGCTAATGTGGAAACTGATAACAGGTTCTTCATGATCCCTGGCACAAATAAAGCATCTGACAAAGTGAAAGAACTACCATCAGCAGTAGTCAAAATGATCTTACCAACTCCCATAACAGGATAAGATGAGTGAAGAGAAGAAACTATGCTGCGAGGTAATAAGTTTGGTCACCCCACTGTCAAAGTACCAAACATCTGAGTCTACTACAGACATGCACTGCTCATGAAAAGATGGGTCAAAATTGCAAACAATAGTAAATGCCCATTCTTCTTCCTGGACAAGATTGGCAAACTTCGTTTTTGGTGTAGAGGCTTCTGCAACAACCATTCCAGCCTCTTTCTTCTTTGCCTCTTTTGCAGCCAGTTTTGGACAGTTCTTTATGATATGATCATTCCCTTTACAGTACTTATGAAACAATTTCTACTTTTCTGATTTTTTCTCATCTTTGTCTTGGTTCTTCGAATGTGCAGCATTTGTAGATTTCTGCTTACTAGTAGAAGAGCTCCATTTTCCTTTGCCCTTCTGACTAGCCAGGAAAGCTTGATCTGCAACATGCATAATGGACCTGTTTTGCCTGGACTGATCTTCCTGCAATAGAACAGAGACTAATTCCTCAAATGATAAGGCATTTGGATTTCCTTTCATCATCAAGCGAAGAGTAGAAGCAAAACTCTGATATGAATCAAGAAGACCATTCAGAACGGTCTGCACAAGTGAGCTATCTGGTATAACCTCATCAGCAGAAATCAACTGTTCCTTCAAGTATTTGATCTTCGTTAGGAAACTGTCCATAGAATCACCCTCATTCATGTGCTCACTCTCCAACTATTTTCGGAGGTAAGCAACACGAGCCTCATTCCTAGCTTGGTACAATATGGTAAGTGTATCCCAAGCATCCTTAGCTGTTCTGCAAGAGCATATGTGAGGAATAATGGCATGTTTGATAGACAAAGCTATCAATGCATGTGCCTGGGCATCTCTGCCATCCCAACAAATCTGCTGTGCAGTAGGTGCAGCAAAAACCGCAGTAGGAATAGGAATATGCAAGATATCATCATCTTCGACACCTTCTGCATCAGCTTCTGTACCTGCTGTTGTAACAATCGCAGGTGTGATAGGACGTTTTTCAACACCCTGCACAATGTTCCATAGTCCTTTTGCAACCAATACATGTCGCACCATATAAGCCCACAACGGGTAGTTGGTACCATCCAACTTATCCTCAACAGCCAACATACGAAATACATCATTACTTTCAACCATGGCCGGTGACTAAAATACCTTGATGTAGAAAATCGACTATATCTCAAAAAGTTGAACGAAACTGCCCAAACGAGTTCTACTAGACCTGTAGCAGACTTGGAGACGCTTAAACTGGTGAACAAAAACTTGTATGTACCTTTGGCACAACAAGACAAAATAGCCTACAGAAGCACTGTGAAAGTGCATTCGGAGGCGAAAATGAGCTGAGATCGCAATTTTGGCACCACAAAACAATTTTGGCGCCTTAGATGAAGCGATGACCTGATCTGATACCAATTGTTGGAGTTAGACGTCTGCAGAAGCACGCGAACAACACAAGGAAGAAGAAGAAGCTTGGAGCACAACACACAATACTGAAGGTATTACTAGAGAATGTACAAAGATAAGTAGCCCATTAGGGCAATAGGCGTATATATAAGCCAGGGAAAAAAACCTCCTAAAGAGGGAAAAAAGTGCCCTTGTGGTCCTAGTGTGTTCACACACATCACTACCTAAATATATCAATAGACCAACAAATCCCTATTTTGTCCTGTAGTGACTTTATGGAAAACAAAAATTTTAATGGGGGGCCACACATAAGATCTTTCATATCTTCTTTACTTCATCTTTTCCACTTTTTGAGCTTAATTTTTACAAGTTGTGCGCATAAAGGAGGGTTCACCTAGACCTTCTATAACACTTTAATAGCCTTAAGAACCCTTCAAAAAGCCTTTTTTGGCAAGCTGCATTCAACTCTCCTGCAAGACCCTTGTGAAAAACTACTTGTGCACTACCTATACACCCACATCCTTGGCCACTTGTGTACCACCTCTACACCATGTTTCCAAGTGGCCACTTTGACTGGCTTCAACAATCGCCCACCACCTAATGGGCTCTCTGTCTTGGAGAAAGAATAGCCAAAACACTAGCAAAGAATTCTCATCTCAACACCATAGTAGTAAATATCATGAGGAAAACATAGGAGCAATCAAAGAGGTGAAGGAAAGAAAATAGTCACAAGGAAACAACAAAAGAGGACATTAGATCAGTGAAAATGGAGAAAGAAGTAGGATTGATGGAGGGGTTAAGAAGGAAAGGGCAGGTAGGTTTGAGGGGCTAATGATTAAAAGGTAGGGAGGATTGAGGATTAGATGTTGGGATTAGATATAAAGAAAGGGGCATGGAGTTGGAACTGGGGCTGAAGATAGTTAAAAATGGCAATTGAAGCAACATGTGTGGCATATGAAAAATGTGAAATGCGTGGAAGAATGAAGATGTACTAGATCATGTGGAACACGTATGTGTTAAAAATGACATGTTTAATGTGTGCAAAATAGATGGTTGGACCAAAAGGAGGGAATCATGATGGATTTTGGTGAACTTAATGATAAAAATGAGATCAAGGGTGTTCTGAAACATGAAACTCACTCCCAGTGTGAAAACAATGGACACTTAAAGTGAAATCTAGAGCCATAGAGTATGTATAAGAAAGAAAACAAAAAGGAAAGCCCAAACCATAGGATAAAATGTTATCATGTCTCAACATTGGAGGGGAAACTAAAAAATTACAAAAAAAATCAAATAAAACTTATAATAAATTAAAAATAGCAAGTTTCAGGTGATCCAAAAAAGCTTCAATTTGGTTGATGATAGGCGTGAAGCCTCAAGATGTTGATTAATGGAAGTGCCTCACCATCCAAAGTCTCTAACCACACCATACCCCATTGTAGCATTTCTCTAATCTTGTATGGTCTTTCCCAACGAGGGAGCTACTTGCCTCACAATTGTGTCTGTAATTGTGGTCTATGTAAGAGAACAAACATACTAGTCTATAACTTGTTTGTTTATAAATTTCTATCATGAGCTTCCTTCCTTTTGTTTTGTGTCTCCTCCAACTGCCTTGCTGCATATAAGCGGATTTCCTTCAATTTTGTGAGTGTAGATAGCCTAGCAGAGACCCCATGATACTTTCTTACGTGCATAATTTTTGTTCAAGGTGAGCCAATTAAGAAATGAAATGGTAGTCCAATTGAAAGGGGGAGTATCTTGTTGCTTCTTTGCATGCTAACCTGTAGGCCCATAGTATGCCTAGATAAGAACTACTCCTATTCTTGTGTGTAACTCTTACTGCTCCTATTGCATGGGCACTTGCATCTATGTCGACGTGAAAAACCTTATAACAATCTGGTGTAACAAGAATTGGTGCAACCACCAGCTTGGATCTCAATGTCCAATAAGCCATTTCTTCTTCATTATCCCACCCAAATGGGACTTGTTTACCTCTAAGCCTGGCAAATGTTCTAGCTATGTCTTCATGCATTTTAATGAATCTCTTGTGCTAGCCAATAAGGGCCAAAAACATTTGAATTTCTTTTGGTGTTTTAGGCTTGTGTAGCTTTAATATGGATATGATTTTATCTCTGTCAAGAGCCATACCTTTAGCAGATAGCACATGCCCAAGGAGAGTACCTTTTGTCACTAGGAAGTGACACTTATTAGGATTCAACTTCATATTTGTGTCCTTGAATCTATTGAAGACCTATTGCACTTGGAGCAATTGATAATCCAAGCAATCCATAGGATTACTAGTGCAAGTACCTGAGAATGATGAAAAATCATCCATGAAAATTCAAAGATCCTCCAAAACAAAAGGTCCAAAAATAAGGTTCGCTATTCTATTGAAAGTGGTTGGGGTGTTTCTGAGTCAAAAGGGCATGTTGACATAAACATATGTTCCACAATGTGTAATGAAAGCTATCTTTTCATGATCCTTAGGATGGATGGATATTTAGTTATACCCACTAAATCCATCCATGAAGTTATAGAATGAATGTCTAACCACTTCTTCTATAACCTATTATGAGAAGGGCCTAAGGAAACCATCCCGAATTGTTACCTTGTTAAGTGCTTCGAAATCCACACATATTCTCATTTAGTTTGTATTCTTTCTAGACACTATGAACATGGGAGATAGCCACTCTCAATGCTCCACTGGAAGAATAATTCCAACATCCTCCTTTTTTTGGATCTCTATGTAGAAAAATTCAACATATGTTGGATTCAATCTGTACCTTTTCCCCAATACTAGTTGGGCTCCTTGAATCAGGGGAAACTTGCATTCCCAAAAACTTGTAGGTACTATGTCCAAATCCTTGTAATGCCATGCAAATACATTCACATAAATTTTCATAAAAGATGTTACCTTCGAAAGCATCTTTGGATAACTCCATAACCAGGTGGCCACTAATATAGGTAGAGAGCTTTCCTTATTGCCTAGCTGAATTATTTGCATAGGGTTCATATGCATCAATATGTCTAGATATTCTTCTTCATCTTTAGGATCTTCCATCACTTTATCCCACATAGACTGAGTTTCATGTGCAAGAGCACTTTGGATATCATTTTGTTCTTCCTTTTCTTGCATCCTCCCTACAAGGATTTCATGAATGGGAAAAGAAATATCTTCTATAGATTGCTTTACTTGGCCTATAATTTCCTCCTTGGTATTTGAATCCACTTCAACTAAGTTGCACTTAAGAGGTGTTTTGTTCCCTCTTCTATGACCTATCTATGATTCATCGAGACAAGCAACTTGTACAGTCTCCTCTTTTTCCTCATAAAATTATGTACTTGAGTCATTTGGAAAAACTCCATAGCAAGAAAATGAGTCACCCACTTGCAACCAGGCCAAAATATCTTCTTCCTCATAGAAATTCAATTGTGATTTTTCCATCGTATCTTTGTCCATACAGATGCCCATTGTTTGCATCATGCTAGTCTCTCGTAGTCTAGTCCTTCTTCCAAATATATCTTTTTTAAGGTTCTTTCATTCATGTTTTACCCACATAGTATCCTCTTCCCAACCATGCAAAATATTGGCATGCCTTAGCTAGGGTCTCCCAATGAACAGAGGAAAACCTCCATCTATCTATGGTAATCTTAATACAATGCAATCCAAAGTAAAGATTTTACCTCGTACCTCAATTGGAACTCAAGGGGCCACTCCCATTGGTCTTACTCTACTCTAGTCGACCAATATTACAATGAAGTTGGTTGGTCTTGATGGTTGGATTCCAACCTTTTCCATTCTATGTTGAGGCATCAAGTTAATGCCTGAGCTCCCATCCACAATTTCTCCATGTAGATGACCTTTCATAGTGACAGTGATTCATAGGCTCTTATAATCTATAAGGGGGTTTCTCCTATAACTACACACTCACTCATTGAATTAGCCTTTGCAACGAGAGTGGATATGGAGGCTTCATCAATGCTTTGCAAAACTTTTGATATGAATTTTGTAGCCATTTTCAATACATCAAGAATACTAACCTCCTTTTTAATAGATTTGATAGCCTTGACACCTCAGATTCCATAGGAAAAAGGGCTACATGTGACTTCTCAAGCTCCTTCCAAGCCGTGTTTAATGCATGTACAATGGCCTCACTTGTGATTGTAAGCTCTTCTTTTGCCGTCTCTCTTCACTTGGAGTAGGTACGTCCTCAAATGTCCCCTTTTCTTTGTTCAATTCTTTTGTATAGGGAAAAACATGAACCCTGCATGGGCCTTTTGGATTAAGGAGTGATTAGTGATGGACCAATGAGAGGAGGGTGGTGGACACAGTCTATAGCCTATAAATCACTAGCCTGAAGGGGGATGAGGGGAGAGGATTCCCCTATGTTCATGTTTTGCCTCTAGAGAGAGAAAGGAATCTCTTAATTTACCTGGGCCCAAAAATTCAAATATTTTAGAAAGTTATAAAACTCATCATAACACCATTTAATGGCCCCCCAGCCACTTTTTAGGATCAAAAGTGCTATTTTTGACTCTTAACAAAACCTGACATTTTCATACCCACGTTCCAAAAAGTCATCTCTTTCCACTACTTTCTCTCCCAAGCACACCATTGCAGCTCCTGTGTCTCCATTTATTTCTCTGTGCATCTTCTTCTTTGAATTCCTATTATCACCTCCATAGCCTGAACTCCAATGGAAAAACCTAAATCTCATAGACATCCAAAAGATGAGGTTATCACAATAAAATGTCACAATATCAAGGCTATAGAAGGAATCTGGTTAGGACATGAGTTCTGCAAAGGTGCATGGGTGTATATGCAACCCTCTGCTGTTGGTCCTCATTGTGTAAGAGATCGTGGAAACTCGGATCTTCATTGGAAAGGGAAGTTATTAGGCTTCAAAAAGCTCAAAAATGGTGAAACTACCACCATTGTACAACATGTTTTCACAATGTCAAGCATGAAATCAGAAAACTCAAACAAAATGAGATATCCTATCAATTATAAGTATTACTCATTGACTTTTGTTCAAATTTCCTAATATACCTTGTTAAGTTGTGTAGTTTCTTGTTGTAGACATTTTTCCTTCTACCATGGTGGAAGAACAACCACTTCATAGTCTTACAGGTACTTTCCAAGCATTGCATGTGTTGGTGCAAATACACAAGCCTTTACACTTGGGTAGGCATGGAAGAGAATGTGTACAATCACTTCATGAAGCATGTGAACTTTGGCTTGTAATTCTTTGATCATTAACCATTGTAAAAGTTGATTTACTTGAGGAATCTTGTAAGTCCAAATATCTCGTGATGTTATGAGAGATACAATCTACGAATCTCATTTGGTAGAACCACTTCTAACTTAGAGGAGCACTTTTAGGTGGATTCTCATTTGAATTTCAAATTCAAAGTTGAAGAAACTTCTTATAAAAGGACTTCGAAAACTCGCGGCCATATGTGCCCCCATTCTTGAGCTTATTGTTGATCTTTTGTAGAGGCTAAGTGGATTACACTATAGATCCCTTAGATCACTATCATTGGGCATCATCTCTATGCCAATGATCATGTACAACGTTGTTTTATAATACATTTATATTATTGATCATCTCTATCTCTCTCTCTACTATGACTATTGAGAATTGTGATGTTTGCATGACCATATCTCAGTGTGTTCTTATCAATTTTTTTTGTTCTATAGCTTGTTGGAACCACCTCAAGGTCTACTTTGAGCTACCAAAATCTGAAAGAATTCGATTCAGCCAATTTGGAGAAAACCGCATTGAAGTGCTCTCTAGTCATTCTCTACTAAGTCCCTAAAAAGTCGGGGGTAAGCTCTTGATTGTTAAATTGATTTCTCATTACATAGTTCATCATTTTAAGTGATTCCACTTGGAATCATTAGCTATATAAGCTAATTAGATACCCTCAAAAGGCTTTTGATCAATTTCTATTGTACTTTGAGCACTGAGCAAAAGATCCAGTAGGTGTCAAGGCCAAAATAGCAAGTTTTTTGGTCACTAGCTATTTGCAAAGTTATCTACTTTGACCTAATTGTTTGAAGCATCATCTCCAAAGAACATAGGTACTTATTTGGTATCATTTGCAAGCTAAAAGGACCTACTACATAACCCTAAAGTAAAATAGGGGAGGTACAAAGCAAGTTTTGGCAGTACCACCTCACTTCCTTCAGGTATCCATCCATCTCTTCCAATAGTGGTATAAGATCAATTTAAGGTAACATGGTTTCCCTTCTTTTATTGATAAATTGGACAGGAATAACTATCCAGCATGCTCATTGAGGATGAAGACATACTTACAAGGAAGGAATCTCTATGGATACATATCACGAGATGAGGAGATGCCCATTTTCAAAAGCAAAGGACAACCTACAAGAGAGGAGCTTGAAAGACGCAACTTATGGTGTTCCAAAGATGCATTAGCAAGGTCATATCTACTTAAATCTATCTCTGACTTCCTTCTTCCACACATTAGGAATTGTAAAACTTCCCAAGAGACTTGGGATACAATTTTTTCATACTTTTCTTCCAACACAAGGGCTAGAAAAAATCAATTATGGATTGAGTTTACTACGCAAAGGAAGCAACCCAAGAAGAATGTTTTAGAGTTTGTGACCAAAGTCAAAGATGTGGCTGATCAATTGGCAAGCATAGGAGAGGAGATTGAAGAGGAGCAAATAGTGAGACAAGTAATGAATGTCATCAAGGCAAATGATAAGTGGGAAGCCTTCACAACTTCTATGGACCTTTACATGGACATGCAGATTCCGGTACCACACTCATGGGACAAATCTTTACCCAAGAAGCTAAGCTAGAACCATCAAGAGGTAACAACTCTTCTGCCCTATACACAGATAAAGGAAAGTCTAAAGATAAAGGGAAAAGCAAAAAAGTAGAGGATGAAGGTACTACTTCTCAAGCTAACTATGCAAGGAGAGGCAGGAACTCAAGAGGAAGGGGCAGAGGAGGTAAGCAAGGTAGGGGGAGACCTTTTAACTCTTCCCCATGCAACATATGTGGACTTTCTAATCACACTATAGATGAGTGCTATAAGAACTTCAAGAATCATAGAGGAAGAGGATATCAAAGAGGTGGCTACTCACAATCAAGAGGAAGATTCAACCATACTCAAAGCTACAACCATGGCTACAACAACAATTATCAAGGAGGATACAAATCAAGAAAGTACTTCAATAATTACACAAAGGATGAAGAGGATTCTCTACTCATTATGAATATGACATCAAAACAAGGTATGAATGATGAGAACCTCTTCTATATTGAATCAGGATGTTCAAACCATGTAGCAGGCAATGTAGCTATTCTTTCTGATCTTGAGGAACCCAAGGGAAAGCACCAAGTACAAACAGGTGATGACACCAAGCACTCAGTGGCCAAGGTAGGACATGTTAGAACCTTTGATGGGAATAGAAATTTGTTGAGCAGGGTTCTTTATGTACCTACTATCACCAAGAATCTAATGAATGTTGGACGAATATTAGAAAAGGGTTTGCAAGTTAGGTTCAACAAATATGGAGCTTTTGTGGAGGACCCTCAACATGGATTCAAGAGAATTTCTAAGGGAGAAAAAACTAGTAGATTATTTACATTTGAGCTTGAGGACACAACAAATTTTGCATTTTATAATTACAAGGATCAAACATTGTCTCAGCTTGAGATTTGGCATAAGAGATTAGGGCATATTGGTGAGAGAACCTTGAAGAAAATATGTAGAGATCAATGTGTGCTTTGTTGGAGACCTCTTAATCTCCAAAGGTTTGATTTATACTGACTTAAGAACACTTCTATGTCAATTATAAACCAAACTTTACACAAACAATGATCTTCTTTACCAAAACTTCAATCAACACTTCTCTGAGTGAAGAAATGTTTACTTCAGAAAGTCTGCTTCAGAAATCAACTTCTTTACCTGCACAAAACTCCAAATTTCTTCAAGTAAATGATGCACAAGTATTAGCAATACCTTTGCGCAATCATACTAGTCATTAGTTCTCAAAACTAATCACCAAAAGTTTAATTTGATCATTAAGATCAATGATATGTAAAAACTGTCTCTCAGAAGTTGCGCCTTCGACATAGTCAACTTCTTAAGTTGATTTCTCCCAATCTGAAACCCGTTTTGCTAAATGCTTTTAGCCATAGCTTCCTTATCTTCTAACTTAAATTTTAAGTGCTCACTCATCAAAAACTTTACAGTATACACTCAGATCTGATCAAAATACTGAGACGGAAAAGTGCGCTACTCTCAGACTTCAGTTTCCAAAGTTCACATATGAATGTTCCTATTGATCATTCTCACAGTAGGAGAGGAATTAGATTCTGAAACTCTAGAAATAGCTTCATTAGCTTCTCAATTAGATGTGTACAAAAGGATTTCTGATCCACATGATCAGACAGAGAGCACTCTGAGAAAAACCCGTCGCTATTTTCTGAGAAAAAACTCTCTACACATCTTTCTGAAGTTTGTCATCTACAAATGACTCTCTTTCTTCTTCTCTTTTAATTCTTGTCATCATTAACTTATATATACATGACTTTAGACTCATCCCGTGTCTATGACATTGCTACTAATCATCCTAAGAGTTTAGCTATACTCAGTTTACAAGATTCTTCACTTATATGTACATATCTGTACAAGACATCATCCTGAAATCTTCTTCACTTTCACAAGTATCTTTCTTTGCTTCATTCCAACCATAAGCTTTCTTCAAGATCTGTATAATCATCAATTTGTGATTGGCTTGTTCCAACAGCTCCCCCTCAATCACTAATTGTGATTATTCCATTCTTCTTCACTCCTGCCATCTCCTTGAATCTCTGTAGCTTAGGTCCATCCAAGCTCTTTGTCATCATATCTGCCACTTGTTCTTTTGTTGGAGTGTACATCACTTCAATCTCTTTATCAAGTACCTTTTCCCTCAAGAAATGATACTGAATCTCTATGTGCTTAGTCCTGGCATGAAAAACAGGGTTAGCTGCCAAATACAAAGAACTCATATTATCTCCAAAAATAATTGGAGTACTATGATCAGTTTCAAAACTCTTCATCAAGGTCTTCAACCATATCACTTCTTTTGCAGCTTCTACCATTCCCTTATACTCAGCTTTTGTGGATGATAAAGCAACTGTATGTTGCTTCCTTGAACACCAAGAAACTAGCTTATCTCCAACATAACAGAGATACCCATGAGTAGACCTTCTATCATCTGAGTCACCTGCCCAATCTGCATCACTAAACACTTTGATTCTTGTGTCAGAAGTGAAACCATAATACAATCCTTCACTTAGGGTTCCTTTGATATATCTGAGTACCCTTTGGGCTGCAATCCAATGAGTCTTCTTTGGACAATGCATAAATTGTGACAACACACCTACTGCATATGATAAATCTGGTCTTGTCAAGGTAGCATATATTAAACTACCTACAAAACTCTGATATTTCTTCATATCATTGAATTCTTCACCTCCATACCTGCTTAATTTATGATTTACCTCCAATGGTGTAGTTGAAATCTTGCAATCCTCCATGTTAAACTTGACTAGAAGATTCTTCAAGTATCTCTCTTGTGAAACATATACTCCATGTTGAGTATACACAATCTGCATTCCTAGAAAATAAGATAAGTTTCCCAAATCACTTATCTTAAACTCCTTCTCTATTTGCCTTTTGAGTTCATTGATTCCTTGAGTATCTGTTCCTGTGACAATAATATCATCAACATAAATGCACATGTAAATGTATCCATTTTCACTTGCCTTCACTAGCAAACTACTATCTGCCGTTGATGCTTGAAATCCACATTCATTCAAGAACTTGACCAATCTGTAATTCCAAGCTCTTGGGGCTTGCTTCAACCCATATAAAGCTCTCTTGAGCTTACACACATAATCTGATCCAATTGATTCCATGAAGCCTTCTGGTTGCTCCATGTATACTTCATCTGCAATGTATCCATTTAAAAATGCATTTTTCACATCCAATTGTGATATTTTCCATCCCTTACAAGCAGCAATAGCAATCAATGTTCTAATTGTAGACATTTTAGCAACAGGACTAAAGGTTTCATCATAATGTACCCCATAAGTTTGGGCATAACCTTTGACCACAAGTCTAGCCTTGTATCTAGACACCTTACCATCTGCAAACCTCTTTGTTTTATATACCCACTTGCATCCAATAACCTTCTGATTCTTTGGTCTTGGTACTAATTCCCAAGTTTCATTTTCAAGTAGAGCATCATACTCTTCCTGCATTGCAATCTCCCAATTCTGTTTACCTTTGGCTTCTTCATAAGTGATTGGATCTTCTTCTGTCTTCACAATGTAAGCATAATCTTTTGTTGTTAGGAAAGATGTATCATAACTATACCTTATAGGTTCTTTCCTTTCTCTTGTAGATCTTCTGATTTCTGCACTTCTCGAAGTTTCAGCCTCATTTGATTCTAGATCAAATCTTGGACCTTCTTCTACATGATCCTGCAATCTACTTCTAGAATCAACATCATCAATACTTTCTTCATACACTTTTACTTTTGCCTTTCCTTTTCTTTGTATCTCTTCAACACCTGCAAAATCATTTGTTGATCCTGTATACCATGTATTTTGCTCATCAAATGTCACATCTTTAGTAACAAGAAATTGCTTAGTGGATGGACTCCACAACCTGTAACCCATCTGTCTATCATCATATCCAATAAACACATACTTCTCTGCTTTTGGTTCTAGCTTATGTCTTAATTGTGAAGGAACATAAGCATATGCAATACATCCAAATACCTTACAATGATCAAGGGTAGGTTTCTTACCCCACCATGCTTCATAAGGGGTTCCTCCATCCAAAGCTTTACAAGGCAACCTATTCACAAGGTATGTTGCAGTGTTAATAGCTTCTGCCCATAAGTAATTTGGACAATTCTTTTCCTTCATCATGGCTCTTGCAAATTCTACAAGAGTCCTATTTCTCCTTTCTGCTACTCCATTCTATTGAGGGGAATACCTGCAAGTTACTTCTCTTTTGATACTTGCATTCCACAAATAATCATCAAACTCTTTAGAGAAATACTCTCCCCCTCCATCTGATCTTAACCTCTTGAGCTTTTGCCCTGTGATCCTTTCTGCATAAGCATGAAAATGTTTGAATGTCTTGAAAACTTCTGATTTATCCTTGATTACATATAAAGTAATCCACCTGGTTGCATCATCAACAAACAACACATAATATCTCGATCCATTTATGCTATAGTCCCTTGAGGGACCCCATACATCTGTATGAACCAATTCAAGCATATTTGAATGCTTGTACCCTGACTTGTTGTAAGAACCTTTATGTGCTTTACCTAATTGACAAGCTTCACACTTGTACACCATATGTTGCCCTTCAATATTTGGCAATCCAAGCACCACCTGATTCTTTGACATTACCTTTATAGCTCTCTCATTGAAATGACCTAGCCTTTTATGCCATAGGTCTAATTCAGAAACCTTTTGACCTCCATAAGTAAATAATGCATGTCCCACATTACCTTGGACTTTGAGAGTGAACAATCTTCCTTCCTTTTTACCTGTAATTATGTTTCTATATCCCTGATTTGGATCTTGTACATAAACACCATCATTTGTGAATCTTACCTCATATCCTTTCTCCACAATTTGCCCTACACTTATCAAATTTTTAGGAATAGTAGGAACATAAAGTACCTTGCTCAGAAGTGTACTTCCACTCTTTGTCTTTACTGATCCAATGCTCTCCACTTTATGTTTGGTATTGTCACCTGTTTGAACTGTATGTCCATTCACCCTTGCTTCCATATCAGTCATCAAAGATAGATTCCCACTCAGATGGTTGCTACACCCTGAGTCAATATAAAACACTCTTTGATCTTCTCCCATTGATTCATGAGTTGCATTCAAGATAAGAGTCATATCATCCTTCTGATCTGATGCATAATTGTAATAATTGTTGTTGTAGGACTGAGATTGGAAGTTTCTTCCACCTCCTCTACCATATGATGTCCTACCACCTCTTCCTCTGAAATTGCCTCTTTGGTTTCTGCCTCCTCTACCTCTTTGATTATAATTCTGATTATTATTTCCACCATTTTGATTGTTATACCAACAATCATTTGCCAAATGATTTGTTCTGCCACAAATCCAACAAGCTTTAGCATTATCTTTGTTCTTACCTCCTCTTCCTTTACCTCTGAAATTCATCTTTCCCTTTGTGAAGTTAGCTTGATTTGAATTCCCTTCATCATCATTCGATTGCTTTCCCTTGCCATTCTTTTTCTTGTCCTTGGAGTACATAGCTTGACTTGTACTTCTATCATTGTCTCCTTTAAGGTCCTGCTCAAAGGTTAGCATGTGTCCTAGCAATTGATTAAGATCAGGAGTAAAGTGATCAAGTGACAATTCTATGGACAATATGAAAGGCTTCCACTTCTCATCTCCTCTCAGACCTGTAAGTATTTGTCTTACCAACTTTTCCTCTTCAATATCTTCATCCACTACTCCCAAGCTATCTGCAATATCCTTCATCCTTGCCACATAATCAGAAATTGATTGTGAGCTCTTCTTCTTGAAGGTTGTGAACTCAGCCCATAGTGAGGACTTCCTTGACTTGGTTGTATTCTGGAAATGCTCTTCCAAAGCATTCCAAACATCTGTTGCACTTTCCAAACCTCTAATGTGAGGTAGAAGATAATCATTTACAGCCATGTAAATGATACTCCTTGCTTGAGCATCCTTTCTCATCCAAGCCTTCAAGTTTGCAAGCTCTTCCCTAGTTGGAATACTAGGATCTGCAAATTCAGGTTTTTCTTCATCTCCTGTAATAAATGCCATCAAATCTTTACTCATGAGGTGTGCCTCCATCCTCATGGACCAAGCTGGATAGTTCTCTCTATCTAGCTTATCAATCTGCAAGCTTTCTCCCATCCTTGACCTTCTGCATCTGCAATTACTATGGTTTATGAGGATAAAGTGTACCTTTGATATAAGCTTTGTCCTTCTTGATTCTTTTCGAACTTGTGCTTTGAACTCCTGCAGGTTATCTTCAATAATTTGTCCTTGTCCTCCTTTGATTTGGAAGATCTCCAATATCTGCACCAGTCGGAACTTCAATTGTCTTTTCTTCTCTTGTATTTCACCTTCAGCTCTGATACCACTGTTGGAGACCTCTTAATCTCCAAAGGTTTGATTTATACTGACTTAAGAACACTTCTATGTCAATTATAAACCAAACTTTACACAAACAATGATCTTCTTTACCAAAACTTCAATCAACACTTCTCTGAGTGAAGAAATGTTTACTTCAGAAAGTCTGCTTCAGAAATCAACTTCTTTACCTGCACAAAACTCCAAATTTCTTCAAGTAAATGATGCACAAGTATTAGCAATACCTTTGCACAATCATACTAGTCATTAGTTCTCAAAACTAATCACCAAAAGTTTAATTTGATCATTAAGATCAATGATATGTAAAAACTGTCTCTCAGAAGTTGCGCCTTCGACATAGTCAACTTCTTAAGTTGATTTCTCCCAATCTGAAACCCGTTTTGCTAAATGCTTTTAGCCATAGCTTCCTTATCTTCTAACTTAAATTTTAAGTGCTCACTCATCAAAAACTTTACAGTATACACTCAGATCTGATCAAAATACTGAGACGAAAAAGTGCGCTACTCTCAGACTTCAGTTTCCAAAGTTCACATATGAATGTTCCTATTGATCATTCTCACAGTAGGAGAGGAATTAGATTCTGAAACTCTAGAAATAGCTTCATTAGCTTCTCAATTAGATGTGTACAAAAGGATTTCTGATCCACATGATCAGACAGAGAGCACTCTGAGAAAAACCCGTCGCTATTTTCTGAGAAAAAACTCTCTACACATCTTTCTGAAGTTTGTCATCTACAAATGACTCTCTTTCTTCTTCTCTTTTAATTCTTGTCATCATTAACTTATATATACATGACTTTAGACTCATCCCGTGTCTATGACATTGCTACTAATCATCCTAAGAGTTTAGCTATACTCAGTTTACAAGATTCTTCACTTATATGTACATATGTGTACAAGACATCATCCTGAAATCTTCTTCACTTTCACAAGTATCTTTCTTTGCTTCATTCCAACCATAAGCTTTCTTCAAGATCTGTATAATCATCAATTTGTGATTGGCTTGTTCCAACATGCTTGGGATACCTAATGTATCCAAAGAACACATGATCTATAAATGTGGTGCTTGTCAGTTTGGTAAATCACACAGGTTACCCTTTACAAAGAAAGGCTACATGCATGAGGATTACTTGAAACTTTTCCACACAGATGTGTGAGAACCAAGCAAGGACCCTTCAATTTCAGGCTCAAGGTATTATGTGTCATTCATTGATGATTTCAGTAGGTGGACTATCTTGTACTTTATGAAACATAAAGATGAAGTGTTTAGATGCTTCAAGAAGTATCTTGCATTTGTGGAAAATCAAACAGGAAGAAGCCTAAAGAGGATAAGGTCATATGGAGGAGGTGAATACTTCTCCAATGAATTTGATGCTTTTTTGCAGGACAAAGATATCAAAAGGGAGATTACTACAAGGTACACCCCTGAGCAAAATGGGGTAGCAGAGAGGAGAAATAGGTTGATTGTGGAAGCCGCTAGATCAATGCTGAATGAAAAAAAATTGACTAATTATTTGTGGGCAGAAAGTGTATCTACTGCCACTTATCTTATTAATAGGTTACCATCCAAATCACTTGATGGGATGACCCCATATGAAGCATGGCATGCTAGAAGGCCATCACTTGATCATTGTAGAATATTTGGATGTGTTGCTTATGTGCATGTTCCATCTCAAATCAAAGGAAAACTAGACCCTCAGGTAGAGAAATGCATATTCACAGGGTATGATTTAAATAAGAAAGGATACAGGTTTTACATTCCATCCAACAAAGGATTTATGGTCAATAGAGATATTGTGTTTGATAAGAATGATTCTTGGTTTGAAAGTGAATGCAGGAAGGTCAAGTTGCCATATGACTTGGAAGAGGAATTTCCGAGCCTCACCAAGGAGGAGCCAATACAAATTGAAGACATCAAATCAGATGATGAACACACCATCAATTTAGAAGAGTTCAAAGCATGGAAATCAAAAGGCAAGGCCAAGATGAAGAGGTTGGAAGACTTACCTGAATCATCCAACCAAGTTCTAAGCATTAGGTACTTCATTAGTTACTAAGCATTCCATTTATCTTGCTAAAGATTTATCATTTGAAGAGCCTTCTTCATATGAAGAGGCAAGTACCAAGGCAGAATGGAAGGAAGCTATGGATGAAGAAATAGAAGCACTCAAGGAGAATGATACTTGGGAACTAGTACCCAAGAAGGCATCAATGAAGGTAATTTGATCTAGATGGATTTACAAAATCAAGAGACTCAGATGGATCCATAAATAGGTATAAAGCTAGACTTGTGGCTAAGGGTTTTGCACAAACCCAAGGAGTTGATTATGAAGAGATTTTCTCACATGTGGCAAAAATGCCAACCATCAGAGTATTGGTAAGTGTGGCTGCATCTAGGAATTGGAATATGTATCAAGGTAACTTATGTGTGCAAATTGAACAAAGCTCTTTATGTATTGAAGCAGGCACCTCGGGCATGGAACCATAGGTTAACTACATACCTTCAAGATCAAGGATTCATGATGAGCAAGGCAGATCTTCTCTGTTTGTCAAGAGAAGCAATTTAGAAATGATATACTTATGTGTGTATGTTGATGATATCATACTTACAGGTAGTGATGCCAATGGCATCAAACAAATCAAGAACCTAATGATGGAGGAAGTAAAAATCAGTGATCTAGGGTTTCTGAAGTATTTCCTTGGACTTGATTTGGTCTACACAAATTCTGGAATTTACATTACTCAAAGGAAGTATGTGCAAGACATGTTGAAGAAGTTCCACTTGGAGAATGCCAAGATAACTAGCACCCCTATGGAGGAAAATTATAAATTGAGTGCTCATGAAGGTGATTTGCTTGAAGACATTGCACGATATCTAAGCATTGTTGGAAGTCTAAACTATGCAACCTTGACAAGGATTGACATAGCTTATGGAGTAAGGGTTTTAAGTCAATTCATGTATAAACATAGAGCACCTCACTTGGAAGCTGCTAAAAGGATTTTGAAGTATCTCAAGGGTACTTAAAATCAAGGATTATAATTTCCATACGCATGAGATTTGGGCATCAAGCTATACTCAGATGCAGATTGACAGGTTGTAAGGATGACAGGAGGAGTACTTCTGGTTATGTAGCTCAGTGATGAGTAGCACCTCCTTTAATGTCAATCCGGGAAGACGTGAGGATGGTATGAAGACCTCGAGCATGTGGCGGCACAAGTGCGTGAGTGAGAAGCACACAAACATGCACACACATACACACACACGCGCACACACGGCAAGACAAAGAGTGAGAATCAATGGAGTTCTTAGATTACTTTCAAAAGAGCTCTTACAAGTTCGTTTCAATTACAATCTCACCTCAAAAATGAGCTCTCTAGCTCCTTTTATAGTTTTTGACTAGCTTTGGCCCTGTTCAGACCTAGTGTCCGGCCTAGTTAAAAATTAGGTTCCAGGGCTTATTAGAGGGCTCAAACGAGATCTAAAAAATATGAAAATTGGCAGGTAGATACTTCTAAAGCTCCTCAAGCTCAAGGACTCCTTGGCTTGCACAAAATGGAGCTACAAAAAGGTGAACATGGTATTTACAGGGGTTATTAGTGATGAGAATCACTTTTAATTGGTGTAAAGGTTTTGAAAAATTAAAGGTTGCCTTAGTGCTAGATCTGCGTGAATGCTCGTACTTGCTTCTTCATGAGGAAAATTATTGGCCTACTTGCCAGATCTTCTTTGACTGCCATGTCTGCTTTTGAAAAATTAAAGGTTGCCTTAGTGCTAGATCTGCATGAATGCTCGTACTTGCTTCTTCATGAGGAAAATTATTGGCCTACTTGCCAGATCTTCTTTGACTGCCATGTCTGCTTGTGCTGTCCCTTCGTTCTGACTCTCTTCGTCTTGTGGCTCCTTCGGTTCCCTGACTGCTGCCAACACCCCCCCCACTCTCGCGTCTGTCGCCCCTGACAGACCCTTGTCTAGAGGATTTTTGAACATAATATTGGACGACATCGGAGGCTAGGTGGTGTTCTTCGAGTCGCAAGCCGCGTGCTAAATCTGTGAGCAATTCATCCCAATTCACAGGTCCAGGAACATCTGGATGAGGCACCCTCAATTGTTCTGAGTAAATAGTTCTCTCCACAGCAAATAATTGGAGGAGATGTGATGGTCTGGGTATAAAGATTTTGGAGTGATATTCCCAGAATCCTATGATGAACATCTCCTCAAATGTCTGTTTAAAGCAGGCTGGGAGGTACTTGATTCTGGCGTGCCAAGCATATTGTAGCTCAATGATGAGTAGCACCTCCTTTAATGTCAATCCGGGAAGACGTGAGGATGGTATGAAGACCTCGAGCAAGTGGCGGCACAAGTGCGTGAGTGAGAAGCACACAAGCATGCACACACATACACACACACGCGCACACAAGGCAAGACAAAGAGTGAGAATCAATGGAGCTTTTAGATTACTTTCAAAATGCTCTTACAAGTTCGTTTTACAATGTAACCTCAAAAATGAGCTCTCTAGCTCTTTTTATAGTTTTTGACTAGCTTTTGGCCCTGTCCAGACCTAGTGTCCGGCCTAGTTAAAAATTAGGTTCCAGGGCCAATTTGAGGGCTCAAACGGAGTCTAAAAAATACGAAAATTGATATGTAGGTACGTCTAAGGCTCCTCAAGCTCAAGGACTCCTTGGCTTGCACAAAATGGAGCTACAAAAATATGAAATGGTATTTACAATGATTGTTAGTGATAAGAATCACTGTTAAAAGTTGTAGATTGGAAAAATTGAAGGGCCTATCTGCCAGATTTGCGTCGACTGCTTTGTCTACTTACTCCTTCACCTTGTTCTGACTCTCTCCGTTGGCTTCCTTGTCTAGTCAATCCTTGGGTGCCCTGGCTTCCTTGTCTAGTCAATCCTTGGGTGCCCATACTGCTCTCAACACCCCCCCCTCTCTCGTGTCTGTCATCCCTGACAGACCCTTGTTGCTGGGAGAGTTGGATGTAATATTCCACAACCTGAGTGGCAAGCTGATGTTCTTGTAAGCGTAGTCCTCTGGCCAAATCTGTCATCATACGATCCCAATCGATTGGTCCTGGAATGTCCGGATGTGGCAGACGTAACTGATCTGCATGGATCGCTTGTTCTACTGCGAATAGATGTAGCAAATGTGTGGGTTTGGGAATGAAAATTTCGGAATTGTATTCCCAGAAGCCCGTAGAGAACATTTCCTCAAATGTTTGCTTGAAGCATGCGGGCAAGTACTTGATTCGTGCATGCCA
Organism: Ceratopteris richardii; assembly: GCA_020310875.1. Lineage (NCBI taxonomy): Eukaryota > Viridiplantae > Streptophyta > Polypodiopsida > Polypodiales > Pteridaceae > Ceratopteris > Ceratopteris richardii. The sequence continues at coordinate 38,415,281 of CM035422.1, forward strand.
AGCAAAGATGACAGTGACCGAGGGGGTTTGGCTCATGTCGTAGACTAAATCCTTGTTGCCTTGAGCGAATCCAGGGGTGGAGATGTATGGAGCTCGGACATTCCGAAAGGTTTTGAAGACAATGGTCATGAGCTCAAAGATCTTCATACACATTTTCGCCGCGATGTCGGGTACATTATTGAGACGTGTAGACCAGTGTCGAATTGTTGATATCATGTAGGCTACGGTTGGAGGTCCTCGAGGTGGAGCAAAATACGGATAGTTAACCCACGCCGAGCACTCTTTATTGTTGCGTACCTTGATTGCAAATGCTTGCCAGGATCTGCGACGTACCAGTGGACAATAGCATGGATTATACTTGATATAGAGTGGCATGGTAGCCCAGGTACTCATCATCTCTGGGTAATCGGTGAGTAAACGTGCGCGCCAATTAGGTTGGAAAATTGAGCCAGCACGCGCATCGGTCGGTAAATCCCCTATCTCGAATTGAGTAGCGAATGTGGGCTCCTTCCCTGTATGTCTTTTGACTTCTGCATTATAATCATGTAGTAAGACAAAATAAGGCATGTATTGCGATTCTGATGTTGTGATTAACCATTGATGGGATAATTGTTGAAAGTAGGAAGACCGAAGGACTGTTTCTTCCAGATTCGTGAGAGATTGCATTTGCACGGCCACACGATGATCATGTGTCTTACCCACTTTCTCGACCCTTCTGACCCAATCTGGAACTTGAATTTCTAACGTGTCTTGTCCTTCTTCTGTAGTTCGACCACCAGGCGTCGGCATAGGCTCGTATGGCTCTTCGTAGCTGTCCTCGACGGGGATTTCCACTACTGTTTCAGGTTCTGGTTCTTCAATGGGCGAGGGTGGTCGTTCATATGGTAAGAGGCGTGCTTGGAGTTCTGCCACCTGTTTTCGAAGGGTCTCCATTTCTTCTGTAGATTGTTGCAAGATTACCGGCTCCTGTTGAGCAGTGGGTACACTGGCTAACTGTTTCTTTAGATCCGCACATTCAGTCTCTAGTTTTTCATATGACTCCAGGAAATTTGCATGCTCCTCAAGTAGGATGCGGATGTCTTCTGATGGAACTGCTCTATATCTGGTAGGGCTAATGGTTGCTCCTACGGTTCCTTCCATAGCTGCTTCAAAGTTGTCTTGATTTTGTTGTTGAAGTCGTTTGTTCTCTTCTAGTGCTACGGCCATATGCTTCCTTAATAGCCCAATGTTGCGTCTGAGTGTAGCGTTAGATATCATTTGCGCTTGAAGCACTGTTTCTAGTTCCTTGACTGCTTGGTCATCTACAGTTGATGCCTTTGATTCCAATTCGGAGTGAGCCTGCTGGAGTGTGGTATGCTCGTCTAGGAGCGTCAGGTAGTCAGCTTCAAGAGTGGTGACTCTAGCTTGGAGACGTTGAGATTCTGCCTGGAGGGCAGCATTGCGTTCTTCCAATTGATGGTAGTCTTGTTGTAGCTGATGTGCACACTGAAGTAATGTGTCGAACGTGCTATTTACAGTATGAGATGCAAGGGGAAAAGTTTGAAATGCAGGGGAGGAGGGATTGGGTAGGGGGGTAGTGAATGCTGTGTGTGCCAATGATGTGAGTGGTGAGGTGGGGGGTAGTGGAGGGGGAGGGGGTGGAATCGTGGGGAGAGGTGTTGTGGTGGGTGAAATGTCCATGGGGTCAGACAGAGTGGTGTGTATAGGGGCTACCATGTAGTTGGGTATGGTAGGTGAGGTGAGTGTGGTGTTCGTGTAAATTGATGTCGTTGCGAACAGCGGGGAAAGGTGCCTTTGAAACATTGGAGAGCGGAAGAACTGCTCCACAAAGGACGGGTATTGGGGTGGTGAGGTCCGGTTGAAAGAGGTGTAGGGGCCAGCTGGGAAGTGAGGGTCATGGAATGGAGGTACTCGTATTGGGGGATAGGTCGGGAAACACAGGGTGCCTTCTGTGGGTGCTGGGTTTCCAACTACACTTGTAATTATGGGATGGCCAGTCATGGGTTCAGAGAATAGACGGGTTGAAGTGTACAAGGGATTGGTGACGAAGGAGAAGAGGGTGTCTTGTGAAGTGGGTTCTCGAAAAGAGAATGATGTGAATGAGGATGGGTTATAAGTGAAGGTAGAGGTGATGACTGTCGTTTCTGCCAAGGTGGGAGGTGGTGGTGGGGGTGGAGAAGGTGGTGATGGAGGATGCTGGGGTGAGATGGGTGATGTCTGAACGAAGGTTTCAGCGGAGAGGTCAGTGGTGGTTGTCGGGGTGGCTGTGGTCTCGATGGGTATTTCTGGTTCTGTGACGGGTATTCTGATAGTCTTACCTGCTCGTGGCAACGTGTCCACTCTGCGTTTGTCATATCTTACGCACTGGCGGACTGCGGTGTGGACAGCCTCTGGAACTCCTAAAGAGTCTGACACTAATTTGAGGGTGTCAATGAAGTGTTGGTCCACCCCTTCATCTGATAGCATTTCTTGCATCAAAGCTTGACCTGATACCAGAGAGAGTTGATGTCTTTCTTGTACTGCTTTGATAGTGTCGTATAGCCTTCGTAGTTGAGCTGTATATGCAGGTGCACCTACAAGTTCTGGTACTTCTTGTTGCTCCTCTTGTTGCTCTTGATCATACTCCTCCTCATCATCCTCCTGTTCTTCATCTCCGTCATCTTCTTCCTCCACTTCAACAGGTGTGACAGGTGCTTGGGAGGTTGTGGCCTGCGTTTGTACATTCTCCGCTTGTTGTGCCTCTTCTGCCTCCAGCTCTACATCTTGTAGTAGTTGTTCGAAGTCTTCATTAGTGAGTTCTTCTAAAGGTGCACCACTAGGAAATTCGAGATCCGTTGGGATGGGAGGGAATATCAAGGTGGAGCCATCTGTGCTGCGTCTTGGAAGTCGGAGTGTGAATGGTCGGACTCTTCGGGGTGGCGGGGTGACGTCTGTTGTTAGGGTGGCTCCACGTGGTTGAGCACATGGGACTTGGACCGTGCCTCTCATCTTCTTAGAAGGGGGTCCCGTGGAGGTCCTGCCTCGAAACTGCTCGACCCGATTCCACATCAGGGCTCGTTGGATTGGAATGTCATAAGCCAAACACCTATAAATGATTCTTGTCAGAGCGCAGCAACCATATAAAACCTGTTTCCGCGGCCAGCGTTTGTGAGCTAAGTGTATCTGATCAATTATCCAGTGGGGTAGGTTGATGGTGAGGCTCTGTGTCTCTGCCAGATACAGGCTAAACCAAATCTTTTTGTGCGGCATGGTGAATCTATCCTGCGCCGGGAAAGCAAAGTGTTGCATGCACATGCGAAGGTGTATTGCAATATTAGGCGTCATGGATACCATGTCCTTGAGTTTGGTGAGACTTCGATTCTTCATGTAGTCCGGTACTAGGGTTTCCTTCTCCGTAGGAATATGCATGCCGCGCATATCCAGAGCTTCTCTCACCAAATTTTTTGATAGCCTAAACCTCTTGAGCTCATTCCCCTTTGTCAGAGATGGAATCACAAATGAGCTTGCACCTTTTGGGTTCGGATTTGGAGTCAAGGTGTTGATGAGATAGTAGCATCGCAAGAAGTCAGGTTTTGGGAGTCGGGCACTGAAATAGGCACTCAATCCGGCTTTTTCCCATATCGGACGTAGACCTTCCGCATTTTGTAGCTTCTCAAATTCTCTTGTAAAGAAATGGTATCTTCCTTGCTTTCCATTGTAGTCTAACTCTGATTCCCATAGATACGTTCCTTCCCCCAAGGGTCCTGCTACCTCGGTAAACCAATGTGAAGTCTTTCCCACGGGCATGGTGTGGCCACGCGGAGGGTCCGCAATAGGTATGATTTTGACGGCCTGCAATTCTTCTGGTCTTTCAACTGTCTCAGGCAAAACGGGTAAACTGTCCAAGTCCACCACTTGCGGGTTTGTTTCTGTGTGAGAGCTAGTTCCTGCTACCTCCGCCATGTTGAAAATGTCGTAGCTGATTCTGTGAGAATATATGAATAAACGTTAACATTGCAATGGACACAAAAATGACATGGTGTCCCTTGTTACAACATTAACTTAAAGTTCTGGAGTGGTTAGGAGTTAATAAGTGCTCGGTGCTGGTGTGTGTAGTTAGGAGTTAGGTAGACCTAAGAGCTAAGCGAAATGATGTGAAATGGTTAGTAGGTGGTCATGGATTTACAATAGGGTCAGGGGGTTTGTTACAAGTCTTGGGCTGCCAAATGCAGTGGACGGGTTTTTCTCGTGGTTCCGTGGAGATTCTCGAGAGCTTTATAGGTGTGTCAGCTTTAACCTGAGGCCTTTTAGGGGCCCATTTACAACTGATTCTGTTCGTGTTCATGTGCCTTGGTGTTGAAAATGCGTGGATGTAGGCTGTGCGAGTGAAAGGATCATGCTGTGTAGGGTGTGTTCTTGGTGTAGCTATCTGAGCCCGCAAACAAGCCTTAGGCACCCAAATTTGTCTTGATTGTGGGCTAGCCTTCATCGACCTTTTGGGCACCCAAATAGATTTCACGTTAGCAGAAGAATTTCCAAAAGACTTCTTATTAGTGACGTGTTGTTGGTTACTAATAAGAGGCTTTGCCCGTGCGGTTGGCGTGGGTGCAACCGGGTGTTCGCCTTTTCGCACCCACACTTGGTTCACTTGTTGAGACATTCTGCTGCGCCGGTACTTTGGATCCCGGACATAGGTAGTACTCTGCTTCTTCTGCTTTTGATCCACCTTTGGTTGTTGCCTCCTTCTGGCCTTTGGAGAAGATGGGAGTTCCTTTGCATCCCTGACTCCTTTTTTGCGACTATCATTCCTCTGCAACACATAGTTTTGGACAAGAACAGCATGGTCAACTTCATGTGCACCCCTGGAGGGACCAGGAGTCTGTGCCCTTTCTAGTTCCTTGAGTGCTGCATTATCCAACTCTACCGTAATTCGACTATGATTGACCCATACCTGAAGAAGTCCACTTCTTAGGTTTAAGTTGACTGCTTGGTCATAGATCCAGTCTTGACCCAAGACAAGAGGTTCAGTGAGATCATCATCTTGACACACTAGTGCTTTAACTGTCATTGCCTCATCATGAATGTAGAGGGGAAGTTCCACCTCGCCCATGCAAGGGGTTTCCACGCCTCCCAATCCTATGAGATATGCTTCCACAGGATTGACAGTTAACTGTAACTCTTGACAGTAAGACACTCTAACAGCACTAGTGGCTGCACCTGAGTCAATCAAGGCTCTTACAGTCCTTGCACTTTTTCCTTGTCCTATATCTAGGGTTACAAAAGGACGTCGATCAGTTATCCTAGGTGAGCTGGTTCCGGCGACTTCACACATTGCCATATGATATCCTTGATCTGCATAGTCATTTGTCCTAGGCTGCTCTCTACCTTGCTTTCGTAATTTCATCCTTCTAATGCGTTCTAAAGCTTCTGCTTGAGCTTCTTCTCTAATTCGCTTCTCTTCCTCTTTGCGTTTCTTAGCAGTGTTGAGTCGGCTGAGCATTTCCTCTGTGAGGGGTTCCTGATACAACTTGACTCTGCATCCGCTAATATAGTTAGGGAGAACATCGCCCTCTAATGTGGCTAATTGTACTGCTCCACTCGTGGAGATCCTATTGATAATCATAGGTCCGTAGCCTCTCTTTTCTAGCTTCCTCGCGTGTTGTTTCAGTGTATAGACTAGGACTAGATCTCCGGCTTTCAAGCCTTTATCCTTCACATGGGCATCGAAGTATGCCTACTGCCTCTTTTTAGCTGCATATATTCCAGCAGCGGCTCTCAGTCTTGTTTCTCCTAATCGTTCCAGGTCAAAGACCCTAGAGGAAAGCTCATGACCTGTCCATTCATGCTCTTGTGCTACTCTCAATGTAGGGATCAAGAAGTCCAAGGGTAACACAGCGTTTTGGCCGAATACCATCTGAAAGGGGGTGGCTTGGAGTACCGTTTTGTAGGCAACTCGGTATGCCCAAACAACATGGTGTAGCTGTTTGTCCCAATCAGAGCGTTTAGTGTTCACTAATTTCGTCAGTACATTGCATAAGATCTTATTAGTGCTCTCAGCTTGCCCATTAGCTTGAGGGTGATACGGGGCAGACTTCTTGTGTATTACCAAGAATTCTTGGAGTAGATTTTCAATCACTTCATTTAAGAAATGAGTTCCTCTATCACTTACAAGCTCTATAGGTAGCCCGTATCTCGTGAATACATTCTCAAACAAGAATTTGGCAGTTGTTTGAGCATCGTTCTTTGTCGTAGCCTTTACCTCTACCCACTTGGTGAGATAATCTATCGCAACAATGATGTATTCCGCATGAGAACCCTTAGCTGGGGGATTAATAGGACCTACGAAGTCTATTCCCCACTTAGAGAATGCACGTCCACCCATCATAGGTTTCAGTGGCATCTCATCTTTGCGTATAGGATACTGAGTCCTTTGACAGACATCACACCGTTTCACATAGGTATGTGCATCCATGTGAAGGGTAGGCCACCAAAAGCCCGCAAATAGGATTGCCTTGATCACCCGATCCGGTCCAAAGTGTCCTCCTGCTACACCTTGGTGAGCCGTTTCTAAGATCTTAAGATACTCACTTTCATGGACACACAGTCTCAGGTAACCATCCTTACCGCGCTTGTATAGATTATCACCAATGAGTGAATAATCCTGGGCTTCTTGTTCCAAACTCCTTTTTCTAGCTAGAGTCATGTCTGGAGGGAATGTGTTTGTCCTCAAGAATGATACTAGAGGTTCACTCCAATCTGGCACAATGGATACTTGATAGAGAGTGGCATGTTCCACAGGTGGTTTAGTGCAACAGATTGGGCATTCCTTGCACAACTTTTGGACATCCGCTTCCATAGTTGGCCAATGCACTCCGAATCTCTTTAGAGTCTGCAACGTCCGTTGCTTTGAATGGTGTTGCTCCAACGCACCTACATGTGCTAATTGCAATCATTTAGCGTACTCATCCTCTTCTATGCAACAAGCCAAGATCCCTTGATCTGTGTGCTTGTACATGCTACCTGCCATGATATGGTACTTTTGGGCTTTTACTATCTCTCTATTCCGTGTGTTCACCACTGGATGATTAGGCCCGTATGTCAATACTGGTACTATTGGCTTGGCCCACTGCGGCACCACTTCCAAATTAAACAAGTAAGCATCAGGAAGGTCATCTGACACTCCTTGTGGGGCTTCTCCCGATGTAAGCCTAGAAAGATGATCAGCTCGTAAGTGAGTCCTACCTTTCCTTACCACAACCTCGAAGTCGTATTCCATTAGCAAGAGAAACCATCTTACTAATCTTCCTGTATTGCATGGTTTGTTTACAAGATATAACAGTGCCTGATGATCAGTAAAAAATTTAAACTTATTTGCAAGCAAATAGTGTCTAAATTTCTTGACTGCATATACCATGCCTAATCCTTCGCGCTCTGTAGTGGTGTAATTCCGTTCAGCCGCATTCAATTGTCTGCTGGCATATGCAATTGGAAGATCCATATTACCTTCACCAGTAGGTTGTGCAAGCACACATCCAATAACATAATTGGATGCATCCACATGAACATGGAATGGCTTATTCCAATCTGGTGTGGTCAAGATTGGTGCTGAACATAGTCTTCGTTTAAGCTCTTGGAAGGAATTCTCACATTCATCCGTCCACTCAAAGTTTGTCAGAAGTCCGTACATGGGCTTTGCAATGACAGCATACATGTGTATAAATCGTCGATAATAACCACAATGCCCCATGAAAGCTTGTACTTCCTTGACATTCTTTGGCCTAGGTAGCTCTGCTATGGCTCTCACTTTCTCTTTGTCAGTAGATATGCCATTCTTTGACACTATGTGTCCTAGAATCTTACCTTGCCTTACCATAAAAACGCACTTTTCTGGGTTCAGGCAGACTTGGTACTCTCTACATTTGTCAAAGATTTGTTTGAGTTCAGGAATATGGGTTTGTCTAACATTAGAATGAGCACAGAGATCATCAACATAGACTTCTAAACTCTTCCTCAGGAACTCCTTAAACACATGGCACATCAGCCTCTGGAAGGTGGCTGGTGCGTTGGTAAGCCCAAATGGCATTACTCTAAAAGCAAAAATGCCCCATTCTGTGGCAAAGGCTGTCTTATGCTGATCCTCTGGAGCTATGGCTACTTGATTGTAGCCCGAAAATCCATCAAGGAAGCTGTACACTTCCTTGCCTGCCACTCTTTCTAAGAGATGTTCTTTTATGGGAAGCGGATAGTTATCTCGAATTGTGGCTGCATTAACCTTTTTCAAGTTAATGCACACACGCAGCTTGCCATTCTTCTTGGGCACCACTACGATGGGGGATACCCATTCAGTGTGCTCAATTTCATAGATAAATCCAGCTTCGACCAATCTATCTATCTCTTCCTTGATCTTAGCAGCGTAATTATCATTATATGTATAAGGCTTTTGCTTAGAGGGTTTGGCATCTGAGGTCATGGGGATAGTGTGTGAGCATATGTCAGGATCAACACCTTTCAAGTCCTTGTAACTCCAAGCGAATACATCTCTGTATTCTCTTAGCAAGGCAATCAATTCGTGCTCTTCTTCCGCTGTTAGGTCATGACCTATGTACATACATCTCTCCTCTCCTTCTTCTAGGGCCACTACAATTTTCTTCGTAGTTTCTTTGTTATCATAGGCCTCTCCTGATTGTGTTTCTCGTTTAGGCATTCTTATCATGACTCTCCTGTCATCTATCTCATACTTCTTAAAATTTTCTGGGACCTCAAACAAAGATTCTTCCTCCTCTGGTGAGACTTCTTTCTTCTTTCGTTTCTTTCCTTCTTCCTTCGGGGTCATATGTGTTGCTAATCTTACATCATTTGTAACCTCTCCATGCCTCTGGGGTTGAAATTCTACTTCATGGAAATATTCTTCATCTGATGCAAATGGTGGGTCCATAATGATTGACTCTAGATCGGAGTCACTTGCATCCTCAAATGCATCAGGGCTAGGTTCGCATTCTTCTAGCACTGCCTCTCCCATGATTGGCTCTATGGAGAAGACTGAAATATCATAGCCATCCTCATCATAGTGAGGTGTCCACTGTTCTTCGTTGATGGCTACGTCCATTGTTGCTAAGATTTCTGCCCAACCATGAGGTTCAAATTCTTCGTCTGGAAAAACTACAGGTGCATAGGCTGGGTCTTGGATTGATCTATGGGTTTCCTTCGCACCTACCTCTCTGGCTTTCTCTCTCTTCTCTTCTTCTACTGCTACCTTGCACATCCATAAGTGAGTATCTTCATGCATCCATGAGGATCCAGATTCTATGGAATGCACAGATTCCGTATCATCTTTGGCTCTATGGATGGGATTCCACTGGATAGGAGGGACATCTCTATGAGAATAGTCCTTGAGATTGACTTTGGTTGTAACGCCCAAGTATTGCAAATACAAGGAGTTGGTTCCCCAATCCTGTACCACTTGCAACTGTCCCATAAATGGTCTTCCTAAAATCATCTCATAAGCATGATTTTTGCTGAAGTCACATATAGCAAAGCTATGCTCAAACTCAACACCACAAGTGGTGAGAGTTATCCCTTCCAGCAATCCTAAGGGTCTCTCAATATGACCATCGGCCATCTGCAATTTCATTCTTGTTGGCCTGAGTGCTGGCTTGCCCCAACGCTTCCATAGGGATGTAGTGGCAATTGCAACTCCTGCACCTGGGTCCAAAATTGCCTTAGTGGTGTAGTCCTGGTAGGTAATGGGAAGATAGGTGTTCCCTTCTTCACCTTCACACATATCTCCTATCTTATCCAAGGGAATTTCTGGCACTGTCCTATGGGATCCTACCCGGGAATGAGGTTTTGCAACTTCAGTTACTCGACTGGCTGCACATTTCCGCGCGTTTGGTCTATCCTCAGGCAGTTCTTCCAAAGTGAGATCGCGTTGCACCTTGGTGTTCGTTACTACCTCCGTGCTCCTTGGTATGACTGAGTCGTCGTTCCTTACCATGACTGTGGGTGCTCTCATACATGTGGACTTTGCTTCCCATGGCCCCGTGAAGTGGGGTAGCTCTTGTATGGAATTAGACTCAAAGTCCAATCTCTCATGAGACTGAGTACTCTCATGTTCCCCGTAAATGGATGGGATGTCTTGTGGGAATTGGTCGTGTGCATCGTCCACAAGTTCAAATGGAGGGGCGACCTCACATTCATTATCCCATTTATCTTCTTGAATCTCTCGTAGGAAGTCTGGTGCAAACCGATTCATAGAAGAAGAAGTGTCTGGCTCCGTAGAATTAGGCACATAAGCAACCTGGGAAGGAGGGCTTATTCTATCGTTGGCTCTCTCCTCGTTCCCACAGATGGTTGGAGCACAAGCTTCTTGGAGAGGATTACTTATTCTATTACTCTTCCGGGCAGGCTCATACGCTCCCTGAGAAGGAATGTGGGTCACCTGTGGAGGTACATAAGCTTTCGGGGGAGGCTCATGTGACTTTTGGGGGGGAAGATAAGCTTCTTGAGGAGGCACATGGGCTTCCTGAAGAGGCTGGCTTATCCGTTCTCTTGCCCTTTCCTTTCTTTGAGGGGCAGGTTCCTTCTCTGATTGTGCAATTAACTTCTCTATTCTTTCCAGCAGTCCATCAAAGTGTAACTGCGTCTTAGCTGAACTAGAAATGTTAAATAGGCGGCTGGCCTCAAACATGGTCTGAGCCAATTCCACCATTTTGGCACAAATCTTAGTTCGTTCAAGCTCTAGCTCGGCTCTAGGGTAGCACTTTTCATGATCGGTTATGGTTGGCCCTTCTTGGATTCTGGCCTGATATGCTTTAAGCATCATATTAAGGTCCTCGGGAGTGGGGTCAGCTAGGACTGATCCTACTCTAGGGGGTGGTGGGATTTGATGAGGCGGTGGGGAAAGTGGTGGGTTGGATGGAGGTGGGAGTGGTGGAGGCGGGGTAATGTGAGAGGGAGTTGGAGCTGTGAGTTCAGTTATCCTCGCTTTGGTTTCTCTTATGCTTTCTTCAAGTTCGTTTATCTTTTTTGCCCATTGTCTTTTCATTCTTTCTCGACTATCTTTCCACGCTCTAGCCCTTTTCTTTGTCACGCTCTCGGTTTCACTAGCCTCTGGGCCCTTTTCTTGGCTTGCCTCTTGGTTTTGCTGCAATGCCTGAGCTCTAGTAACCACCTGCACTGGTGCAGTGGAAGTGACACTTCCTGAGGCATCCACAACCAACCCAATCACATTGATAGGAGTGATTTTTGGCATGTTATTGGGGTTCTTTGGGCAATCTCGTAAGAGATGCTCTTTTCCACAATCTTGGCAAAAGCCTTGGATCGTCACGGACTGATTTTGTGTAGGTGCAGGTAAGGGACAATCACGAATGAAGTGATCCCCCTGACATCGGTAGCATGGTCCTCTAGGAAAGGGTGGTCGTACCTGTCTAGGTTGAGGCCTAGGGTTGGGGTTTGCATACATGACGTTCGTGTAATCCGATTCCCAACTAGGTTCACTTGGTTCTTCACTATAGTATGACTCACCATGTTCCGGAGACTGCATGTAGTAAGCTTGGGGACTATCGACATGTGTAGAATCAAAGCTATGGTCACTCGGGTCACTTTCTGAGATCAATGGGGTTACTGGTACTATGGCCCTATTCAGGTTTTCTTCTGCAACAGCATACTTTACTGGAATCACGTTAGCGGGGTTTGGAGGCTGTTGAGCTAGTACCGGTTGGGGTCTCCGTTGGGCCTGATATGGTTGCTGATAAGTTTGTTGGGGTCTAGCATATTGTGGTGGTGGAGGGTACTGGTTCTGGTATCTGCCTTGTTGGTAGGGCTGAGGGTATGGTTGCCTAACTGCCTGCTTGTTGTATGGGCAATCTTGTGCGGTGTGATTGGTGTATCTTCGTTCTATGGTGCAATATTGGCTATTAGGATTGATCTGGGGTTGAGCCATAATGGGACACACGTTTGCCATGTGGTCACCACCGCATGTATAGCACCTCTTCGCTGGGGCAAACCTTGGGATTTGTTTGCTAGTTACACCTAATTTCTGAGCTACCTTTTCGGCAAGTTCCTCAATTGATGTGGATTGCGTGGAAGAGTGACTAGATGCACTATCTGAATCTTTGTAGATTTTGGAAAGCTCTAGCTCTTCCCCTAGGTTATCTTCAATGTCAATGCACATGCGTACACATTCTTCTATGGTCCTAGGGTCCTTCAGATACACATAGGATCTCAATTTCGTACTCAGCAATCCATCAAGGAATAAGGCTACCTGTTTAGCAGATGTGGGTAGTTCCGAAATAGGGCACCTTTCAAGATATTGTCTAAATCTTCTTCCGGCCAATCTGACAGTCTCTTGTGGGGTCTGTTTGAAGCTGTGAATCAATGAAGAGGTATTGTGTCTTATGCCGCTCTTAGAGAACTCTACAATAAATGCCTCTAGGAGTTGGTCTATGCTCCTGAACTGACGCTCATCTAATGGCTGAAACCATGTAAGTGCTGTGTTCCTAAGGGTTAGACCGAAGGCATTGTACTGCGTGAACAGATCTTCCACTTGTTCAGCTCTCAAGACTTGCTTGAACTCAGCCAAATGATCATAGGGATCTCCTGTGCCGTCAAAGTAATTCTTCATGGACTTAACTAGTTGGGTGGGTCTCAAAGTTCTTGTGTGCTCTCTAGGCCTCGGCAGAGGGAATCCATCTACGTTTCTTTGGTTCCTGTGGGCTCTATGCATCTCAGGTTCTACCCTATTCGTCTCCGTTCTCGTTCTTTCTCTGCCCATTGGGTTGGCAAAACTTACTTCTGGTCTATCTCTACTTCTGTCTCTTTGCGTACCATGAGCTTGGGAAGTTCCAGCCCCAAGGTGACCATAGGATACATTTGATCTTGGTTGAGGGAAAATAAATTCACCCTTCCAAGTGTAGGCATGCCTATCATTTTCTGTCACCACAAAGATCCGTTCTGAAGTGTGATCTAAGTACGTCACTCTACCTGGGCTATCTGGATCCTTAAATTCATAGATCATGATATTTCCTATATCAGTTGGCTGATTGGATTTATACCTCCAAAAGGCTTCATCAGTTTCTCGATGGATAAGCAACTTTATGCTCTTGTTGTCTTGGGGTACCCATTCAGGCGTGATAATCCTAGTGAGAACTGATTTACCTCGAGGGGTTCTAGGTTCCGCACCCATGTTCCCTTGTTCCAGGTCACCTAAGTCCGCTTCTGAGATTACATTCCCAAAGTCATCTGTCCTATCCGGGTGACTAGTGACTACATATATAGTTCCTTCCTTGTCCAGGTATGCACCGTTTTCAAACTTGACAGCTGGGTGCTCTAGTCCTATGGATTGGTTAGGGTTTTTAATCTGGACCACGGATCTTCCTAGGCCGTCCTCATAGATGCTAGCACCTAGTCGGTTGGTCCTAAGATATTCCAGCTGTGTTTTGTAAGGGCCTTCTACCCTGTACAAATAAGGCACTCCTGAACTTCCCGTAGGTCTGTCCATGCCTTGAGACATTTCTGACTCACTGGTCTCAGAGCTAGGGTAGTATGAGTGGTGGCTCAACTGCTGGGCCCAAGACCTTGCAGTGTGATTGACACTAGCCTCTGAAGACCTAAGGCTTTGTCTTTCCCTTGCTAAATGTCGTCCTGATCTAAGGTTCATATGCCTAACTGATTAGCCCAATTTTTCCAGAGTACAACCTCGTTGCCGATTAATTGGTACCAGTCACTTGATTCTTTTTAGTTATTTTATCGCGTTTGAGTTCTTGTCTGATATCACGTCGTCAGGAATATTTGAATGTTGTTTCGCACTTGCAATTGATCGTTCCACGTTAGGTTCTTTTCCTTTATGTTATCGGAAGTACAGAGATTAAATTTTTAGCTTGAACTTGAGTTTTTAGGTAGTCTTCAACTTGATAACTGCCTATCGTCGCTCTGACTTACTCCTACCTCTCGTCGTTCTTAGCCTAAGCTATGAATTGACAGAGGGGGTTAAAAGTGTCCAACCTTTTGTTTCCTGCTCGGTTGCCCTTGAGTGCCCAGGAAATGTGTTCCCAAGCTCGCACTTACGCTTGCTTAGAACGCCTCTCGATGCTCTGTAAGAGTTTCAAAGTTAGCTTTGAAATTTTCATTCCAAAGACAGAACCAATTATTTTCATTCATGTAGCACATACACAAACTTGCATAGTGATTTTCAAGAAAACAAACCTAAGGATCCCTGACTTTGATCCCCCTGGGTATGGTCAACTTCAAAATACCCTATCTAAAAATCAATGCATTATTTTTATAAAAAACAGTTGAGGGCGTGTAGTATATGCTACAAGCTTTCCAACAAGCCCTAGAGCTCAAAAAATGGATCTCGTATGAAAAAGTTGTGACCGTTCAGGGTTCTAGGGTTACGACAGGGTTCAAACAGGATCACTGTGCAACAGGTTTTCCCCAAGTTGTTTTCCTAAGGCTTCCCCATGTGCTCAAGAGCATAATATTTGTGCCCAAAATTAGCCCAACTTTTCAATTAACAAACCCTAAAAATTTGGCTAAAATTGGCTGTCAATCGCGATGGATAGGGCTGTCAATCGCGATGGACACTCAGTCAATCGCGATGGACAGAGACCTCAGTCAATCGCGATGGACAAGGGGTTGAGTCAATCGCGATGGACAGGCAGTCAATCGCGATGGTCAGAGACTTCAGTCAATCGCGATGGACAGGGGGTTCAGTCAATCGGGATGGACAGGCAGTCGGTCGCGATGGACAGAGACTTCAGTCAATCGCGATGGACAAGGGGTTGAGTCAATCGCGATGGACAGGCAGTCAATCGCGATGGTCAGAGACTTCAGTCAATCGCGATGGACAGGGGGTTCAGTCAATCGCAATGGACAGGCAGTCGGTCGCGATGGTCAGAGACTTCAGTCAATCGTGATGGACAAGGGGTTGAGTCAATCGCGATGGACAGGCAGTCAATCGCGATGGTCAGAGACTTCAGTCAATCGCGATGGACAAGGGGTTGAGTCAATCGCGATGGACAGGCAGTCGATCGCGATGGACTGGCAGTCAATCACGATGGACAGAGCTGTCAATTGCGATGGACAGGGCTGTCAATCGCGATGGACTGAAATTTTGCAAGATTTTCAAAAATTTTAGTGGGAATGTGGTGTGCAGGGTCTCTAGTCCACTGTGGTGCACTCAGATTTACCAACAAGTGAAAATTTCTGTCAATCGCGATGGACAGAAGGCGGCGACTGCGAGACAGTTTCGTCGAGTTCCGTACCTGCGCGGAAGGCTGGAGATGGTGATGTGACCTGTACCTGCAAGATAGCTCAAGAAACATGCAAAAACAGCACATGCAATTTCGCTCTCTCGCTCTCTCTCACAAGTGAAATGAGGGAAATGAGGTGGAGGTGGGGATATAGTCAAAAAACTGAAATTTTCGCGATGATGGAGATGGACGTGGGAGATGGTGATGATGATGATGGTGATGAAGATGGTGAAGAAAGTAAAAGAAAATCTATGAGAGTGAAGAAAATACCTACAACTCCAACGCGTCAACTCTACGTCTTACCATCACACGCTCGTCCTCAAAGCTCGATTCCCGGCAACGGCGCCAAAATTTGGTGTAGCTCAATGATGAGTAGCACCTCCTTTAATGTCAATCCAGGAAGACGTGAGGATGGTATGAAGACCTCGAGCAAGTGGCGGCACAAGTGCGTGAGTGAGAAGCACACAAGCATGCACACACATACACACACATGTGCACACAAGGCAAGACAAAGAGTGAGAATCAATGGAGCTTTTAGATTACTTTCAAAATGCTCTTACAAGTTCGTTTCAATTACAATCTAACCTCAAAAATGAGCTCTCTAGCTCTTTTTATAGTTTTTGACTAGCTTTTGGCCCTGTCCAGACCTAGTGTCCGGCCTAGTTAAAAATTAGGTTCCAGGGCCAATTTGAGGGCTCAAACGGAGTCTAAAAAATACGAAAATTGATATGTAGGTACGTCTAAGGCTCCTCAAGCTCAAGGACTCCTTGGCTTGCACAAAATGGAGCTACAAAAATATGAAATGGTATTTACATTGATTGTTAGTGATAAGAATCACTGTTAAAAGTTGTAGATTGGAAAAATTGAAGGGCCTATCTGCCAGATTTGCGTCGACTGCTTTGTCTACTTACTCCTTCACCTTGTTCTGACTCTCTCCGTTGGCTTCCTTGTCTAGTCAATCCTTGGGTGCCCTGGCTTCCTTGTCTAGTCAATCCTTGGGTGCCCATACTGCTCTCAACACATATATTACTTCAATTGACGGGGTGGTACTCATATCGTACACTAGATCCTGGTTTCCTGTCACAAAGCCTGCTCCTGAGAAGTGAGGGTCCTTAATGTTCTTAAACGTCCTGAAAGTGATCAGCATTAATTCAAATATTTTCATACACATCTGGGCCATCACATCAGGATTATTGCGTAGTCGAGTACTCCAGTGACGGATTGTAGAAATCATGTAGTTGACCGTGGGGGGTCCTCGTGGAGGTGCTAGGTAAACATAATTCAACCATTTTGCATAGGCTTTGATGTCTCTGACGGCAATAGTGAATTCAGGCCAGGTGCGTCGTCGAAGAACTGGAATGTAACAAGGATTATATTTAATAAACAACGGCATATTATTCCAGGTTCGGACCATTTCAGGATACGTTTCCAAAAGCCTGATTCTCCAGGTGGGTTGATGGATGGACCCACGCTGAGCACTTTCCGGTATATCATCTGGACCAAATTGTGTAGAAAATGTGGGAGGCTTGCCACATTGTCGTTGAATCTCCGCGTTGTAATTGGCCAAAAGTATACAGAATGGCACATATTGGTCATCATTGGTGCCGATCCTTCTATGATGAGACATGCTTCTGAAATATTCAGACTTTATAACAGTTTCTTCTAAGTTCGCTAGTGATTGGATCTGAATGGCCACCCGTTCTTCGTGGGTGTTCGCTGTCCTTTCCAGTGTCTGAAGCCACTCGGGTGCTTCCACTTCCAATGTGTCTAGTCCCTCTGAGGTTCGTCGCCCGCCTGGCATTGGCATAGGAACATACGGTTCCTCGTACGAATCATCTACCTCAATAGGGACCAACTCTTCTTGCTCTAGTTCGACCATTGGAGATGGCTGCCTCTCGTATGTCAGTAACCTCTTTTGTAATTCTGCTACCTGCTCAGTTAAGGCCTTTACTTCGTCTGAGGTGGAGGTTGATGGGACACTCTTCGGTTGTTCTTCCTGTTCCTTAAGCCTGCTCTGAAGTGTGTCACACTCTCTTTCCAAGTCATCATGGGCTTCCAGGAGATCTGCATAGCTTTCCAGAATGGTTTTCATCGTCTCCGTGGGAACTGCTTTGAACTGATGTGGATCTATCTCGTGAGGGGAGCCTTCCATTGCCGCTTCCAGATTCTCTTCATTTTGTTTTTGCAGTCTCTTGTTCTCCTCCAGTGCTGTGGCCATATGTTTCCGTAGTAGCGCCAAGTTGCGTCTGACTCGTAGGTTATCAGCCTGGTATACTTCGAGCAAGGCTTCTAGTTGTTTGACACCTGATTCTGTCGATGGTTGGGGTGCCTCCAATAGTGTTTGGTGAGCCTGCTCAAGCATGGTATAACGTTGATTCACATCTGCATTTTCCTCTTCTAGAATTTTAAACTGCCTTTGTAAGTGCTGGTGATGTGTTGTCACTTGTTGATACCGGCCGTCCAGAGCTCTGTACTCATTCTAAAGCTGATATACACATTGATTTAATGCTATAAATATGGTATTTACATTAAATGATGCTGGGAGGGGTGAAGATGCAGGGGGAATGGGGGCGGGAGAGGGAGTTGTGAATGATGTGGATGCAAGCGGAGATGTGGGTGGAGGGGGTATGGGAGATGGAGGTGGCATGGGGGGAGGGAGTGGTGCAGTGGTAGGAGATGTTTCCATAGTGTCAACTGTTTGAGTGACAGTGTAGAGGGGGATCGTGGGTGGGGTGGATGTGACGTTAGTGAATAGAGTGGGGAAAGTGGGCATGGTGACTCCCCTGAATTGGATTCCCGGAGAGAGTGGAATTCCCATGACGATTGTGGTGGTAGTGGATGTGGTGGTGCTAGTGTCATGTGGTGGAGTGAGTTGTGTAGTGAGAGGTGGGGAGGGTGATGACTGTGGTGCTTCCTGATGTTCGGCTGCTTGCGTTGTCTCTCCTGGTGCTGATATATTGATATGAATTTGTTTCCCGGACCTCATGGGACGAGCGGGAACCCTTTTCTCAAATCTGTGAATGTAGGCCATTGCCTCATGAATGGCCTCATCCAATCCTACTGCATCGGCATGTAGGTTTATGGACTCAATGAACATATCGTCCACGCCTTCCTCCGCTAGCAACTGGTTCATGAGTTTCTTGCCCGCTTCCAGTGACATTTTATGCTGTTCTTGAACTAGTTGCATGGTTCGATATAGTCTTTTTATTTGTGCAGAATATGCAGGGGCACTTGCCAGCTCTGAAAGTTCGTCATATTCTTGTTCCTCGTAGGCTTCTTCTTCTTGTTCGGTCTCTTGTTCCTCGACGTCGACTTCTACCACTTCTGGTCGGGTGGGGGCTGCTGTTGTTGTCTGGGGTTGTGGTTCCTGAGCTCGTTCTGTTTCCGTCTCGAGATTAGAGTCATAGATCAGTCTAGCCACTTCTTCATCCGTGAGATCATTGAGAGTAAAACCTTGTGGGAATTCCAGATCTGATGGGATGGGTGGAAATACCAGATTAGGTCCATCTGTGCTTGGTCTTGGTAGCCGGATTGTGAATGGCCTAATGCGTCGTGTCTGGGGAGGGGTAATTTCTGGTGTAGTGGTGGCTCCCCTTGGTTGAGCACAGGGTAATTGTACTCCCCCCCTCATCTTCTTTGATGGGGGACCTGCTGCTGATAGTCTTCTTTGGAATTCCTGGGCGCGGGGCCATATGAGTGCCCGCTGAATAGGCACATCATAGGCAAGACATCGGTATATTATCTTGGTTAGAGCACAACATCCATGAAGCACATTCTTTTGCTTCTTGTTCCACCTTTGATGGGCTAGGTGAATCTGATCGATGATCCAGTGTGGTACATTGATGGGAAGGCTTTCTGTCTCTGCCAGATACAAGCTGAACCAAATTTTCTTTGGGGGCATGGTGAATGACGGTCCGCAGGTGAAGAGCAATGGTCGGTGTCATTGCTACCATATCCTTTAGCTTATTAAGATCTTTGTGTTTCATTCTACCTGGAACCATGGTTTCCTTTTCAGTGGGGATGTGCATGCCATACATGCCCAATGCTTCTCGTACCAGATTAAGGGTCAGCTTGAATCTTTTAAGCTCATGACCCGGCAGCAGTGAGGGTAACACAAAGGTGTTGTCGCCTCCCTTGGCCCTGCTTGGCGTGATGGTACTTATAAGATATGTACAACGTAAGAAATCCGGCTTTGGTAAGTGGGCCCTTAAATAACTGTCCAAGCCGGCTTTGGTCCATACTGATCGCATGACTTCGGCATTTTGATAGCTTTCGAACTCGCGCGTGAAAAAGTGGTAACGTCCCCATTTACCATTAAACTCCAATTCAGCTTCCCAAAAATAGGTTCCATCGCCCAATGGTCCAGCAACATCACTCAACCAATGAGGGTGTTTGCCCACTTGAGAAGTGTGCCCCTGAGGAGGATCCTGAATTGGGAGCACATGCACGGCTTGAAGTTCTTGCGGCCTTTCGGTGAGATGGGGTTCGAGGAGGAGTGTTTCTATATCCACAATTTGTGCGCTGGATCCGGCTTGAGAACTGGCACCTCCTGCTTCTGCCATGGCCCTGCTTGCTGGTTGGTTCTGTGAGAATATAGAACCACGTGTTAACATCCTAATGGACAGAATAAATCCGTTGTTGTCCCCGTTACAACATTAACATGAGGTAGATGATGAGTTAGTGGTTAGTAAGTGCACGAAGACAGTGTGTGTAGTTAATGCTTGGGTAGTCCTAGGAGACTAATGCAGTTAGTAAGTGGGGATGAATTCACAAATTGGGGTCGGGGATTTATTACAAGTCTTAGGCTGCCAAATGCAGTGGATGGGCTTTGCTCTTGGTTTCGTAGAGACTCTCGAGAGCTTTATTAGTGTGTCGGCTTGAAAATGTGGCCTTTTAGGGACCCATTTACAAGTGATTATGTTCGTGCTCATGGGCCTTAGTGTGTTCCGGGGTGTTGAAAACGAGTGGCTGCCGGCTGTGCGAGTGAATGGATCATGCTGTATAGGATGTGGTCTTGGTGTAGCTATTTGAGCCCGCAAACAAGCCTTAGGCACCCAAATTTGTCTTGATGGTGGGCTAGCCTTCATCGACTTCTTGGGCACCCAAATAGACTTCATGTTAGCAGAAGAACTTCTGAAAGACTTCTTATTAGTGTCGTGTTGTTGGTTACTAATAAGAGGCTTTGCCCGTGTGGTCGGCTTGAGTGCAATCGGGTGTTCGCCTTTCCGCACCCACATTTGTTTCACTAGCTGAGATATTTTGCTGCGCAGGTACTTTTGATCTCCGACATAGGTAGTACCCTGCTTCTTCTGTCTTTGATCCACCTTTGATTGCTGCCTCCCTCTGGCCTTTGGAAAAGAAGGGAGTTCCGTTGCGTCCGTGACTCCTTTGTTGAGAATATCATTCCTCTGCAACACATAGTTTTGGACAAGAACAGCATGGTCATCTTCATGTGTACTCCTGGAAGGACCAGGAGTCTGTGCCTTTCCTAGTTCCTTGAGTGCTTCATTATCTAGCTCTACTGTAATTCGACTATGATTGACCCATGCCTGAAGAAATCCACTTCTTAGGTTTAAGTTGACTGCTTGGTAATAGATCCAGTCTTGACCCAAGACAAGAGGTTTAGTGAGATCCTCATCTTGACACACTAGTACTTTAACTGTCATTGCCTCGTCATGAATATAGAGGGGAAGTTCCACCTTGCCCATGCAAGGGGTTTCCACGCCTCCCAATCCTATGAGATATGCTTCCACAGGATTGACAGTTAATTGCAACTCTCGACAGTAAGACAATTTAACAGCACTAGTGGCTGCACCTGAGTCAATCAAGGCTCTTACGGTCCTTGCACTCTTTCCTTGTCCTATATCCAAGGTTATGAACGGACGTCGATCAGTTATCCTATGTGAGCTTGTTCCTGCGACTTCACACATTGCCATATGATATCCTTGATCTGCATAGTCATTTGTTCTAGGCTGATCTCCGCCTTGCCTTTGCAATTTCATCCTCCGTATGCGCTCTAGGGCTTCTGCTTGAGCTTCTTCTCGAATTCGCTTTTCTTCCTCTTTGCGTTTCTTAGCAGTGTTGAGTCGACTTAGCATTTCCTCCGTGAGAGGTTCCTGATACAACTTGACTCTGCATCCGCTAATATAGTTTGGGAGAACATCATCCTCTAAAGTGGCTAGTTGTACTGCTCCACTCGTGGAAATCCTGTTGATGATCATAGGTCCGTAGCCTCTCTTTTCTAGCTTCCTTGCGTGTTGTTTCAGTGTGTAGACTAAAACTAGATCTCCTGCTTTCAAACCCTTATCCTTCACATGGGCATCAAAGTATGCCTTCTGTCTCTTCTTAGCTGCATATATCCCTGCAGCTTCTCTCAGTCTTGTTTCTCCTAATCGTTCAAGGTCAAAAAGTCTAGAGGAGAGTTCATGACCCGTCCATTCGTGCTCTTGTGCTACTTTCAATGTAGGTATTAAGAAGTCTAAAGGTAGCACAGCATTTTGACCAAACACCATTTGAAAGGGAGTGGCTTGGAGTACCGTTTTGTAGGCAACCTAGTATGCCCAAACAACATGGTGTAGCTGTTTGTCCCAATCAGAGCGTTTAGTGTTCACTAATTTTGTCAGTACATTACATAAGATCTTGTTGGTGCTTTCGGCTTGTCCATTAGCTTGAGGGTGATAGGGGGCAGACTTCTTATGTATTACCAAGAATTCTTGGAGTAGATTTTTAATCACTTCGTTCAAGAAATGAGTGCCTCTATCACTTACAAGCTCTATAGGTAGCCCATATCTTGTGAATACATTCTCAAACAAGAATTTAGCAGTTGTTTGAGCATCGTTCTTCGTCGTGGCTTTTACCTCTACCCACTTAGTTAGGTAGTCTGTTGCAACAATGATATATTCCGCATGGGAACCCTTAGCTGGGGGATTAATAGGTCCTACGAAGTCTATTCCCCACTTAGAGAATGCACGTCCACCCATCATAGGTTTCAGTGGCATCTCATCTTTTCGTATAGGATACTGAGTTCTCTGACAGACATCACATCGTTTCACATAGGTATGTGCATCCATGTGAAGGGTCGGCCACCAAAAGCCCGCAAATAGTATTGCCTTGATCACCCGATCTGGTCCAAAGTGTCCTCCTACTACACCTTGGTGAGCAGTTTCCAAGATCTTAAGATATTCACTTTCATGGACACATAGTCTCAGGTAACCATCTTTACCATGCTTGTATAGATTATCACCAATGAGTGAGTAATCCTGGGCTTCTTGTTCTAAACTCCTTTTCCTAGCCAGAGTCATGTCTGGAGGGAATGTTTTCGTCCTCAGGAAGGATACTAGTGGTTCACTCCAATCTGGCACTATGGACACTTGATAAAGAGTGGCATGATCCACAGGTGGTTTAGTGCAACAGATTGGGCATTCCTTACACAACTTTTGGATATCCGCTTCCATAGTCGGCCAATGCACTCCGAGTCTCCTTAGCGTCCGTAAGGTTCGTTTCTTTGAGTAGTGTTGCTCTAATGCACCTACATGTGCTAAATGCAACCATTTATTGTACTCGTCCTCTTCTACGCAACAAGCCAAGATCCCTTGATCTGTGTGCTTGTACACACTTCCAGCCATGATGTGGTACTTTTGGGCTTTCACAACCTCTCTATTCCGTGTGTTTACCATTGGATGATTAGGCCCGTATGTCAATACTGGTACTAATGGCTTAGCCCATTGCGGCACCACTTCCAAATTAAACAAGTAAGCATCAGGAAGGTCATCTGACACTCCTTGTGGGGCTTCTCCCGATGTGAGCCTAGAGAGGTGATCTGCTCTCAAATGAGTCCTCCCTTTCCCTACCACAACCTCAAAATCATATTCCATTAGCAAGAGAAACCATCTCACTAATCTTCCTGTATTGCATGGCTTGTTTACGAGATATAACAATGCTTGATGGTCAGTAAAAAATTTAAACTTATTTGCAAGCAAATAGTGTCTAAATTTCTTAACTGCATACACCATGCCTAAGCCTTCTCTCTCCGTAGTGGTGTAATTTCGTTCAGCTGCATTCAATTGTCTACTGGCATAGGCAATTGGAAGATCCATGTTACCTTCACCAGTAGGTTGTGCCAGCACACATCCAATGGCATAATTGGATGCATCCTTGTGAACATGGAATGGCTTATTCCAATCTGGTGTGGTCAAGATTTGTGCTGAACATAATCTTCGTTTAAGCTCTTGGAAGGAATTCTCACATTCATCCGTCCACTCAAAGTTAGTCAGAAGTCCGTGCATGGGCTTTGCAATGACAGCATACATGTGTATAAATCGTCGATAATAACCACAATGCCCCATGAAAGCTTGTACTTCCTTGACATTCTTTGGCCTAGGTAGCTCTACTATAGCTCTCACTTTCTCTTCGTCAGTAGATATGCCATTCTTTGACACTATGTGCCCTAGAATCTTGCCTTGCCTGACCATGAAAACACATTTTTCTGGGTTTAGGCAGACTTGATATTCTCTACATTTGTCAAAGATTTGTCTGAGTTCAGGAATATGGGTTTGTCTAATGTTGGAATGGGCACAAAGATCATCAACATAGACTTCTAAGTTCTTCCTCAGGAACTCCTTAAACACATGGCACATTAGTCTCTGGAAGGTGGCTGGTGCGTTGGTAAGCCCAAATGGCATTACTCTAAAAGCAAAAATGCCCCATTCTGTGGAAAAGGCTGTCTTATGCTGATCTTCAGGAGCTATGGCTACTTGATTGTAGCCCAAAAATCCATCAAGGAAGCTGTACACTTCCTTGCCTGCTACTCTTTCTAAGAGATGCTCGGTGATGGGAAGCGGATAGTTATCTCGAATCGTGGCTGCATTAACCTTTTTCAAGTTAATGCATACGCGCAGCTTTCCATTTTTCTTGGGCACTACTACGATGGGGGATACCCACTCAGTGTGCTCAATTTCGTAGATAAATCCAGCTTCAACCAGTCTATCTATCTCTTCTTTGATCTTAGCAGCGTAATTATCGTTATATGTATAGGGCTTTTTCTTAGAGGGTTTAGCATCTGAAGTCATGGGGATGGTGTGTGAGCATATGTCAGGGTCAACACCTTTCAAATCCTTGTAACTCCAAGCGAATACATCTCTGTATTCTCTTAGCAAGGCAATTAACGCATGCTCTTCTTCCTCTGTTAGGTCATGGCCTATGTATGTGCATCTCTCCTCTCCTTCTTCTAGGGCCACTACTATTTTCTTGGTGGTTTCTTTGTTATCATAGGCCTCTCCTACTTGTGCCTCTCGTTTAGGCATTCTTATCATGACCCTCCTGTCATCTATCTCATACTTCTTAAAATTCTCTGGGACCTCAAACAAAGATTCTTCCTCTTCTGGTGAGACTTCTCTCTTCTTTCGTTTCTTCCCTTCTTCCTTTGGGGTCACATGTGTTGCTAATCTTACATCATTTGTAAGCTCTCCATGCCTCTGGGGTTGAAATTCTACTTCATGGAAGTATTCTTCATCTGATGCAAATGGTGGGTCCATAATGATTGACTCTAGATCGGAGTCACTTGTATCCTCAAATGCATCAGGGCTAGGTTCGCATTCTTCTAGAACTGCCTCTCCCATGATTGGCTCTATGGAGAAGACTGAAATGTCATAGCCATCCTCATCACAGTGAGGTGTCCATTGCTCCTCATTGATGGCTACATCCATGGTTGCTAAAATTTTTGCCCAGCCGTGAGGTTCGAATTCTTCGTCTGGAAAAACTACAGGTGCATAGGCTGGGTCTTGGATTGATCTATGGGTTTCTTTTGCACCTACCTCTCTGGCTTTTTCTCTCTTCTCTTCGTCCACTGCTACTTTGCACATCCATAAGTGAGTGTCTTCATGCATCCATGAGGATCCTGATCCTATGGAATGCACCGATTCTGTATCATCTTTGGCTCTATGGATGGGATTCCATTGGATAGGAGGTACATCTCTATGAGAGTAATCTTTGAGATTTACTTTGGTTGTAACACCTAAGTGCTGCAGATACAAGGAGTTGGTTCCCCAATCCTGTACCACTTGCAACTGTCGCATAAATGGTCTTCCCAAAATCATCTCATAGGCATGATTTTTGCTGAAGTCACATATAGCAAATGTATGCTCAAACTCAACACCACAAGTGGTGAGAGTTATTCCTTCTAGCAATCCTAAGGGTCTCTCAATATGACCATCGGCCATCTGCAATTTCATTCTCGTTGGCCTGAGTGCTGGCTTGCCCCAACGCTTCCACAGGGAAGTGGTGGCAATTGCAATTCCTGCACCTGAGTCCAAAATTGCCTTGGTGGTGTACTCCTAGTAAGTAATGGGAAGATAGGTGTTCCCTTCTTCACCTTCACACATGTCTCCTATCTTATCCAAGGGTATCTCTGGCACTGTTCTCTGGGATCCTACCTGGGAACGAGGTTTAGCTATTTCTGGTACTTGTTTGGCGACATGTTTCCATAATTCAGGTCTAACCTTAAGTAGCTCTTCTAACTTGAGATTGCACTGCACTTTGGTGTTCTTCACTACCTCTGTGTTCCTAGGTATGACTGAATCTTCGTTTCTTACCATGACTGTAGGTGCTCTCATGCAGGTGGACTTTGCTTCCCATGGGCCTGTGAAATGGGGTAATTCTTGTAAAGAATTAGACTCAAAGTCCAATCTTCCTTGAGATTGGGTACTCTCCTGCTCTCCATAAATGGATGGGATGTCTTGTGGGAATTGGTCATGTGCCTCATCCACAAGTTCAATGGGAGGAGGGACTTCGCTTTCTTTAGCCCATTTGTCTTCTTGAATCTCGCGTAGGAACTCTGGTGTGAACCGATTCATAGAAGATGATGTGTCCGGCTCCGTAGAGTTAGGCACATAGGCTTCAGGCACATAGGCTTCTTGAGCAGGAATGCTTACTCTTTCACTTGCTTTGCCCTTGTGTTGAGAGGCTGGTTCCTTTTGTGATTGTGCCATTAGATTCTCTACTCTTTCTAGGGAGGGGGGGTTGTCTGGTTCAGTGGAATTGGCCACATAAACTTTTGATGGGGAATGGGTCATGTTTTTACTTACGTTCTCCCTTTCTTGATTTTTTTCTTCCTTGGCAGATCTTGCAATTATGCCCTCTAACTTCTCGAGAAGTCCATCCAAGTGTAACTGTGTCTTGGCTGAGCCCGAGTAATTGAAAAGGCGGCTGGCTTCAAACATAGTCTGAGCCAATGCGACCATTTTCGCGCAAAGCTTGGTTCTTTCTATCTCTAGGTCACCTCTAGGGTAACACTTGTCATGATCCGTGACATTTGGCCCTTCTTGGATTCTGGCCTGATATGCTTTCAGCATCATGTCTATATCTTCAGGAGTGGGATCAGCTAATACTGATCCTACTCTAGGGGGTGGTGGAATCATATGAGGTGGGTTGGAAGGTGGCGGGTCGGATGGCGCTGGGAATGGTGGTGATGGGATAGTGTGAGAGGGAGTTTGAGAGGTGAGTTCAGTTATCCTGGCTTTGGTTTCTCTTATGCTTTCCTCGAGTTCACTCATCTTTTTAGCCCATTGTCTTTTCATTCTTTCCCGACTATCTTTCCATGCTCTAGTCCTTTTCTTTGTTATGCTCTCGGTTTCACTAGCCTCTGGGTTCTTATCCTGGTTTACCCCTTGATTCTGTTGCAATGCTTGAGCTCTAGTGACTACCTGTACGGGAGCAGTGGAAGTAACACTTGTGAAGAGATGGATAGGTATGTGCTTGAAGATGAAGAGGTGTTGCAAAATCCTTGATCTACACCAGCCAAATGAACTCCAGGAGTATATGGTGGGCCCTTTTAGCTTGCCAATGGATGTATTAGACACCCTATGTACCTTGGAAGATCACTCTCAAAAAGATAGATCAAAACAGATAAGTTAGAGTTAGCTCAGAGGTGAAAACTTGCTATTCTTGGTTCATACACCTGTCCAGTGTTTTACATAATTCTCTGAGCACAGCAGCAATTAGCTCAATTCCTCTTGGGGAAGTCTAGGCAACTTAAAGAGCTAACTTTCAAGAGTAATCTGATCAAAAATAATGAACCACACACTGAGAACGAGTTTTAACAAGTGATGACATCATCCCGATTTTCACGGGCTGCTACAAAAATAGACTAGTGAGCAGAAAAAGTAACATAACTGAAGATGTAAGAATCCAATGATCATGAAAATTTGTATGCTTATACTAGACAATAAGTTGAATCCAACAAGCTTTAAATCACTGCATTTGGATGAGTAACCACTGAGAAATGACTCTGACAAGATGACTGAAAAAGTCGGGTACCTTACAGAGAAGTGAAGATGAACATTACCTGTTGACTTCAAATGAACATAACTGAAGATTCCAACATCCAAATGACATGAAAATTTGTGAGAATATATTAGACTTATAGAGCTAACTTTACCAAGTTAAATCACTGAAAATGATGCACCAAGATCAGAGAAAACATCTCTACAAGCTGACTGAGAAAACTGAGAGTAATGGCAGTGAGTAGTACACTTCACAAGAACATGGAAAGATGAACTCAAATAATCATGAAAATGAAAGTATATTGCTTGTACAATACAATGACTTACTGATACATATGTGTGCCTTGTAATCACACCTTGATATGGCATAAAGCTCAGCTCTTGGAGGTCTTCACATAGGTCTCTCTAACCACGACTAAAACTGCCATCTATTTATAGTTGAGTTTGGGAGGCTAACTTCCCTCAATCACTCTCCAATCAATCAATGATTGATTTGATTCTCTACCTACCACAAATCACGAATTCGTGGCTCCTCTTTCCATTCTTGATCATGTGGACTCAACCACTTAAGATTCTCTTACTTTTACATTAAGTAAACTCTTCAAAAGTTACAAGAGGTAGTTCACAAGTGAACTTTACATAGTCTTCTTTTTAAAGCTTCTTCTAAGACTTTGTGAGACTCAAGCCAATACTTAGGCTTGTCATAGACTTGCTCCAACAGCTCCCCCTCAAGCCAAGTATGCTTGAGGTCTTCAATCTTCCAAGATTTCCTGCAAACCAATCATAGCCTTGAATTTGCAAAGCTTTGTACCATCCAATGCTTTGGTTAGAATATCTGCACATTGTTGATGTGTGGACACATATGATATTTGAATCTCCTTGCTTAGGATCTTCTCTCGTACATAATGATAATGAACTTCAATATGTTTAGTCCTTGCATGAAAAATAGGATTAGCAGCCAAGTGAATAGAACTCATATTGTCACCAAAAATAGTTGGAGTTCCAAACTCCAATCCAAGATCTTTGAACAATGTCTTCATCCACATAGCTTCTTGTGTAGCTATGGCAAGACCTCTATATTCAGCTTCAGTAGAAGAGAGAGCAACTGTGGGTTGCTTCTTGGATGACCATGAAATAAGCTTTGAACCTGCAAAGGTAAGATAACCTGAAGTGCTCCTTCTATCTTCCTTGGAGCCAGCCCAATCTGCATCAGAAAATAGCTTCAAACCTAAATCAGATACATAAGGATAATAAAGTCCTTCATTTATGGTTCCTTTGAGATACTTGAGAATCCTTTTGGCAGCATCCATATGTGGTTTCCTTGGTGTGTGCATAAATTGGCTTAGCACACTCACACTGTAACATATATCTACTCTTGTCAATGTGGCATAGTTGAGACTACCCACTAGACTTTGATATGATGTGATGTCCTCTATGAGTTCACCTTCATGTGAGCTCAATTTGTGATTGACCTCCATTGGAGTACCTGCAATCTTACAATCTTGCATCTTGAATTTTGCCAACATGTCCTTAATGTACTTCCTTTGAGTGAGAAACAAACCATGATCTTTGTAGACAACTTCCAAACCTAGGAAGTAGGTAAGTGAACCCAAATCACTTATCTTGAACTCTTCTCTCATCTGATCTTTGATCTTCTTCATACCATTTGCATCATTTCCTGTCAATATAATATCATCTACATATACACATAGATAGATGACCTCAGAATTACTCTTTTTAATAAAGAGTGAAGGATCTGCCTTGCTTGGTTGAAAGCCTTTGTCCTGCAAGAATGAAACAAGCCTGAAACTCCAAGCTCTTGGAGCTTGCTTGAGACCATACAATGCTTTGTTAAGTTTACACACATAATCAGGATAAACTTGATTCTCAAAACCTGGTGGTTGTGCCATATATACCTCTTCTGTTATCCAACCATTCAAGAATGCATTCTTTACATCTAGTTGAAGTATCTTCCAATTCTTGGAAGAGGCAATACTAAGCAAAACCCTAATAGTAGGCATCTTTGCCACAGGAGAGAAAGTCTCCTCATAATCAATTCCCTGAGTTTGTGCAAAGCCTTTTGCCACAAGCCTTGCCTTATACCTGTTAATTGAACCATCAGAATTCTTCTTGAGTTTATAGACCCATCTTGAGCCTATTACCTTCATGGATGAAGTCTTGGGCACCAAATCCCAAGTGTTGTTTTCCTCAAGTGCTTCAATCTCTTCCTTCATTGCATGCTTCCATTCTGTTTTTGCTTTGGCCTCTTCAAATGATGATGGCTCCTCTTGGTTTATGTCCTGTGCTATGTAGATAGAATGTTTAGTTACTAATGAGGTGTCAAACCCATACCTTATAGGTTTTTTCTTTTCCCTCATAGATCTTCTTAGGCCATGATGTGATGATTCTGCTTCATGTCCAAGTTCCTGCAATTTTGCTTTACCTTTAGACTTCCATGCTTTGATCTTTTCCATGTGAGATTCTTCATCATCCTCTGAGGTGTCTTGTTCTTCAATCTTTGATTGTTCTCTACCAAGCTTTGGAAAATCTTCTTCAAGATCATATGGTAAATTGATCTTCCTGCATGAATCTTCATACCATGAATTGTTCTCATCAAAAACTACATCTCTGCTTACCAAGAATCCTTTGTTGGTAGGGTTGTATAACCTGTAGCCCTTTTGATTGTTGTCATATCCAATAAATACACACCTTTCTGCCTTTGGATCCATCTTGCCTCTAACCTGTGAAGGAACATGAGCAAAAGCAATACATCCAAAAATTTTACAATGATCTAAGCTTGGTCTTCTTCCATTCCAAGCCTCATATGGAGTCATCCCATCAAGGGATTTTGAAGGCAACCTGTTAATCAAGTAAGTGGCTGTAGATACAGCCTCAGCCCATAAGTAATTAGGTAAATGCTTTTCATTTAACATAGACCTTGCAGCTTCAACAATTGTCCTATTCCTCCTTTCTGCCACTCCATTTTGCTCAGGAGTGTACCTTGTAGTTACCTCTCTTTTGATTCCTCTTTCTTGAAGAAAAGAATCAAAATCATGGGAGAAGTATTCTCCCCCTCCATCTGACCTTAGCCTTTTTAGTGATTTACCTGTTTGATTCTCCACAAGAGCCAAATATCTTTTGAAACATGAAAAAACTTCATCTTTGTGTTTCATAAAGAATAGGATAGTCCATCTGCTGCAATCATCAATAAAGGAAACATAATACCTTGATCCTGATATTGAAGCTTCCTTGCTTGGTCCCCATACATCTGTATGAACCAACTCCAAGAGATCTCCATGCATATAACCTTTCTTCATGAATGGTAACCTGTGAGACTTTCCAAACT
Organism: Ceratopteris richardii; assembly: GCA_020310875.1. Lineage (NCBI taxonomy): Eukaryota > Viridiplantae > Streptophyta > Polypodiopsida > Polypodiales > Pteridaceae > Ceratopteris > Ceratopteris richardii. The sequence continues at coordinate 38,446,135 of CM035422.1, forward strand.
GACATGCACTACACTTATAAATCATATGTTGTTTTGACAAGTTAGGGAGTCCAAGTACACTTTGGTCCCTGCAAATTTGCTTTAATGACCTTTCACCAATATGTGCTAACCTTTTGTGCCATACTTCCAATTCTGTGAGTGTCTGACTACCATAATTAAAGAGAGCAATGTTTCTAGTGTCCTGTAATTCAAATGTGAACAATCTACCTGTCTTTTCACCTTTTGCAATTCTTCTGAATCCTTGACTTGGATCTTCAACAAATGCTCCTGCCTTTGTGAACCTGACTTGCAACCCTTTCTCTACTATCTGCCCAACACTTATCAAATTCTTTGTAATGGTAGGGACATAGAGTACCTTACTAAGTAGGTTGATGTTTCCATCGGGTGCTTTGACATTGCCTATTTTCTCCACAGGATGTTTTGTATCATCTCCTGTTTGTACCTCATGCTTATTCCTTGGATCTTCTAAATCTGATAGGAGTGCCACATTTCCTGCCACATGATTTGAACAACCTGAATCTATGTAGAAAACATGCTCATCAGATTTACCTTGTGGCATAGCCATGTTCATGATCAATAATGAATCCTCTTTGTTTGAGTCTTCTGTATAGTTATTGTAGTCTCTCCTTCCTTTGTAGCCTCCTTGATAGTTTGAATGATTGTAGTTGTTGTAGTTGCCATGGTAGTTGTTGAACCTTCCTCTTGAGTAGCCATAACTTCCTCTATTGTATCCTCTGCCTCTTTGATTCCTGGAATTCCTAAAGCAATTTTCAGTTGTATGATTAGTTAATCCACAAATAGAACATGAGTTGGAGTCTTGGGATCTCCCCCTGCCTTGTCTACCTCCTCTTCCTCTACCTCTGCCATGTCTTCCTCTACCTGCATAGTTAGCTTGATATGTACCTGCTTCATCATCCACTTTCTTTGCCTTTCCTTTGTTATCTTTAGACTTGCTTTTATCCGTGTATAAAGCTGAAGATTGATTACCTTTAGAGCTTTCTCCATTTTTGATAAGCTTTGCCTCTTGAGTAAGTAGTTGTCCAATGAGTGTGTTGAAATCAGGTACATGCATGTCCATGTACAAATCAATAGCTGTGGTGAATGCTTCCCACTTATCATCTGCCTTCAAGCCATTGATGACCTGCCTTACAATTTGCTCTTCATCTATTACCTCTCCAATGCTTCCCAACTGATCCGCTATATCCTTGAGCTTTGTGACAAAATCAGTCACATTTTGTTTGGGAGCCTTCTTGAGAGTTGTGAACTCCAGCCATAGTTGATGCTTCTTAGCTTTGGTACTTGAAAAAAAGAAAGCTTCAAGTGCATCCCACACTTCCTGAGATGTCTTACAACTTCTAATGTGAGGCAACAAAAAATCTGAGATAGAGTTGAGGAGATAAGACCTTGCAAGTGCATCCTTGGAGCACCATGTGCTCAATCTTTCTTGCTCTTCTTGTGTTGGTTGACTTTTGTTCCTGAAACTTGGCATAACTTCATCTCCAGCCACATAACCATATAAACTTCTACCTTGGAGATAAGCTTCCATCCTTAATGACCAAGCTGAGTAGTTACCTCTGTCCAATTTGTCAATTGATGAAGGAAATCCATCTACCATGTTGTCCAACCTTGCTCTGATACCACTGTGAAGAGATGGATAGGTATGTGCTTGAAGATGAAGAGGTGTTGCAAAATCCTTGATCTACACCAGCCAAATGAACTCCAGGAGTATATGGTGGGCCCTTTTAGCTTGCCAATGGATGTATTAGACACCCTATGTACCTTGGAAGATCACTCTCAAAAAGATAGATCAAAACAGATAAGTTAGAGTTAGCTCAGAGGTGAAAACTTGCTATTCTTGGTTCATACACCTGTCCAGTGTTTTACATAATTCTCTGAGAACAGCAGCAATTAGCTCAATTCCTCTTGGGGAAGTCTAGGCAACTTAAAGAGCTAACTTTCAAGAGTAATCTGATAAAAAATAATGAACCACACACTGAGAACGAGTTTTAACAAGTGATGACATCATCCCGATTTTCACGGGCTGCTACAGAAATAGAACAGTGAGCAGAAAAAGTAACATAACTCAAGATGTAAGAATTCAATGATCATGAAAATTTGTATGCTTATACTAAACAATAAGCTGAATTCAACAAGCTTTAAATCACTGAATTTGGATGAGTAACCACTGAGAAATGACTCTGACAAGATGACTGAAAAAGTCGGGTACATGACAGAGAAGTGAAGATGAACATACCCTGTTGACTTCAAATGAACATAACTGAAGATTCCAACATCCAAATGACATGAAAATTTGTGAGCATATAGTAGACTTATAGAGCTAACTTTACCAAGTTAAATCACTGAAAATGATGCACCAAGCTCAGAGAAAACATCTCTGCAAGCTGACTGAGAAAACTGAGAGTAATGGCAGTGAGTAGTACACTTCACAAGAACATGGAAAGATGAACTCAAATAATCATGAAAATGAAAGTATATTGCTTGTACAATACAATGACTTACTGATACATATGTGTGCCTTGTAATCACACCTTGATATGGCATAAAGCTCAGCTCTTGGAGGTCTTCACATAGGTCTCTCTAACCACGACTAAAACTGCCATCTATTTATAGTTGAGTTTGGGAGGCTAACTTCCCTCAATCACTCTCCAATCAATCAATGATTGATTTGATTCTCTACCTACCACAAATCACGAATTCGTGGCTCCTCTTTCCATTCTTGATCATGTGGACTCAACCACTTAAGATTCTCTTACTTTTACATTAAGTAAACTCTTCAAAAGTTACAAGAGGTAGTTCACAAGTGAACTTTACATAGTCTTCTTTTTAAAGCTTCTTCTAAGACTTTGTGAGACTCAAGCCAATACTTAGGCTTGTCATAGACTTGCTCCAACAACACTTCCTGTGGAATCTACCACTAACCCAATAACATTGATAGGCGTGATTTTTGGCATATTATTGGGGTTCTTTGGGCAATCTCGTAAGAGATGCTCTTTTCCACAATCTTGGCAAAAGCCTTGGATCGTCACTGACTGGTTTTGTGTAGGTGGAGGTAAGGGGCAATCACGAATGAGGTGATCTCCTTGGCATCTGTAGCACGATCCTCTTGGGAACGGAGTTCTTACTTGCCTAGGTTGAGGCCTAGGGTTGGGGTTTGCATACATGACGTTTGTGTAATCTGACTCCCAACTAGGTTCATTTGGCTCTTCGCTGTAATAGGACTCACCATGTTCTGGAGACTGCATGTAGTAAGCCTGGGGACTATCGACATGTGTAGAATCAAAGCTATGGTCACTGGGGTCACTTTCGAAAAGTAGTGGGGCTACAGGGACTATGGCTCTATTCAGGTTTTCTTCTGCAACAACATAATTTACCGGAATCACATTAGCTGGGGCTGGGGGTTGTTGTGCTAGCACAGGCTGAGACCTTTGTTGGTTTTGATATTGTGGTTGATAATTTTGTTGTGGCCTGCCATATGGCTGTGGAGGGTACTGGTTCTGGTATCTTCCCTATGGTGGATAGAGTTGAGGATAGGTTTGCCTAACTGTTTGCTTATTGTAGGGGCAATCTTGTGCGGTGTGATTGGTGTACCTCCGTTCTATGGTGCAGTACTGGCTACTAGGATTTACTTGGGGTTGAGCCATAATGGGACATACGTTAGCCATGTGGTTGCCACCACAAGTATAGCACCTTTTCACAGGGGCAAACCTTGGGATTTGTTTGCTAGTTACACCTAATTTCTGAGCTACTTTCTCTGCAAGTTCCTCGATTGATGTGGATTGCGTGGAAGAGAGGTTAGAGGCACTATCCGAGTCTTTGTATATCTTGGAAAGCTCTAACTCCTCCCCTAGGTTGTCCTCAATGTCAATACACATGCGTACACACTCTTCTATGGTCCTAGGGTCCTTCAAGTACACATATGATCTTAATTTGGTACTTAGCAATCCATCCAAGAATAAAGCCACTTGCTTGGCTGGTGTGGGTAACTCCGAAACAGGGCATCTTTCAAGATATTGCCTAAATCTCCTTCCTGCAAGTCTTACAGTCTCTTGCAGGGTTTGCTTGAAGCTGTGAATCAGTGAGGAGGTATTATGCCTTATGCCACTCTTAGAGAATTCAATAATGAAAGCCTCTAGGAGTTGGTCTATGCTCCTGAACTGCCTCTCATTTAGTGGCTGAAACCATGTCAGGGTAGTGTTCCTAAGGGTCAGACCAAAGGCATTGTACTGCGTGAATAGATCCTCCACTTGTTCAGCTCTCAGGACTTGCCTAAACTCAGCCACATGATCGTATGGATCTCCAGTGCCATCGAAGTAGTTCTTCATGGACTTAACTAGCTGAGTCGGTCTCAAAGTCCTTGTGTGCTCTCTAGGTCGTGGTAGAGGGAACTCCTCCGCATTTCTTTGATTCCTATGAGCTCTAAGTATCTCAGGTTCTACTCTATTCGTTTCCATCCTCGTTCTTTCTCTGCCCACTGGGTTGGCAAAGCTTACTTCTGGTCTATCTCTACTTCTGTCTCTTTGCATTCCATGAGCTTGGGATGTTCCAGCTCCAGGGCGACCATAGGATACATTCGATCTTGGTTGGGGGAAAACGAATTCACCCTTCCAAGTGTAAGCATGCCTATCATTTTCTGTCACCACAAAGATCCTCTCCGAAGCGTGATCTAGGTAGGTCACTCTGCCTGGGCTATCAGGATCCTTAAACTCATAGATCATGATTGTTCCTATATCAGTTGGTTGATCAGATTTATACCTCCAAAAGGCTTCGTCAGTTTCTCGATTGAGGAGCAAATCTATGCTCTTGTTGTCTTGGGGAACCCACTCAGGTGTGATAATCCTAGTGAGAACAGATTTGCCTCGGGGGGTTCTAGGTTCTACACCCATGTTTCCTTGTTCCAAGTCACCTAAGTCCGCCTCTGAGATTACGTTCCCAAATTCATCTGTCCTATCTGGGTGACTGGTAACTACATATATGGTTCCTTCTTTGTCCAAGTATGCTCCGTTTTCAAACTTGACAGCTGGGTGCTCTAGTCCAATGGATTGATCAGGATTCTTAATCTGTACCACAGATCGTCCTTGGCCGTCCTCATAGATGCTAGCACCTAATCGGTTGGTCCTAAGGTATTCTAACTGTGTTTTGTAAGGGCCTTCTACCCTGTGCAAGTATGGCACTCCCGAACTTCCTGTTGGTCTCTCCATGCCTTGAGACATCTCTGATTCACTGGTATCCGAGCTAGGATAATGCGAGTGGTGACTCAACTGCTGGGCCCAAGACCTTGCAGTATGATTGACACTAGCCTCAGAAGACCTAAGGCTTTGCCTCTCTCTTACTAGGTGTCGTCCTGATCTAAGGTTCATATGCCTAACTGATTAACCCAATTTTTCCCAGGTACAACCACGTTTCTGAGTCCTTTTGTATCGGTTACTTGGTTCTTTTTATGTTGATTATTGTGTTTATACTCTTGTCTGATATCACATCGTTAGGAATACTCGAGTTTAATTTCGCACTTTAGTTTGGTCGTTTCACGTTAGGTTCTTTTCCTTTTAAGGTTGTCGTTCGCACACACACAGGTTATCTCTTGACTTGCACTTGATTTCTTAGACAGTCTTTGATTTATCTCGTGCTTATCGTTGCCTGGAATTGCTTCTAACACTACCCACACTTAACCTAAACTAAGAATTGACAGAGGGTGTTGCGGGTTTTCCAACCTTGAGTTCCTTTCCTTGTATTGTTGCCCTGGTGTGCCTAGGACGCGTATTCCCAAGCCTGCACTTACTCTTGCCTTGCGTACCCTTCGCTGCTCTCAAAGGATCTGTAAAAGGCCCACTGTTAGCTCAAGACTTAAATTCAAAAGACAGAACCAATCACTTTCATTCATGTAACACTTCACCAATTTGCACTATGACTTTTTGGACACAACTCTAGAGATCCCTGACTTTTGTTCCCCTTGGGTATGGTCAACTTCAAAATACCCTATCTAATATTCCTGAGCTTAATTTAACCATACTCCCTGCGAGCTTTCCAACAAAACAAAAATCACGGCAAACGGATTTCGTATGAGAACGTTATGCCAGTTCAGGGTTTTGGGGCTAAAACAGGATTAGACTAGGTTAACAGGGCAACAGGAATTTCTCGAGTTACTTGGGTCATGCCCTCATAATGCAATACTACACCCTTGTGTTTGTCCCACACTTGGCCAAAATTTAAACCACTATTTTTGCCTTAAAAATTTTGACCTAATTTGCCCTTCTAACGTGTTCGCAAAGTCTGTCAGTCGCGATCGACGTGTCGATCGCGATTGACAGGTCCGTCGTGGCTGTCAGTCGCGATTGACAGGGGTTACGAAAAGTCAATCAGTCGTGGTCAAAGGGTCGTTGACTCTGTCGGTCGCGATTGATGGGTCGATCGCGATTGACAGGTCGGTCGCGAGGGTCTATCCGTCATGGTCAAACATTCGTTGACTGTGTCGGTCGCGATTGACAGAGCCGTCGTGGGCTGTCGATCGTGGTCAAATAGTCGTTGACTGTGTCGGTCGCGATTGATGAGTCGATCGCGATTGATGACTCGATCGCGAGGGTCTGTCCGTCGTGGTCAAACAATCGTTGACTGTGTCGGTCGCGATTGACAAAGCCGTCGTGGGCTGTCGATCGTGGTCAAACAGTCGTTGACTGTGTCAGTCGCGATTGATGAGTCGATCGCGATTGATGACTCGATCGCGATTGACACGTGTCACACGTATGGTCCGTCGGTCGTGGTCAATCGGTCGTTGACTCTGTCGGTCGCGATTGACAGAGCCGTCGTGGGCTGTCGATCGCGGTTGACGTGTCGATCGCGATTGACAGATCTTTCCGTCGTGGTTTGTCGGTCGCGATTGACAGAGCGATCGCGATTGACAGAAATCTGAGGAATTTCAAGAAACTAAACACATTTTTGGGAAGCTCTAGGTCTGTAGATCATGGTTTTGCACTTTGTTTGGTAATTTGAGCGTTTTTTCTGTCGGTCGCGATTGACAGAGGTCGGCGACACACAGACAGTTACTTCGAATTCCGTACCTGCGCAGAGTACTGGGGACGATGATGTGACCTGTACCTGCAAGACAGCTCAAGAAACATGCAAAAACAGCGCACGCAATTTCGCTCTCTCGCTCTCTCTCACAAGTGAAATGAGGGAAATGAGGTGGAGATGGTGATATAATAAAAAAACTGAAATTTTCACGATGATGGAAATGGAGGTGGAATATGGTGATGATGATGGTGAGGTAAGAAAGAGAAAAATAGGAAAAGTAAAGAAATTACCTACAACGCCAACGTCTCCAATCTACGTCTTACCATCACACGCTTGTCCTCAAAGCTCGATCCCCGGCAACGGCGCCAAAATTTGGTGTACCTCAGTGATGAGTAGCACCTCCTTTAATGTCAATCCGGGAAGACGTGAGGATGGTATGAAGACCTCGAGCATGTGGCGGCACAAGTGCGTGAGTGAGAAGCACACAAATATGCACACACATACACACACACGCGCACACACGGCAAGACAAAGAGTGAGAATCAATGGAGTTCTTAGATTACTTTCAAAAGAGCTCTTACAAGTTCGTTTCAATTACAATCTCACCTCAAAAATGAGCTCTCTAGCTCCTTTTATAGTTTTTGACTAGCTTTGGCTCTGTTCAGACCTAGTGTCCGGCCTAGTTAAAAATTAGGTTCTAGGGCTTATTAGAGGGCTCAAACGAGATCTAAAAAATATGAAAATTGGCAGGTAGATACTTCTAAAGCTCCTCAAGCTCAAGGACTCCTTGGCTTGCACAAAATGGAGCTACAAAAAGGTGAACATGATATTTACAGGGGTTATTAGTGATGAGAATCACTTTTAATTGGTGTAAAGGTTTTGAAAAATTAAAGGTTGCCTTAGTGCTAGATCTGCGTGAATGCTCGTACTTGCTTCTTCATGAGGAAAATTATTGGCCTACTTGCCAGATCTTCTTTGACTGCCATGTCTGCTTTTGAAAAATTAAAGGTTGCCTTAGTGCTAGATCTGCGTGAATGCTCGTACTTGCTTCTTCATGAGGAAAATTATTGGCCTACTTGCCAGATCTTCTTTGACTGCCATGTCTGCTTGTGCTGTCCCTTCGTTTTGACTCTCTTTGTCTTGTGGCTCCTTCGGTTCCCTGACTGCTGCCAACAGGTTATCTCTCTTTTGCAAGTGATAAGCCCATCTCATGGTCTTCTAAGAATTAACCTACTATTGCTCTATCTTCAACCGAGGCTGAATACAGGGGATTAGCAAATGCTACACAAGAAGCCATGTGGATTAGATTGCTATATTCAGATTTGGGACTTTATACTGACTCAACTATGATTTTTGGTGACAATACAAGTTCTTTACATCTTGCAACAAATTCTATCTACCATGCAAGAACCAATCATATATAAGTACATTATCACTATGTTAGAGAGAAGCTATTGAGCAAGGAGATTCAATTGGCATATGTATCTACAAACATGCAATGTGTAGATTTATTAACCAAAGCACTTGATGGTACTAAACTTTGCAGGTTCAAATCTATGATTGGATTGTAGGACATTCAAGAAGACTCATGAAGAAGTACAATCCAAGATGTTTGGCTTGAGGGGGAGTTGTTGGTGCAAATACACAAGCCTTCACACTTGGCTAGGCATGGAAGATAATGTGTGCAATCACGTCATGAAGCATGTTGTAATTCTTTGATCATTAACCATTGTAAAAGTTGATTTACTTGAGGAATCTTGTAAGCCCAAATATATCGTGGTGCTATGGGGATAAAAGCTACAAATCTCATTTGGTAGAACCACTCCTAACTTAGAGGAGTACTTTTAGGTGGAGCCTCATTTGAATTTCAAATTCAAAATTGAAGAAACGTCTCATAAAAGGACTTGGAAAACTCGTGGCCATATGTGCACCCATTCTTGAGCTTATTGTTGATCTTTTGTAGAGGCTAAGTGGATTACACTATAGCTCACTTATATCACTATCATTGGGCATCATCTCTTTGCCAATGATCATGTACAATATTGTTCTATGATACATTTATATTATTGATCATCTTTGTCTATCTCTCTGCTATGACTACTCAAAACAATGATCTCTACATGACCATATCTTAGTGAGTTCTTATCCATTTTTCCTGCTCTATAGCTTGTTGGAAGTAGCTCAAAGTGTACTTCAAGTTATCAGAACCTGAAAGAATTTGATTTAGCCAATTTGGAGAAAACCACATCAAAGTTCTCTCCAGTTATTCTCTACTAAGTCCCTAAAAAGTGGAGGGTAAGCTCTTGATTGTTAAATTGATTGCTCAGTACATAGTTCATCATTTTAAGTGATTCCACTTGGAACATTAGCTATCTACTTTGTGTGCTTGTGCCTTATCTCCGCTCTGGCTCCCTTCTTTGGCTTCCTTGTCTTGTGAGTCCTTGGGTGCTTTGACTGCTGCCAACACCCCCCCTCTCTCGCGTCTGTCATCTCTAATAGACCCTTGTTTGGCTGAGCGTTTGACATAGAATTCAACCACGTCTGAAGCTAGGTGGTGTTCTTCCAGCCCCATCCCTCGTGCTAAGTCAGTTAGGAGGGCATCCCAATCCACTGGACCTGGAACATCCGGATGTGGAACACGCAGTTGTTCTGAATGTAATGTGCACTCCATTGCAAAGAGGTGGAGTAGATGGGAGGGTTTGGGAACAAAGACTTCAAAGTGGTATTCCCAGAACCCCATGATGAACATCTCTTCAAATGTTTGCTTGTAGCAAGCAAGGAGGTATTTAATTCGTGCATGCCATGCATATATCACCTGGATGGAGGGGGTTGTACTCATATCGTAGACCAAGTCAAGGTTACCTACTATGAATCCGATACCTGAGAAATGTGGATCTTGAATATTTTTTAAGGTTCTGAAGGTAACCAGCATCAACTCGAATATCTTTATGCACATCTGAGCCATTACGTCTGGAATGTTCCGCAATCTGACTCCCCAATGGCGGATGGTAGAGATCATGTAGGCCACCGTAGCTTGTCCTCGTGGCGGTGCTAGGTATACATAATTGAGCCACTTTGCACAGCCTTTGACATTCTTCACAGTGATGGCAAACTCACGCCATGTGCGTCTTTTGAGTACGGGAGAATAACAGGGATTATAATTAATGAATAGTGGCATGTTATTCCAAGTTTGAACCATCTCAGGGCAAGTTTCTAAGAGTCGTAGCCACCAGGTAGGTTGATGAATTGATCCTTGTTTAGTGCTCTCAGGGATATCATCAAGGCCGAATTGAGTGGCAAAGGTTGGAGCCTTGCCACATCGTCGTTGAATTTCTGCATTGTAATCTGCCAAGAGCACACAATACGGCACATAATGATCGTCGTTGGTGCCTATCCATCTATGATGAGACATACTTCAAAAATATTCTGATTTGATAATGGTGTCCTCAATCTTGGTCATGGACTCAATCTGGACTGCTACTCGATCGTCATGTGTATTGGCCGTTTTTTCGAGTTTTTTGATGGAGAATGTTAATCTCCAAAAGAACAACTTATTCTTGTGATTAGAACACCTCTATACCAAGAATAAGTCAAACACTCCACTAATTTAGAGGATCAATTGCTAATTACCAAAAGATTAACAAATCTGTGAAGAAGATGAAACACAGAAAAGTCTGCTGCACTATTTTTCCACATTGACCTATCAAACATGTAAAGTTTTTGATGAAACTTTGTACGAAGTATCTCCTAGAGATTGCGCATCTACTCCAAGTTGAATCACTTCAAAAGATTAAGTATAACTTGAGAAATTGATTTCACAAGTTACCTATGTCAGAAACTGTTACTCAGAACAGTCGACTTTACACCTGTAACTTTTAAGACTTGGTTCTCCTTGAATAGAACCCGTTTTACAAAATGCTTCTAGACATAAGTAGCTTATCTTCCAACTTAAAGATTAAGCCCTCACTCATGCAAAACTTTAAACTGTGCTAGGAGAAATGATCAAAACATTGACTTCGAAATATGCGCCTGTTTTAGGAACCAGTGAATACACTTCACATATGAATGTTCCTACACTTAATTCACTCAGCCTGATTACAATTGGAAGCTGAAACTTTGCACAGAGGTCAAGCAACTCTCAACTTAGACTTGTACAAAAGCATTCCACAATTGATCTACTGTAGAAGGAGAACACGTAGAAACATCGGGCGCAAAATTTTTCATTTACTCAGAGAAAATACAACTGAGTGATGAGAGCTAACACAAATTCACTTTCCTCTATCTCTTGACTTCTATCTCCCTCATTCTTGACTTCTAACTAATGTCACATAAACTCTCATACATGCCCCGACTTTTCTTAAGGTATTTATAGATAATTTGTACATAATTCTTACTGAACAAAAGATCTAAGTCATCTATGACTATGCTAATGTACATATGTGTACACTTCTCTTGTCCTCTGATTGTAATCTTCTTCCACACTTTAGGAATTGATTCTTCCTTCATCATTTGATCTTCCAAGCCTTCAATTGGTGATTGGTATGCACCAACAGCTCCCCCTCAATCATCAATTGAGGTCTTCTCTGTCTTCTTGATACTTGCCATGTCTTTGAACCTTTGTAACTTAGGTCCATCCAAACTCTTTGTCATCATATCTGCCACTTGTTCTTTTGTTGGAGTGTACATCACTTCAATCTCTTTATCAAGTACCTTTTCCCTCAAGAAATGATATTGAATCTCTATATGCTTAGTCCTGGCATGAAAAACAGGGTTAGCTGCCAAATACAAAGAACTCATGTTGTCTCCAAAAATTATTGGAGTACTATGATCAAACTCAAAACTCTTCATCAAGGTCTTCAACCATATCACTTCTTTTGCAGCTTCTACCATTCCCTTATACTCAGCTTCTGTGGATGATAAAGCAACTGTGTGTTGCTTCTTTGAGCACCAAGACACTAACTTATCTCCAACATAACATAGATATCCATGAGTAGACCTTCTATCATCTGAGTCACCTGCCCAATCTGCATCACTAAACACTTTGATTCTTGTGTCAGAAGTGAAACCATAATACAAACCTTCACTTAGGGTTCCCTTGATATATCTGAGTACCCTTTGGGCTGCAATCCAATGAGTCTTCTTTGGACAATGCATGAATTGTGACAACACACCTACTGCATATGATAGATCTGGCCTTGTCAAGGTAGCATAAATTAGACTACCTACCAAACTCTGATATTTCTTCATGTCATTGAACTCTTCACCTCCATACCTGCTTAATTTATGATTTACCTCCAATGGTGTAGTTGAGGTCTTGCAATCTTCCATGTTAAACTTGACTAGAAGATTCTTCAAGTATCTCTCTTGTGAAACATATACTCCATGTTGAGTATACACAATCTGCATTCCTAGAAAATAAGATAAGTTTCCCAAGTCACTTATCTTAAACTCCTTCTCTATTTGCTTCTTGAGTTCATTGATTCCTTGAGCATCTGTTCCTGTAACAATAATATCATCAACATAAATGCACATGTAAATATATCCATTTTCACTTGCCTTTACTAGCAAGCTACTATCTGCCTTTGATGCTTGAAAACCACATTCATTCAAGAACTTGACCAATCTGTAATTCCAAGCTCTTGGGGCTTGCTTCAACCCATATAAAGCTCTCTTGAGCTTACACACATAATCTGATCCAATTGATTCCATAAAGCCTTCTGGTTGCTCCATATATACTTCATCTGCAATGTAACCATTAAGAAATGCATTCTTCACATCCAATTGTGACAATTTCCATCCCTTGCAAGTAGCAATAGCAATCAATGTCCTAATTGTAGACATCTTAGCAACAGGACTAAAGGTTTCATCATAATCTACCCCATAAGTTTGGGCATAACCTTTAACCACTAGTCTAGCCTTATATCTAGACACCTTACCATCTGCAAACCTCTTTGTTTTATATACCCACTTGCATCCAATGACCTTCTGATTCTTTGGTCTTGGTACTAATTCCCAAGTTTCATTTTCAAGTAGAGCATCATACTCTTCTTGCATTGCCTTCTCCCAATTCTGTTTACCTTTGGCTTCTTCATAAGTAATTGGATCTTCTTCTGTTTTCACAATGTAGGCATAATCTTTTGTTGTTAGGAAAGATGTATCATAACTATACCTTATAGGCTCTTTCCTTTCTCTTGTAGATCTCCTGATTTCTGCACTTCTTGAAGTTTCAGCCTCATTTGATTCTGGATCAAATCTTGGCCCTTCTTCTACATGATCCTGCACTCTACATCTAGAGTCAACTTCATCAACAATTTCTTCACAAACTTTTACCTTTGCCTTTCCTTTCCTTTGTATTTCTTCAACACCTGCATACTCATTTGGTGATCCTGTATACCACATGTTTTGCTCATCAAATGTTACATCTTTAGTAACAAGAAATTGCTTTGTGGATGGACTCCACAACCTGTAACCCATTTGTCTATCATCATATCCAATAAACACATACTTCTCTGCTTTTGGTTCTAGCTTATGTCTTAATTGTGAAGGAACATAAGCATATGCAATACATCCAAATACTTTGCAATGATCAAGACTAGGCTTCTTACCCCACCATGCTTCATAAGGGGTTCCTCCATCCAAAGCTTTGCAAGGCAACCTATTCACAAGGTATGTTGCAGTGTTAATGGCTTCTGCCCATAAGTAATTTGGACAATTCTTTTCCTTCATCATGGCTCTTGCAAACTCTACAAGAGTCCTATTCCTCCTTTCTGCTACTCCATTCTGTTGAGGGGAGTACCTGCAAGTCACTTCTCTTTTGATACCTGCATTCCACAAATAATCATCAAACTCTTTTGAGAAATACTCTCCCCCTCCATCTGATCTTAACCTCTTTAGCTTTTGTCCTGTGATCCTTTCTGCATAAGCATGGAAATGTTTGAATGTCTTGAAGACTTCTGATTTGTCCTTGATTACATACAAAGTAATCCACCTGGTTGCATCATCAACAAACAACACATAATATCTGGATCCATTTATGCTATAGTCCCTTGAGGGACCCCATACATCTGTATGAACCAATTCAAGCATGTTTGAATACTTGTACCCTGATTTGTTATAAGAACTTTTATGTGCTTTACCTAATTGACAAGCTTCACACTTGTACACCATATGTTGCCCTTCAATGTTTGGCAATCCAAGCACCACCTGATTCTTTGACATCTCCTTTATAGCTCTCTCATTAAAATGACCTAGCCTTTTATGCCATAGGTCTAATTCAGACACCTTTTGACCTCCATAGGTAAACAATGCATGTCCCACATTACCTTGGACTTTGAGAGTGAACAATCTTCCTTCCTTTTTTCCTGCAATTATGGTTCTATATCCCTGATTTGGATCTTGTACATAGACACCATCATTTGTAAATCTTACCTCATATCCTTTCTCCACAATTTGCCCTACACTTATCAAATTTTTAGGAATAGTAGGAACATAAAGTACCTTACTCAGAAGTGTACTTCCATTCTTTGTCTTCACTGATCCAATGCTCTCCACTTTATGTTTGGTATTGTCACCTGTTTGAACTGTATGTCCATTCACCCTTGCTTCCATATCAGTCATCAAGGATAGATTCCCACTCAGATGGTTGCTGCACCCTGAGTCAATATAAAACACTCTTTGATCTTCTCCCATTGATTCATGAGTTGCATTCAGGATAAGAGTCATGTCATCCTTCTGATCTGATGCATAATTGTAATAATTATTGTTGTAGGACTGAGATTGGAAGTTTCTTCCACCTCCTCTACCATATGATGTCCTACCACCTCTTCCTCTGAAATTGCCTCTTTGGTTTCTGCCTCCTCTACCTCTTTGACTATAATTCTGATTGTTGTATCCTCCACTTTGATTATTATACCAACAATCATTTGCCAAATGATTTGTTCTGCCACAAATCCAACAAGCTTTAGCATTATCTTTGTTCTTACCTCCTCTTCCTTTACCTCTGAAATTTGTCTTCCCTTTTGTGAAGTTAGCTTGATTTGAATTCCCTTCATCATCATTTGATTGCTTTCCTTTGCCATTCTTTTTCTTGTCTTTGGAGTACATAGCTTGACTTGTACTTCTATCATTGTCTCCTTTAAGATCCTGCTCAAAGGTTAGCATATGTCCTAGCAATTGGTTAAGGTCAGGAGTAAAGTGATCAAGTGACAACTCTATGGACAATATAAAAGGCTTCCACTTCTCATCTCCTCTCAAACCTGTAAGTATTTGTCTTACCAACTTTTCTTCTTCAATATCTTCATCCACTGCTCCCAAGCTATCTGCAATATCTTTCATCCTTGCCACATAATCTGAAATTGATTGTGAGCTCTTCTTCTTGAAAGTTGTGAACTCAGCCCATAGTGAGGACTTCCTTGACTTAGTTGTATTTTGGATATGCTCTTCCAAGGCATTCCAAACATCTGTAGCACTTTCTAAACCTCTGATGTGAGGTAGAAGGTAATCATTTACAGACATGTAGATGATGCTCCTTGCTTGAGCATCCTTTCTCATCCAAGTTTTCAACATTGCAAGTTCTTCCCTAGTAGGAATACTTGGATCTGCAAATTCTGGTTTTTCTTCATCTCCTGTAATAAATGATATAAGATCTTTGCTCATGAGGTGTGCTTCCATCCTCATGGACCATGCTGGATAGTTCTCCCTATCTAGCTTATCAATCTGCAAGCTTTCTCCCATCTTGTATCCACCTGTGTATTGAAACTTCAAGCTTTACAAACAATGTATATACCTTTACTTCGAATTGAACTCCTTTTGCCTTTCTTGATGTCAAATAATCTTCTCCTCAAGCTTTGACTCCAAGCTTTCACTTCTTAGTCCTTCAAGTGTTGAATTTCTTGAAACTGCAGCAGTCGGGATCCTCCTTTTCTTGAAATTGATGTCTCCTGCTCTGATACCACTGATGGAGAATGTTAATCTCCAAAAGAACAACTTATTCTTGTGATTAGAACACCTCTATACCAAGAATAAGTCAAACACTCCACTAATTTAGAGGATCAATTGCTAATTACCAAAAGATTAACAAATCTGTGAAGAAGATGAAACACAGAAAAGTCTGCTGCACTATTTTTCCACATTGACCTATCAAACGTGTAAAGTTTTTGATGAAACTTTGTACGAAGTATCTTCTAGAGATTGCGCATCTACTCCAAGTTGAATCACTTCAAAAGATTAAGTATAACTTGAGAAATTGATTTCACAAGTTACCTATGTCAGAAACTGTTACTCAGAACAGTCGACTTTACACCTGTAACTTTTAAGACTTGGTTCTCCTTGAATAGAACCCGTTTTACAAAATGCTTCTAGACATGAGTAGCTTATCTTCCAACTTAAAGATTAAGCCCTCACTCATGCAAAACTTTAAACTGTGCTAGGAGAAATGATCAAAACATTGACTTCGAAATATGCGCCTGTTTTAGGAACCAGTGAATACACTTCACATATGAATGTTCCTACACTTAATTCACTCAGCCTGATTACAATTGGAAGCTGAAACTTTGCACAGAGGTCAAGCAACTCTCAACTTAGACTTGTACAAAAGCATTCCACAATTGATCTACTGTAGAAGGAGAACACGCAGAAACATCGGGCGCAAAATTTTTCATTTACTCAGAGAAAATACAACTGAGTGATGAGAGCTAACACAAATTCACTTTCCTCTATCTCTTGACTTCTATCTCCCTCATTCTTGACTTCTAACTAATGTCACATAAACTCTCATACATGCCCCGACTTTTCTTAAGGTATTTATAGATAATTTGTACATAATTCTTACTGAACAAAAGATCTAAGTCATCTATGACTATGCTAATGTACATATGTGTACACTTCTCTTGTCCTCTGATTGTAATCTTCTTCCACACTTTAGGAATTGATTCTTCCTTCATCATTTGATCTTCCAAGCCTTCAATTGGTGATTGGTATGCACCAACATTTTTGCATCCATTCTAGGGCTTCTACCTCTAGTGTGTCCAATCCCTTAGAGGTTTGTTGACCACCCAGCATTGGCATAGCAACATATGGCTCTTCATATGACTCATCCACTTCTATGGGTACCAGTTCTTTTGGTTCTGGCTCGATGACCGGGGAGGGTTGTCTTTCATATTGGAGTAACTTGCTTTGCAACTCCACGACATGTTCTCTCAGTGCATTTACCTCTTCTGTAGTGGTGGTAGAATCGGTGATCTTGGGTTGGGCTTCCTGCATCGTTAGCTGTTGTTGGAGAGTATCCCGTTCGTTGCCCAACTCATCATGTGCTTCCAGTAGATCCGCATAGCTTTCTAGAATTGTCTTCATAGTCTCGGATGGAACAGCTTTGAATCTTTCAGGGTCCATCTCCTAGGGGGAACCCTCCATGGCTGCCTCTAAATTTTCTCTGTTCTACCTTTGCAAGCGCTTGTTCTCTTCGAGGGCAATGGCCATGTGCTTTCTAAGTAAGGTCAGGTTGTGATGACATTTAACATGTTCTGACTGATAAAGTTCTAGTAGAGTTGGTAGTTTTTTAACTTCAGAGGATTCGGATGGCTGGGGAGCTTCCAAAAGGGTCTAGTGAGCGTGCTCAAGCGTAGTGTAGTGTTGATTTAGGTTAGTATTTTTGCTTCCAAAGCTGCAAGCCTCTTCTGTAGTTTCTCATGATCCGTAATTATTTGGCGATGACGATCTTCCAAGGTTTGGTATTCTATCTGCAACTGATGTACACATACATGTAATGTAGAAAACATGTTATTTACATTTATGAATGCAGGGAAGGTGGAGGATGCAGTGGAATGGGGAGGGGGAAAGGGATAGTGAATGAAGTGGACACAAGAGGTGATGTGGGTGGAGGGGGTATGGGAGATGGTGGTACAGAGGGGGGAGGGAGTGGTGCTGTTGCTGGTGATGTTTCCATGGTGTCAAAAGTGTGTGTGAATGTGTAGATGGGGACCGTGGGTGGGGTGGATGTGATGTTCGTGAATATTTTTGTAAATGTGGGCATTGTGATTTCCTCCAACTTGGGTGCCTTGTGAGATAGGAATCCCCATAACATACATGGTGAGTGTTGAAGTTGGGGTGGTAGTTTCGTGTGGTGAGGTGAAATGTGTAGTGAGAGGTGGTGAGGGTGGTGCCTCGGGTGTTCCTCTGTTTGTGTAGTGTCTCCTGGTGCCAATACTTCTATGTGGATTTGCTTTTCGGAGCGAAGAGGACGGGTTGGCACTCGTTTCTCGAAGCGATGAACGTAAGCCATAGCCGAATGAATGGCCTCATCCAGGCCCAGGGCATCCGCGTGCAGGTTCATGGACTCAATGAATTGTTCATCAACGCCTTCCTCTCCTAACATTTGGCTCATTTGCACCTTCCCTGTTTCGAGCGATAGTTTGTGATGTTCCTTGACTCGCTTCATGGTTTCATACAATCTTTTTATTTGTGCCGAATAGGCTGGGGCACTCGCTAGTTCTGAAGTTTCTTCGTATTCTTGATCATGTTCCTCGTCTGCTTCCTCTTCAGTCTCTTCTTCATCTTCCTATACTTCTACTACTTCGGGTTGGGTTGGGGCTGAAGTTGTTGTAGTAGGTTGTCGTCCTTGGGTCTGCTTTGCTTCCATCTCGAGGTTAGATTCATTGATCATCCTAGTGATTTCTTCATCAGTGAGATCATCCAGGGTGTAGCCCTGTGGAAGCTCCAGGTCAAAGGGAATCGGAGGGAAAACTAGATTAGGTCCTTCTGCACTCTGTTTGGGTAAGCGAATTGTAAACGGACGGACACATCACATTTGTGGAGGGGTCACCTCTGGTGTGGTGGTGGCTCCCCTTGCTTGGGCACATGGTAGTGGGACTGCGCCTCTCATTTTCTTAGATGGAGGTCCCATTGTTGATAGCCGTCTCTGGAATTCCTGAGCTCTGGACCACACTAGTGCTCTTTGAATAGGCACATCATAAGCTAAGCACCTGTAAATTATTCTTGTCAGCGCACAACACCCATGAAGCACATTCTTATGTTTCTTATTCCAGCGTTGATGTGCTAGGTGGATTTGATCTATGATCCAGTGTGGTAAATTGATTGTGAGATCCTCTATCTCCGCCAAGTACAAGCTGAACCAGATTCTTTTTGGTGGCATAGTGAATTGTTCTTGGGCGGGGAAGGCAAAGTGTTGCATGATCGTTCATAGGTGGAGGGCGATGATTGGTGTCATAGCTACCATGTCCTTTAGTTTGTTGAGATCCTTGTGCTTCATTCTTCCGAGAATCATTGTTTCTTTTTCAATGGGGATATGCATACCTTGCATGTTTAGGGCTTCCCGTACTAGGTTGAGGGTAAGCTTGAATCTCTTTAGTTCATGGCCAGGCGTCAATGAGGGAAGCACAAAGGTGCTATCGCCTCCCTTGGCTTTGCTAGGGGTGATGGTACTGATCAAATAGGAGCAACGCAGGAAGTCCCGCTTAGGTAGCAGTGCTCGGAAGTAGCTATCCAATCCTGCTTTGGTCGATACAGATCGCATGACTTCTGCATTCTAGTACTTCTCGAACTCACGGGTGAAGAAATGGTATCTTCCCCATTTACCATTAAACTCAATTTCTGCCTCCCAAAAGTAGGTGCCTTCTCCCAATGGTCCTGCGACATCACTGAACCAATGTGCGTGTTTCCCCACTTGAGAAGTGTGTCCCTGCAGAGGGTCCTGAATGTGAAGTATATGCACAGCTCTAAATTCTTGAGGCCTCTCGGTGAGTTGTGGTTCGAGGAGGAGGGTTTCAATGTCCACTATCTGGGCGTTGGACCCAGCCTGGGAACTGGTACCTCTTGCTTCTACCATGTTACTTCTTGTTTGCTGGTTCTGTGAGAATATAGAAGCATGTGTTAACATTGTAATGGAGAAGATAGAACAATTTTTGTCCCCGTTACAACATTAACGTGAGGTTAGTGGGTCAATGAGTGCTCGGTGATTGTGTGTAGTTAGTGAATGAATTATCCTATGAGCTCAATGGAAAGATGTAGTGTGAGAATGATGCAGTTAGTAGGTGGAGATGAATTTACAAATGGGGGTCGGGGGGTTTATTACAAACTTTAGGCTGCCAAACACAGTGGATGGCTTTTGGTTTTGATTTTGTGGAGACTCTAGAGGGCTTTATAAGAGAGTGTGCTTTAAGGGATCCATTACAAGTGATTCTGCTCGTGCTCATGGGCGAATATGTGTTCGTGCGTGTTGAATAAGAGTGGGTATCAGCTGTTCGAGTGAGTGAACCATGTTGTACATGGTGTGGTCTGTGTGTGGCTATTTGAGCCCGCAAGCAAGCCTTAGGCACCCAAATTTGTCTTGATTGTGGGTCAGCCTTCATCGACTTCATGGGTACCCAGATAGACTTCACTTTAGTGGAAGACTTTTTTAAAGACTTCTTATTGGTGTCCTCTCGTTGCCCACTAATATGAAGCTGAGCTAGTGGTTGTGACTGGACCGCAACAGGTTGATCACCTTTCCACACCCACACTTGTTTTGGTGGTTGAGACACCGTGCTTTGTATTTTCTTTTGGCTTCGAGCATAAGTCGTCTGCTTCTTCTTCATTTGATATGCCTTTGGTTGCTGCATTCCCGTGGCTTTTGGAAAAGAAGGGAGTTCCATCGTATCCTTGACTTCTTTGTTGAGATAATCATCCCTCTACATCACATAGTTTTGGACAAGAATAGCATGTTCATCTTCATGTGTACTCCTGGAAGGACTAGGAGTTTGTGCCTTTCCTAGTTCCTTGAGTGCCTCATTTTCTAACTCAATTGTAATGCGGTTCTGATCTACCCAGACCTGAAGAAGTCCACTTCTTAGGTTCAGGTTGACTGCATGATCATAGATCCAGTCTTGACCCAAGACAAGAGGTTCAATGAGATCCTCATCTTGACACACTAGTACTTTAACTATCATTAAAACATCTTGAATGTAGAGGGGAAGTTCCACCTCGCCCATGCAAGGGGTTTCCACACCTCCCAATCCTATGAGATATGCTTCCACAAGATTGAAATTTAAGTTCAATTCTCGACAGTAAGAAAGTGTAACAGCACTAGTGGTTGCACCTGAGTCAGTCAAGGCTCTTACAGTTCGTGCACTCTTTCCTTGTCCTATCTCTAAGGTTACAAAAGGCCGTCGATCAATTATTCGATGAGAGATAATACTTGAAACTTCACACATAGCCATATGATATCCTTGAGCTGCATAGGCCTCTGTCCTAGGCCGATCTCTACCTTGTCTTCTGAATTTCATTCTTCAGATGCGTTCCAATGCTTTTGCCTACGCTTCTTCTCGAATTCGCTTTTCCTCTTCTTTACGTTTCTTTCCAGTATTGAGTCGATTTAAAATCTCCTCTGTGAGGGGTTCTTGATATAATTTGACTCTGCATCCACTGATGTAACTAGGGAGGACATCACCTCCTAGTGTAGCTAGCTGAACTGCTTCACTCGTTGAGATCCTATTTATGATCATAGGTCCATAACCTCTCTTCTTTAGTTTCCATGCATGTTGCTTCAAAGTGTAGACCAAAACTAGGTCTCCTGCTTTTAAGCCCTTATCCTTCACATGTGCATCGAAATATGCTTTTTGCCTATTCTTGGCTGCATAAATTCTTGCTGTAGCTCTCAATCGTGTTTCACCTAATCGTTCAAGATCAAAGATCCTTGAAGAGAGCTCATGGCCTCTCCAGTCATGCTCTTGTGCTACTTTTAATGTAGGTATCAAGAAGTCCAATGGTAGCACAACATTTTGGCCAAACACCATCTGAAAGGGGGTGGCTTGGAGTACCGTTTTATAAGCAACTCTATAAGCCCAAACAACATGGTGTAGCTGTTTGTCCCAATCAGAGTGTTTATTATTCACTAATTTTGTCAGTACATTGCATAGAATCTTATTTGTGCTCTCCGCCTGGCCATTAGCTTGTGGGTGATAGGGGGCAGACTTCTTGTGTATCACCAAGAACTCTTGAAGAAGATTTTCAATGACTTCATTCAAGAAGTGAGTCCCTCTATCACTAACTAACTCTATAGGTAGCCCATATCTGGTGAACAGATTCTCAAATAAGAACTTAGCTGTCGTTTGAGCATCGTTCTTCATTGTGGCTTTCACTTGTACCCACTTGGTTAGATAGTCTGTGGCCACAATGATATATTCAACATGTGACCCCTTAGCTGGGGGGTCAATAGGACCAACAAAGTTTATTCCCCACTTAGAGAATGCACGTCCACCCATCATGGGTTTCAATGGAATCTGATCTTTGCGTATAGGATACTAAGTTTGCTGACAGACATCACAGCTCTTCACATAGGTATGTGCATCCATGTGAAGGGTCGGCCACCAAAGACCTGCAAATAGTATAGCCTTGATCACCCGATCTGGTCCAAAATGTCCTGCTACACCCTGGTGAGCAGTTTCCAATATCTTGAGGTATTCGCTCTCATGGACACATAATCTGAGGTAACCATCTTTGCCACGCTTGTATAGATTGTCACCAATGAGTGAGTAATCTAGGGCTTCTTGTTTTAGACTTCTTTGTCTAGCCAATGTCATATCTTGAGGGAGTGTTTTCTTCCTCAGGAAGGCTACTAGTGGTTCACTGCAATCTGGCACTATGGACACTTGATAAAGAGTGGCATGTTCCACAAGTGGTTTAGTGCAGCAGATCGAGCATTCCTTGCACAACTTATGGACATTAGCCTCCATACTCGACCAATGCACTCTGAGTCTCCTTAGTGTCTCTAGGGTTCGTTGCCTTGAGTAATGTTGCTCTAATGCACCTACATGTGCTAATCGCAACCATTTTGCATACTCATCCTCTTCCACACAACAGGCTAATATCCCTTGATCTATGCTTGTACATACGCCCTGCCATGATATGGTACTTCTGGGCTTTTACTATCTCCCTATCTTGTGTATTTATTACTGGGTGGTTAGGCACGTATGTCAATACTCGCACTAATGGCTTAGCCCACTGAGGTACCACTTCCAAATTAAACAAGTAAGCATCAGGAAGATCATCTGATACTCCTTATGGGGCCTCTCCAGATGTGAGCCTAGAGAGATGGTCTGCTCTCAAATGAGTTTTGCCTTTCCTCACCACAACCTCAAAGTCATATTCCATTAGCAAGAGGAACCATCTTACTAATCTACCTGTATTGCATGGCTTGTTTACCAAGTATAACAGTGCCTGATGATCAGTAAAAAATTTAAACTTATTTGCAAGCAAATAGTGTCTAAACTTTTTAACTGCATATACCATGCCTAATCCTTCTCTCTCAGTAGTGGTATAATTCCGTTTAGCTGCATTTAGTTGTCTACTAGCATAGGCAATTGGAAGATCCATATTACCTTCGCCCGTAGGTTGTGCTAGCACACATCCAATAGCATAATTGGATGCATCCACATGAACATGAAAGGGCTTATTCCAATCTGGTGTGATCAAGATTGGTGCTAAACATAATCGTCGTTTAAGCTCATTGAAGGAATTCTCACATTCCTCAGTCCACTCAAAGTTGGTCAAAAGTTCGTACAAAGGCTTTTGCAATGATGGCATACATGTGTATGAAGAGTCGGTAATAACCACAATGCCCCATGAAAGCTTGCACTTGCTTGACATTCTTTGGCCTAGGTAGCTCTGCTATAGCTTTTACTTTCTTCTCATCTGTGGATATGCCATTCTTTGACACTATGTGTCCTAGAATCTTGCCTTGCCTGACCACGAAAACACACTTTTCTGGGTTCAAGCAGACTTGATATTCTCTACATTTGTCAAAGATTTGCCTGAGTTTAGGTATATGTGTCTGTCTAATGTTGGAATGAGCACAGAGATCATCCACATAGACTTCCAAGTTCTCAAGAACTCTTTAAATACATGACACATTAGTCTCTCGAAGGTAGCAGGTGCATTGGTGAGACCAAAGGGCATTACTCTAAAGGCAAATATGCCCCACTGTGTGGCAAAAGCTGTCCTATGTTGATCTTTTGGTGCTATGGCTACCTGATTGTAACCAGAAAATCCATCAAGGAAGTTGTACACTTCCTTATCTGCTACTCTTTCTAGGAGATGTTCAGTGATGGGAAGGGGATAGTTATCTCGAATGGTGGCTGCATTAACCTTCTTCAAGTTAATACACACACGTAACTTTCCATTCTTCTTGGGCACCACTACAATGGGTGATACCCACTCAGTGTGCTCAATTTCATAGATAAATCCAGCTTCCACCAGGCGATCTATCTCTTCTTTGATCTTGGCAGCATAATTATCATTATATGTGTATGGCTTTTGCTTAGAGGGTTTGGCATCTGAGGTCATGGGAATTGTGTGTGAGCATATGTCAGGGTCTACACCCTTCAAATCCTTATAACTCCAAGCGAATACATCTCTGTATTCTCTTAGCAAGACTATTAACTCATGCTCTTCTTCCTCCCTTAGGTCATGGCCTATGTGCATGCATCTTTCTTCTCCTTCTTCTATGGCTACGACTATTTTCTTGGTGGTTTCTTTGTTATCATAGGCCTCCCTTGATTGCGCCTCACGTTTAGGCATTCTTACCATGACTCAAAATATGGCTGAAAATGAGCATGAAATTCAGCCCACACATGATGTACATATTGATGATGTATTGCATAATGAACGCATGTCTATCAAGAGTGCACTGTCTATGCCAAAGTGGCTGAAACAAACTTTGCACGACAGCAAATTGAGTGCACCTTTACTTGGTAGAACAAGATCAAGCTCTCACCATGCATCAAGTAATTTTGTGGATTATTCTCTTATTGCTACAGCATGTAATGAAGAGCCACTTTCTTTTGAAGATGCATGTGATGATCCACAATGGATGAGTGCTATGCAATCAAAAATGGATTCCATATATAGGAATGGTACTTGGGAGTTATGTGAATTGCCAAAAGGAAAGAATGCCATTGGTACAAAGTGGGTTTATAAGATTAAGAGAAAATCGAATGGTAGCATTGATCGCTACAAAGCTGTTGGTGCAGACCAATCACCAATTGAAGATTTGAAGGACAAAGAATGGAGATGAGATGGAGTTTTGAAGCAAAGAAGATGGATACATTCATAGAGTGAAAGACATGTACACATATGTACATTAGTTAAGACATAGGGTACTTATACTTATGCTTTGATATAAGTCTGTACATAATTGCCTATAAATACTTTTGAAAATGTCGGGGCAAGTAGAGAAGACAAGGAGAGACAATAGGAGATCATGAGAATAGTGTATTGAGAAGTAGAAAATGTCATTAGACATGTGTGAAGTGAGTTGAACTCTTCATCCTCACTCAGTTGTAAATTTCTGAGAAATAGAAGGAAAAATTGCGCCCGATGTTTCTGTGTTTTCTCCCTATGTGATAGATCTTTTGTGAATTCCTTTTGGAGATATCTAAGTCCATAGTTAATCAATCTATGGCTAGAGTTTGAGAGTCTAATTGTGATCAGGCCAAGAGAATTGTGTGTAGGAACATTTGCATGTGAGAAAGTACTCACTGGTTCCTGAAACAGACGCAAATTTCGATCTTAATGATTTGATCAGTTCTCACTCCACAGTTTAAAGTTTTGTGCAAGTAAGCACTTAATCTTTAAGTTGGAAGGTAAGCTAGTCGTGGCTAGAAGCATTTGCTTAAACGGGTTCTATACTGAGAGAATTAAAGTTAAGAAGTTAGGGGTGTCCAAATCGACTTCTCAGAAGTGCAGATTTAGACATAGCTGACTTGGTAAGTAGATTTTTCAAGATCTACTGAACCTTTTGAAGTAATTCGACTTGGAGAAGGTGCGCAATCTTTAGGCAACACCTTGTGCAAAGTTTCATCAAAAACTTTATACATTTACTCAATCAATGAGCAAGATTTATGCAGCAGACTTTCTGAGGAAATTCCTTCTTCACAGTTTAGTCAAGAAATTGATATTTGGTCTTTAATAGCTTAAATTGGTGAAGGTTTTGACTTACTCTTGATATAGAGGTGTTCTAAATTCAAGAGTAGGTTGTTCTTTTGGAGATTAACACTCTCCATCAGTGGTATCAGAGCAGGAAACATCAAAATCAAGGAAAGGAGGATCCCGACTGCTGCAGATTCAAGAAATTCAACAACTGAAGAACTAAAAGGTGAAAGCTTGAAGGCAAAGCTTGAGGAGGAGATCATACGACATCAAGAAAGACAAAAGGACTCTAATTTGAAGTAAAGGTACATATATTATTCATAAAGCTTGAAGATTTCAATACACAAGTGGATACAAGATTGGAGATTCTCTACAAATAGAGAAATTGGATAGGGAAAACTATCCTGCATGGTCAATAAGGATGGAAGCTCATCTTATGAGCAAAGATTTAATAGCTTACATCACAGGAGAAGAAGAGAAGCCACAGTTCAGAGATCCTAGTGTTCCAACTAGGGAAGAGTTAGCAGATTTGAAAAATTGGATGAAGAAAGATGCTCAAGCTGGGAGCATTATATATATGGCAGTAAATGATTACTTGTTACCTCATATTCGAGGTCTTGAAAGTGCAACTGATATTTGGAATGCTTTGGAGGAGCATTTCCAGAATACTACTAAGTCAAGGAAGGCATCCTTATGGGCAGAGTTTACCACCTTTAAGAAGAAGGCTTCTCAATCCATTTCAGACTATGTGACAAGAATGAAAGATATTGCAGATGCTTTAGGAGCTGTTGATGAAGACATTGAGGAGGATAAATTGGTAAGGCAAATCCTTACAGGTTTAAGAGGTGACGACAAATGGAAGCCATTCATTTTGTCTACAGAATTATCACTTGATCATTTCACTCCTGATTTAAATCAGTTGCTAGGTCATATGCTAACATTTGAGCAGGATGTCAAAGGAGATGGTGACAAAAGTACAGGTCATGCAATGTACTCAAAGGACAAGAAGAAAGCTAACAAAGGAAAGCAACAAGCAGGTGAAGATGAAGGTACAACTAGTCAAGCCAACTTCCTAAGAGGTAGAGGAGGTGGCAAAGGTAGAGGAAGAGGCAGGAACAACAAAGATGGAGGCAAAGCTTGTTGGATTTGTGGTAAGACAAATCATTTAGCTAATGATTGTTGGCATAATAATCAGAGTAATGGTGGATATAATCAGAACTATAATACAAGAGGAAGAGGAGGCAAAAATCAAAGAGGTAATTTCAGAGGCAGAGGTAGTAGGGGTTACTTTGGAAGAAATGCAGGTAGAGGTTTTCAAAGTCAACAATATAACAACACCTACTACAATTATGCTTCAGATCAAAAGGAAGATTCAACATTGATAATGAATGCAACTTGTGAAAGGCAGAGTGAAGATCAAAGAGTCTTCTACATTGACTCAGGGTGTAGCAATCACCTGAGTGGTAATATAGCCTTGATGATTGATTTGGAGAATAAGGTATCTAATCATGTTGTTCAAACAGGTGTCAACACAAAGCACAATGTGAAGTCAATTGGATCAGTGAAGGCCAAGGATGGTACACCTTATTGAGTAAGGTTTTGTATGTTCCTACAATTCCTAAGAATTTGATAAGTGTAGGACAAATTGTGGAAAAATGTTATGAAGTAAGGTTCACTAATGAAGGAGTGTTCGTGGAAGACCCTAGCAATGGGTATAAACAAATTGTTTCAGGGAAGAAAGAAGGAAGATTGTTCACATTGAAGATTCAAGGTAATATTGGTCATGCCATGTTCACATATGGAGGACATAAGATCTCTAAGTTAGATCTTTGGCATAAGAGGCTTGGACATTTCAATGAAAGATGTATTAAAGACATGATTAACAATGGTTCAGTGCTTGGTTTGCCTAATGTTGCAGGTCAACATATGACGTACAGATGTGAGGCATGTCAATTAGGTAAGGCTCATAAGCAACCCTACTCCAAGCATGGTTTTATGTACTCAGAGAAGCTTGAGTTGGTACATACAGATGTGTGGGGACCATCAAAGGATTTCAGTATAAATGGGTCAAGATATTATGTGATTTATGTTGATGATGCTACTAGATGGATCACTATTTATGTGATCAAAGATAAGTCAGAAGTGTTTAATACATTTAAACACTATCATGCATATGCAGAGAGAATTACAGGACATAAGTTGAAAAGACTAAGGTCAGATGGAGGGGGAGAGTATTTCTCAAATGAATTCAGTAAGTACTTGTGGGATGCAGGTATAAAAAGAGAGGTTACTTGCAGGTACTCTCCTCAACAAAATGGTGTAGCAGAAAGGAGAAATAGAACTCTTGTTGAGTTTGCAAGGTCCATGATGAAGGAGAAAAATTGCCCTAATTACTTGTGGGCTGAGGCTGTAAATACAGCTACTTATTTGGTCAATAGGTTACCATGTAAAGCTTTGCAGGGAATGACACCTTATGAGGCATGGTGGGGTAAGAGACCTACACTAGACCATTGCAAAGTATTTGGATGTTTGGCCTATGTATATGTGCCATCACAATTAAGGCACAAATTGAAACCTAAAGCTGAAAAATATGTGTTTATTGGTTATGATGATAAGCAGATGGGATACAGGTTGTGGAATCCATCCACAAAACATTTTCTTGTATCAAAAGATGTTACATTTGATGAACAAGGTACTTGGTATGCAGGTACTATCAATATTAATACAGATGATGAAGAAATTGTG
Organism: Ceratopteris richardii; assembly: GCA_020310875.1. NCBI lineage: Eukaryota > Viridiplantae > Streptophyta > Polypodiopsida > Polypodiales > Pteridaceae > Ceratopteris > Ceratopteris richardii. Next base: position 38,474,824 of record CM035422.1, read on the forward strand.
AGCCAAAGGAAAGGTAAATCAAAGGTTCAGATATTTGATGAGCAAGAGAACAATGAAGTGCAGGTTGAAGTGGAAGAAACACCAAGGTTTGATCCTGAATATGAAGAACCAGAAACCTCAAGAAGTGGAGAACTTAGGAGGTCTACAAGGAACAAATGGCAACCTACAAGGTATAGCTATGATACTTCATTTTTGGCTACCAAAGATTATGCTTACATGATTAAAGCAGATGAAGACCCTTCTACATATGAAGAGGCAAAAGGTAAAGAAAATTGGGAGAAAGCTATGCAGGAAGAATATGATGCATTGTTGGAGAATCAAACATGGGATTTGGTTCCAAAACCAAATAGCCAGAAGATCATTGGATGTAAGTGGGTTTATAAGACAAAAAGATTTGCAGATGGAAGTGTGTCTAGGTACAAACCTAGACTTGTTGTCAAAGGGTTTGCTCAGACATATGGTGTTGATTATGATGAGACTTATAGTCCTGTGGCAAAGATGACAACTATCAGGACACTTATAGCTATTGCTGCATGTAAAGGATGGAAGTTATGTCAACTTGATGTAAAAAATGCTTTTTTGAATGGTTATATTTCAGATGATGTGTTCATGGAGCAACCTCAAGGGTTCAAAGATAAAAGGTATCCAGATCATGTGTGCAAGCTCAAGAGAGCTTTGTATGGCTTGAAGCAGGCCCCAAGGGCATGGAATTATAGACTTGTAAAGTTCTTGAAAGAACTTGGATTTCAGGTGTCTAAAGCAGATAGTAGCTTGCTTGTCAAAGCAAGTGATAATGGTTTCATATACATGTGCATATATGTTGATGATATAATCCTTATAGGTACAGATGAGGAAGGAATACAAAGACTAAAGAAGCAAATGGAAAAGGAGTTCAAAATAAGTGACTTGGGAGACTTGTCATACTTCTTGGGCATGGAGATTACATATACTCAACATGGAGTATTTGTGACCCAAGAAAGGTATTTGAAGAACTTATTAATCAAGTTTAAAATGGATGATTGCAGGGTAGCACCTACACCAATGGAGGTGAATCACAAATTGAGTAAATTTGGAGGTGAAGAATTCAAGGACATGAGACAATATCAGAGTTTGGTTGGTAGTCTTATCTATGCTACTTTAACTAGACCTGATTTATCATATGCAGTAGGGGTTTTGTCTCAATTTATGCATTGTCCTAGGAAAGAGCATTGGATTGCAGGTCAAAGAGTGTTGAGGTACATTAAGGGTACACTCAAAGAAGGTTTGTATTATGGGTTCACATCAAATACAAACATCAAGATCTATAGTGATGCAGATTGGGCAGGTAATCCAGATGATAGAAGATCAACCTATGGATACATGTGTTATGTGGGAGATAAGTTAATCTCTTGGTGCTCAAAGAAGCAACATACAGTTGCTTTGTCATCTACAGAAGCAGAATACAAAGGCATGGTTGAAGCAGCAAAAGAAGTGATTTGGCTTAAAACTCTCATGAAGAGTTTTGATACTATACAGAGCATACCTATCATTTATGGTGATAACATGAGTTCATTATATCTAGCTGCTAATCCTGTTTTTCATGCCAGGACTAAACACATTGAAATACAGTATCACTTTCTAAGAGAGAAGGTGATGGATAAGGAGATTGAAGTCATACATACTTCAACAAAAGATCAGATAGTTGATATGCTTACAAAGAGCTTGGATGGACCAAAGCTACAGAAGTTTAAAGACATGGCAGGTATAAAGAAGATAAGAGAAACCTCAATTGATGATTGAGGGGGAGCTGTTGGTGTAGACCAATCACCAATTGAAGATTTGAAGGAAAAAGGATGGAGATGAGATGGAGTTTTGAAGCAAAGAAGATGGATACATTCACAGAGTGAAAGACATGTACACATATGTACATTAGTTAAGACATAGGGTACTTATACTTATGCTTTGATATAAGTCTGTACATAATTGCCTATAAATACTTTTGAAAATGTCGGGGCAAGTAGAGAAGACAAGGAGAGACAATAGGAGATCATGAGAATAGAGTATTGAGAAGTAGAAAATGTCATTAGACATGTGTGAAGTGAGTTGAACTCTTCATCCTCACTCAGTTGTAAATTTCTGAGAAATAGAAGGAAAAATTGCGCTCGATGTTTCTGTGTTTTCTCCCTGTGTGATAGATCTTTTGTGAATTCCTTTTGGAGATATCTAAGTCCATAGTTAATCAATCTATGGCTAGAGTTTGAGAGTCTAATTGTGATCCGGCCAAGAGAATTGTGTGTAGGAACATTTGCATGTGAGAAAGTACTCACTGGTTCCTGAAACAGACGCAAATTTCGATCTTAATGATTTGATCAGTTCTCACTCCACAATTTAAAGTTTTGTGCAAGTAAGCACTTAATCTTTAAGTTGGAAGGTAAGCTAGTCGTGGCTAGAAGCATTTGCTTAAACGGGTTCTATACTGAGAGAATTAAAGTTAAGAAGTTAGGGGTGTCCAAATCGACTTCTCAAAAGTGCAGATTTAGACATAGCTGACTTGGTAAGTAGATTTCTCAAGATCTACTGAACCTTTTGGAGAAGGTGCGCAATCTTTAGGCGACACCTTATGCAAATTTTCATCAAAAACTTTATACATTTACTCAGTCAATGAGCAAGATTTATGCAGCAGACTTTCTGAGGAAATTCCTTCTTCACAGTTTAGTCAAGAAATTGATATTTGGTCTTTAATAGCTTAAATTGGTGAAGGTTTTGACTTACTCTTGATATAGAGGTGTTCTAAATTCAAGAGTAGGTTGTTCTTTTGGAGATTAACACTCTCCATCAAAAGCTAGATTGGTTGCCAAAGGATATGTGCAACAATATGGCATCGACTATGAGGAAACTTTTGCACCTACTTCACGCATGACTACCATTTGTACCATCGTCGCATTGGCTGCCCATCGAGGTTGGAAAGTGCATCAGTTGGACATAAAAACAGCCTTCTTGAATGGTGATTTGCAAGAAGAGGTTTATGTGAAGCAACCTCCTAGATTTGCTATGAAAGGAAAAGAGCATATGGTCTATCGCTTGCATAAAGCCTTGTATGGTCTCAAGCAAGCTCCATGTGCATGGTATGAAAAAATACATAAGCACTTGATTGCTCTTGGCTTCACATGTAGCCCGATTGAAAGCACACTCTATGTACACAAAAATGGGGCTGATCTTATAGTGCTTGTTCTTTATGTCGATGACATACTCTTGACTGGGTCATGTGATGCAAAACTTGACATTCTTATGGCTAATTTGCAGCATACTTTTGATGTCACTTATCTTGGTCTTTTGAGCTACTATCTTGGCATCCAGTTTGTATCCGTTGAGGGGGGAATTGTTATGCATCAAGCAAAGTATGTTGAAAAACTACTTCAACGTTTTGACTTTGAGGATTTCAAGGCAGTTTCCACACCAGTTGAGATAGGATTCAGGTTCTCAGTTGAGGATTCACGTGATGCATTTGACACTTCTCTTTATCACCAAGCTGTGGGATTTCTTATATATGCATGCAACACAAGGCCGGATATACAGTATGCAGTTTCCCAATTGAGTTGATTCATGCATAGCCCTAGAACTAGGCATTGGCAAGCGGTGAAACGTGTGTTTAGATATCTCGGAGGCACTTTGAGCATATTGAGGGGCATTATCACTATCTGAGAGAGCGCCTTCATGTAGAAGATATTGATTTGGTACATGTGCCTACACAAGATAATGTGGCAGACATATTCACCAAAGCTCTTCCACGGGAAAAGTTTGAAGCTTTTCGCAAAGCTTTAGGCTTGTTACCTTGTGGGGGCTGATCTATCACTCCCTGTATGTGTTCACATCATTCGCTCTAGGGGGGTTTGTTACACTTATGTGTTCCTCATGTAGCTTTGATGTGAACCTTTTCCCTATACATGGGCACCTTTTACTCTAGTGCTGGCTAGATGTTTTTTCCCCATGTTAGCACATACTTGATACTCTCATATGTGGTGGTACTTTGTACTTAGGGATATTATTCAGCTCTTACTTTAGTTCAGTTCATCCTCAATAGAGAGAGCTATTCCAGCCATCGTCTTCTCCGTGTGTCTTGCTAAGTTTGTGCTCCTTGTGTGTGCTTCTTGTGTGTCTCTCGCACTTCTACACACACCCAATAGATGAATCCCTTTCTAGATGAATTTTTCAACTCTTTCTTTGATGTAGATGAATATTAAATGGATGCAAACATAACATCTTCTATATGCAAGTAATTGCCAAGAGTATTGGCTACATCCTCATTGGTCATCTTCTTCTTCAGACATACCTTGTAAGGGCATGGAAAATTGCTTTGGGAAAATACTTTTGTTTCGCAGAGCCTGCTTCAAAAGATTGTACAATGCAGTGTATGCTCTAGTACTAACACTGGCTTCATCACATTCCATCTGTACCTCACTAGGACTAATAATATCTTCTAAGTTGCCTGCAAAATCTTTAATCACTTGGGTTTTGATGTGATTTCCTATTGGTGAATCCAAATTCATAAGCACATGTTTGGTGCTAAGAAAAGAATTCAGAAACTTCAATTGATCCTCCATTGACGAGGCATCACTGGCATCTTCAATAAATGACATGCACAATAAGAAACTCAGTCTAAAAGTATTTTATTATAAATAAACAAGCAAAACACAAACCTAAGTGCATAAACACGTCACTTCCATGATCCACCACTAGTTGAAAGAGTTTGAAAGGATGATAATGGTTGTTTCCTATATCTCATCCCAAGTGGAGTCTCTTTTAGTTGTGTAAGATTGGCTTTTAACTTTGTAATTGTGCTCTCCTTTTCTTCCACATCTTGTTGGAGTCTATTACTGTGCTCATCCAAAGATTTGATAGCACTTTCTAAAGTGTGTATAAAACTTTCTAAACTATGTATTTTGAAATGGTTATGATGACATTGTTACATCCAATGATTTGCTATAGATGTAGAATGGTTAAGCAATCACTTGCAATAGCCTAACAGTCCATCTCCACCGCGACCAAGGAATTGTAGAAATCTGGAGATACTATGGAATCTAGGATGAACATTAGACATTGGATCTAAGGGATACAAAGCACCATTGACCCAAAGATCAATATTCTTCCCTCCAGCTCAACGTCGTTCATTTTGAGAATCTATGTCATTGCTACCTCTAGTTGTTGGTGCAAATTCTGTTGGAACACGAACATGTACAGTCTTTGAGTGAGGAGCATGCGTTCGTGCTGGTGTCATGTTTGTAATACATGTGAGCACCATGATGTTCCAAAACTCCAACACCAAATAGAGAGAAGGACAGAGATGGCTGGAATGGCTTGTACAATAGTTGTGTGCAAAGAAAAAAGTGTGTTTTGGTATATGGATAGCTCAAAATGGCTTTTTTGAGTGTGTAAGAGGGAAAATAAGCTTTTTTTTCCAAAATTCATGTTTTGGGGCAACCAAAGTTACAAGTTTGATGATGTGGCCCTTAACTTTTGGAGGGATTTTGAAAATTATGTTTTTTAAAAGTATTTTTTATAAAAACAAGACTAAAAAAACTAACTTCTGATATATACATAAAAGTATGGGCCATTTGGAATAAAGAATAGCTGAACGGGAGAGTTTTTCAGAAAATTCTTTTTTTTATTCATAAAGGTGGATAGATTTGATGAGGTGGAAATTGGTTTTTCTCTCTCTTTGTGTAGAAGAGAGAGAAGATCCTAGCTCAGCCTAAAAACAAGCCTACTTCAGCCTAACAAAAAGTGCTCTATTAAATGCACTTTGTCCCCTCAAAGTAGAAGATTAAACTTAATCTCTAAGAATTAAGAATCTTTACAAGACCCATGTAGGGTTCACTTTTTTTTCCTAATGGATTGCATTGCAACCATCCAATGTTCTGAATTTTGTGCTTCATCAAACAAAACAGGATTAGTCTCATCACAGAGACTAGACGCAGCCATAGCATAGCAATTTGATGCAAAAGAGGCACTGAGAGAGCCTGAACGAGTGTGATATGACATAGGTGCATCTAATTTTCTATCATGCAAATTCTAGACTAGCCCTTTTGGCATAATTTTTTCCTACTCTATATCAGCTCTCTCATCAACAAGTGCATCATGTAAATCTGCATCAGAAATGGAATGATCTGCATCATCACATGGAACCTGCAAAGGCTGAGAAGTTGCCTCATTACGACCAGAACTAGATTGTCCACCTATGAAAAGAGGCAACAAAGTATCATACATGTCTTTGGACCTAACAAATGTCTCCTTAGTACATGAAAGTAAGAGCTGAATAGCATCTTCCACAAAAACAATATCATGGATAACCAGAATGCATTTAGTCTATGTATGATCTAGACGATAGCCTTTGCTTTCCGAACTGTACCCGAGAGAAATACATTTTACTGCTTTATCATCCAATTTTCTACGATATTTTTCAGGCATTAATGCCAAACAACCAAAACCACGCATATGAGAAATAGATGGATTGCGACCATGCCAAGCCTCATATGGAGTGATAGACTGTAGTGCTTTAGTGGGACATATGCTAAGTACATATGTTGCACACATGATAGCCTCAAGCCAAAAAGTATATGGTAAAGCCTAAATCTTGACCATACACCTCGCCATCTCCATGAGTGACTTGTTCTTCCATTCAGCAACCCCATTTTGTTGAGGTGTATACAACACTGTACACTAATGTTTTATCCCATGTTCAACCAGAAATGCATTAAAGTTAGAAGACATATATTCCCCCCCTCGATCAAAATGGAGGGTGCCCATTTTATGTGCTAACAGATTTTCAGCCAAAACCAGAAACTGTTTGAAGCACATATACACTTCAGACTTTGCCTTCAATGGATATACCCATGCATGCCTGGGAAATCATCGGTGAAAGTCATAGAAGTAAAGATAGTTCCCAAAAGAAGGTGTTTGCATAGGACCACAAACATCACTATGTACAAGCTACAATTTCTAAGTAGCCTGAACTGAACCATCTTTTGGAAAAGGAGGACACCATTTCAGATTTCTGCAGGCGTAGCAAACTAGAAAAATTCAAATGACCAAAGCGTGCATGCCAAAGCTTTGCATCTGATGTAGCCTGAGAATCATATACTGCACATCCCAAATCATTTACATATCTTTCATAGTCTATGAGCTTATACTACCCACAACATAAAATGCGAGAGGCAATAATGACATCGTCATTTGACAGATCATGAACTATACATTTTTCATCAACAAAATTCACAACCAAGCCAATGTTGGCTAATGCAGAAACTGATAATAGATTTTTGTTGATCCCTCACACAAATAAAGCATCTGACAAAGTGAAAGAACTACCATCAGTAGTAGTCAAAATGATCTTACCAACTCCCATAACACGGTAAGAGTAGATGTTGGTGCATGTAATAGTATTCCATGTAGGGGTAGGCTCGAGTGAAGAGAAGAAACTGTGTTGTGAGGTAATATGTTTGGTCGCCCATCTATCAAAGTACCAAATATCTGAGTCTAGTGCAAACATGTAGTGCTCATGAGAAGATGGGTTAAAACTGCAAGCATTAGTAAATGCACATTCTTCATTCTGCACAAGGTTAGCGGACTCTGTTTTCGGTGTAGAAGCCTCTGCAACAACCATTCGAGCCTCTTTCTTCTTTGCCTCTTTAGCAGCTAGCTTTGGACAACTCTTAATGACATGATCATTTGCTTTATAGTATTTGCAAAACAACTTCTGCTTTTTTGATTTCTTCTCATCTTTGTCTTCCTTCTTTGAATGTGCAGCACTTGCAGAATTTTACTTACTAGTAGAAGAGCTCCGTTTACCTTTGCCCTTCTGAATAGCAAGGAAAGCTTGATCTACAACACACATGATGGACCTGTTTTGCATAGACTGATCTTCCTGCAACAAAATAGAGACTAACTCCTCAAATGACAAGGCATTCGGATTGCCTTTCATCATCAAATGCAGACTAGAGGCAAAACTCTGATATGAGTCAAGAAGACCATTCAGAACGATCTACACAAGTGAGCTATCTGGTATAACTTCATCAGTAGAAATCAACTATTCTTTCAAATCCTTGATCTTTGTTAGAAATCTGTCCATAGAATCACCTTCATTCATGTGCCCACTCTCCAGTTGTTTTTGGAAGTAAGCAACACGAGCCTCATTCCTAGCCTGGTACAATGTGGTAAGTGTATCCCAAGCATCCTTAGCTATTCTGTAAGAGCAAATGTGAGGAATAATGGCACGTTTCACAGGCAAATCTATCAGTGCATACGCCTGAGCATCTCTGCCATCCCAACGAATTTTCTCTATAGTAGGTGCAAGAGAAACAGCAGCACGAACAGGAATCTGTAGAATATCATCATCTTTTTCACCATCTCCATCAGCTCCAGCACTTGTATTTGTAGTACCTGTATTCGTAGGTGTAAGAGGATGTCTTTCAACACCCTGCACAATATTCCACAATCCTTTTGCGACCAATGCATGATGCATCATATAAGCCCACAATGGGTAATTTGTACCATCCAACTTATCCTCAATAGCCAACATATGAAATACATAACTGCTTTTAGCCATGGCCACTGACTAAAATATCTTGCAAAAAATGACTGTATCTAAAAAAGTTGAACAAAACTACCCAAATAAGTTCTGCTAGACCTATAGCAGACTTTGAGATGCTTATACTAGCGAACTGAAATTGGTATTTATCTTTGGCACAAAAAGACAAAATAGCCTGCACAAGCCTTGTGATAGTCCATTCAGAGGCCGAAATGAGCTCAAATCACAATTTTTGCACCACATAGCGAAGATGTTTTGATCTCTCAAACATCTTGAGTATGCTGGTGCAATTCTGAGACTGCAACCGGATAGGTGTAGACAATGCCTATATGAAGCGGTGGCTTGCTTTGATACCAATTGTTGGAGTTAGACGTCTGGGAAAGCACGTGAACAATATAAGGGAGAAGAAGAAGCTTGGATCACAACACACAATGCTGAATGTATTACCATTAGAATGTACAAAGATAAGTAGCCATTAGGGCAATAGGCATATATACAAGCAGGGGGAAAAAACCTCCTAAAGAGGGAAAAAAGTGCCCCGACGGACCTAGAGTGTTCACACACATCACTACCTAAATATATCAACACGAATGTCACATTTAAGAGAGGGTAGTCACTTACCACATGGCCCTGTTTGCTACACATGGTGCACCAAAGTCCACTTTTGATGCCACTTCCATGAGGTGCTTGTAGCTCCTATCGAAGTGGTGCCAATTCTTTTGTTTGGGCCTCATCTTCCTTTTGTAGCTTTAATGCTTCAATTTCATGCCTTAATTAAGTCAATGCACCTTCTTCTTTGTGGGGCTTGTTTCCTCCTAAATTCTCAAGCTCTTTCCTCAATTGTGTTACTAGGTCTTTAGGTTCCACAAGGTATGGTAGACTATAAGAGGCAATTCCAAATTGGTGTCTAATTTTCTCTAACCTTGTTGTACTGGCAATGAATTCTTCAATTGTTGTTGTGCGGAGAACTAATGCCTTGATCTTGCACTATGTGGATATTGGAAATGGTTTAGCAAGCCACGTTTTGACAAAAAAATCATGGGGAGGATCTATAAGTTTAGCCATAAGTGCTTTGGCTCTAGTAACAAATTCGAGAAACGTCTCCCCCCATACCTAATTGTAAGTTTTCTAATTCTTCAATGATGTTTTCCACAATGTTTCCTTGTTGAAACTGTGCTTTGAAGGCATCCTTTATCAAATCCTAAGTAGTAGAATGGTTGCCTATAACCTGGCTAAACCATTGTCTACTAAACCCTCCAATGTTGTTGGGAATAGGATTAGAAATGCATCTTCTCTTCCCATTAATCCCCTTGTTTTACATAGGGCTAGAAATCTTTTGACATGATCATCAGGGTCTTCATGTGCTAATCCTTTAAAGGAAATAAATTTTATATTTAATCATGAAAGTAATGTTTCTAGGCCTCCTTGAGTTGCTATATTTCTTCTTGATGATGTAGATGAAAGAGGACTGATTGACCTATGAGTGAATTTCCTTCTTGTTTCTTTGAAAGAAACTCCTAATGTCTGTGAGCAACTTGTGGTCATGAGCTTCACATCCTATTCCTTAGGCTTATGATGAATTCCAAGGAAAAGGAAAAGTTCCCTCTTTAATCGTGCTATCAACACCTTTGCACTTCTTATTCACTTTGTAATTGTGATCCTCCTATTCTCAATTTGCCTGGTCGCACTAGTCATGCTGAATTTATTTGGGGTATTCTTTAGTTGAAAGGGGCTTGAGTGTTTGTAGGAGAAGAATGGAGAAGAAGAAGAAAGATAATTGCATTAGAAGCCTCTGTGTCTTGATTAGAATAAAAGCTTACAATAGCTTTGTCTAGGATAATACAAACTTTTCTCTATGCATAACACTTAAGCCAAAGAATCACAATTACTTGTGCAGTCAACCTCTATGCCAGTCCTTCACCTTGTCCAGTAGTGTGCCCTTGTGCACTCCTTGCACTCAAGCTTCCAATAAGGTTGACGGCTTGGCCACTTCTCTGTCAATGTGGAACACATCCTTGATGATACTGTGTCACATCTTAGTTTCTCTCTGTGTACTCTCTCTGCATAATTTGTCACCTCCTTTGATCACCTTGTCTCTCTATTTGCACACTATGCCTCTCTCTGCATGCATTGTTCAAGTGTGTGTCCTTCTCCCTCTCTTGTTATCTAAGTGTAGAGTATGCTCTTGCTCTTTGATCCTTGATCCTTAGTCTATCTCCAAGAATGCCCCTTTATGGTGTGTCAATTCCTCATATGGACATCACTTCTACTTGTCTATCTTGGTGCTTAACTTTTTGTCCCAAGAACTTATTCATGTAAAGACCAAGGACTCCGTATTTTTTCCTGTAGCGACTTTATGGAAAACAAAAAATAAAATCGGGGGCCCATACATAAGCTCTTGCATATCTTCTTTACTTCCTCTTTTGCATTTTTCAAACTTAATTTGTACAAATTTTTCTCATAAGGAAGGGTTCGCCTAGACCCTCCATAACACTTTGAAATCTTTAAAAGCCCTTCAAAAAGAACTGTTTTGCAAAGTGCATTCAACTCTCTTGAAAGAACCCTGTAAAAAACTACTTGTGCACTACTTGCACACTCATGTCCTTGGTCACTTGTGCACCCCCTATGCACCACTTTGCCAAGTCACCACTCTGACTGGTTTCAACAATGCACCAAAACAATAAGTGTTTTTGTATGTAAGACTTCCCAATAATGTATGCATTATATTCATTTGCTACCCATAGGCAATACCTACTAAAAGTAGAAGAGAAAGCAACATCAAGAAAATGCATGTCAAAAGCTAGAAAAATGCATGATAATATGTATACACGAATCTTGGGTTCAAATAAGATCATAAAAGCTCATGTCTTCATTATTTTAATGTGTTGGAAAAACTAGTACTTTTGTGATACCTACAAATCAAGAGCCATGAAGAGTTTGGAAATGCTTGTGAGAAAAAAAAATGATAAGCCCTTGAATATACACAATCATGATAGAGAAGTTTTGACTCAAGACCTACAAACAAATTTAAGATTTCAGCCTAATAAGTTAAAGAACTCTAGAGAGAGAATTAAAACAAGCTATTATTTCGAAATATACTGCCTTCAAGGCCTCAAACTAGGTCCATAACACATAAATCACAAAAATTTTAGAGCGTTAATCTTGTTCTACTTTGGATACTTCTCTTGCATACAAAATGTCTACTAATTCTTTCATTTTCATGTCCAAATTTCATCTAGAAGATGTGGCATAGAAAAGACTAAGAGAGAAAATATGAAAATGTGACATCACAAAATTTTATCTGCATGCATAAAATAACCTAGAAAATATTTCTAAATAATATTTGCACAATATATAATAGAAAGGCCTTAATGAAAAATCTCATTATCAAAAGGCTTATCAAAATTCTTTCCCCTTTTAAGAAATCTATCCTTAGAGTTGGAAAGAAGGATGTTCTGCTAAAACTTCTTCTAAATAAATCCATGTTCAATCTTCAATTGGACATATGTGGTACTTAACTAGGTTTTCTATTATAGAACAATTCCCTAATAGTTTAGTTTTCTAACATTATTTTAAGCATAAGTCAAAAGAACCATCTTCTTTCAACTTATAATTGTCTTACGAAACATGGTCAGCATTAGTACGTATTTTTTAAGTGAACAAACATGAAATACGGGATGAAAATTCAAATGTGTACCAATTAAATAAAGAACTTTGAAGTAGTGGGGCTATATCTCTGCACATAGGAAAAGAGTATTGTGTGCAAGTATGTTGCTTTGGCATGGATGGTTCTCACTGGTAGAATGTCAAATTGTAGTTATTCAAATCCTTTATTAACATATATTAGGTGTCTTGTGTAGAGGCCTAGTGGATGACACTCACCTTTCAATGACGCATTGCAGTGTCATAACCCTCCTTCATTAGCTATATCTACTTAAGAAGGAATGTAGCCTCATATAGAAAGGTATTTTAGTTCCACATGGATCACTTTGATTGTAGGTCCCACTAGTTGAGCATCTTTTAAGCTCTTAAAGATTCCTTTGATCATATATCCCACTTGAGACATCAAATGTGATGATTATCTAGAAAAATCTAGATTATATAATCAATATTTCAAGTTTCTTACCCAATGCATTCTTGCCACTACATGTTAAGACAATTATATGAATAACTATCCAATAGTTCTTACTAATATCCTTGTTGTATTCTTCATTAGGGTCAAGACAAATTTTATATGGAGGATCTCTTTTTGGTTATACGCATGTAATAATTAATCTTTTGATTTTAGATTTCTTGATTAACTCTTATTGGACCTACATAAAATGGCAATATAGGCATTAAGGATATTCAAGTTGTGCTTAACAATTGGGCTTATGCTTGCATTGGACTTGTGCAACTGATCTGCAAGAGCATCCATGAGATAGATGTAATCCACAGCCTCATTTCCAAGCTTCCCAAAAATCTTGTATTAGATTTATTTAGACCACCATTGTCTAGCATTTGTCTATCTGCATTGGTCAAGGACCCTGGATGGGTCAAGGACCAGAGCTTAGTGGAGCCAAGGTTCTACCATGTCATTCCATCTCCTCACTATGGTCATATGAGAAGTGTTTAGACCTTAGGGAAGAATTTAGACTTGCATAAGAGCTATTTAAGGTATGGAAGAGAGTGACAAGCACCTAATTGGGATCTTCAAATGTTTTATTGATTTAAAAGGTTGACACTTTGCAGAGTGACCATCATGTGACAACATAGAATTTAAGTTCATCAAGAGATACAAGACAAGAACAAATCATGCCTCTCATATAACTTTCTTTATTTTGCACCATGATGAGGATATTAAGAAACTTAATGATGGTACTTGCATAAAAGTGTAAATGATAGAGAAAATGATACACTATTATATTATAGGAGATTCTACATAATGATTAATCTCAAAGCACTAGTGATAGAGTTAATGATGGTTTTGAGATAAATGACAAATAATGAAGACGTTGCAAGAATCTTAATTCATGTGCACTCAGTGGATGTTGATATGTTTTTGGTAGTGATGTATGTGAACATAGTAGGACCGCCATGGCACTTTTTTCCCTCTTTTGGAGGTTTTTTTCCTCGGTTGTATATATACTTATAACTTTAATGTATCAGTTTTGTTTGTACATTCTCTTGAGAATACATTCAGTACTGTGTGTTGTACTCCAAGATTCTTCTTCTTTGTTGTCCTATTTGCGTGCTTCCATAGACCTCAAACTCCAACGATTGGTATCATATCAAGTCGTTGCTTCATCTAGGGCATCGCCGACACCCCTGCGATCACAGTCTCTGAATCATACAAGAATTGATGAGCATACTCAGGGTGATTTGAGCTTGTTTTGGCCTCTGAATGCACTATCAGAGTGCCTGTGTAGGAAATTTTATCCTTTTGTGCCAAATATATATACATGTTTTGGTTCGCTAGTAGAATCACCTCAAAGTCTACTAAAGATCTAGCAGATCTTCACAAGGTAGTTCTATTCAACTTTTTGAGATACAATCACTTTTCTATATCAGGATATCTTATTTAGTGGCCATGGCTAAAAGCAATGATGTATTCCGTAAGTTGGCTATTGAGGGTAGATTGGATGGTACTGATTTCCCATCATGGGCATATATGATACATCATGTATTGGTTCCAAAAGTACTATGGAATATTGTGAAGGGTGTTGAAAAATGACCTACTTCACCTACAAATATAGTAATGACCTACTTGTTCGTGTTGCAGTTCTTACTCCATGTAATGTAGAGCAACTTTGTTGGGATGATAGAGATGCTCAGGAACATGCATTGATAGCTTTGTCTGTCACATGTGCCATTATCCCTCACATTCTCTCTTGCAAAATAGTAAAGGATGCTTGGGATAATCTTACCAGTTTGTACCAGGAAAGAAATGAGGATCATGTTGCTTATCTCCGAAAACAGTCAAAGAGTGAGCATATGAATGAAAGAGATTTTATGGAAATTTTTTTGAAAAAGATCAAAGATTTGAAGGAGTAGTTGATTTTTGCTAATGAAGTCTTGTTGGACCATTCACTTGTGCAGACTATTCTTAATGGTCTTCAAGATTCATATCAGAGTTTTGCTTCTACTCTTTAGTTGATGATGAAAGGAAATCCAAATGCATTAATACTTGAGGAGTTAGTCTCTGTTTTGTTGTCGAAGGACCAGTTTAGGTAGAACAGGTCCATTATGTGTGTTTCATATCTAGATTTCTTAGCTAGTCAAAAGGGCAAAGCTAAATGGAGCTCATCTATTATCAAGCAAAAAACTACTAATTTTGGAGAGTCAAGAAAGGAAGATAAAGACAAGAAGAAAACAGAAAAGTAGAAGTTGTTTTGCAAATACTGTAAAGGAAATAATCATGTCAAAAAGAGTTGTCCGGAACTACCTACAAAAGAGGCAAAGAGAAAAGAGGCCGAAATTGTTGTTGCAAAGGCCTCTACACCTAAAATAGATTCTACTAATCTAGTGCAAAATAAAGAATGGGCATTTACTATTGTTTGATGTTATGAACCATCTTCTCATGAACAATGTATATCTATAGTAGATTCAACTATTTGGTGCTTTAATCGTGGGGAAACCAAACATATTACCTTGTAGCACAACTTCTTTAGTTCACTTGAGCTTGCCCTTACATGGAATACTCTCACATGCAATAATAACACCTCTTATCCTATAATGGGAGTTGGTAAGATCATTGTAATTACTGCTGATGGTAGTTCTTTTACATTGCCAGATGCTTTGTTTGTGCTAGGGATGAAAAAAAATATGTTATCAGCTGATGACTGATGTACAATTCAGGATCTGTAAAATGGTGATGTTATTATTGCTTCTATAATTTTATTTCATGGGTTGTATAAGCTCATATATTATGAAACATATGTGAATGATTTAGCATGTACAATTCAAGATTCTCAGGCTATGTCACATGAAAATCTTTGACATCCACACTTTGATCCTCTAAATTTAGCTAGTTTGCTATGCCTGTACAAATCTAAAATGGTGTCCTCTCTACCCAAACTTGATTCACCTGGTAAACATGTCTATGAAGGCTGTATTTTGGGCAAAATGCAACGTTCCTCCTTCCCAAAAGATGATTCAATTCTAGTTACTCAGAAATTGTAGCTCGTTCACAATGATGTCTATGGTCTTATGCAAAGACCTTCTTTTGGGAAGTACCTTTACTTTGTGACTTTCACTGATGATTTTCCTAGGCATGCATGGGTATATCCATTGAAAGCAAAGTCCAGAGTGTTTATGTGACTTAAAAAATTTTTGGTTTTGGCTGAAAATCTATTAGCATGTGAAATGGGAACCCTTTGTTCTGATTGAGGGGGGAATATATGTCTTCTGATTTTAATCCATTTTTGGCTGAACGTGGGATAAAACATCAGTGTATAGTGCTATACATGCACTCAACATAATGGATTTGCTGAAAAGAAAGAACAACTCTCTCATTAAGATGGCAATGTGTATGGTTAAAAGTTACATTTTACCACATAGCTTCTAGCTTGAGGCTATTATGTGTGTAGCATACGTACTTAACAAGTGTTCCACCAAAGCACTGAATTCTACCACTCCATATAAGGATTAGCATGGTCGCAATGCATATGTTGCTAATCTATATGTTTTTGGTTCTTTGGCATATGCATTAGTGCCTGAACAACAACACAGGAGATTGGATGATAAAAGAGTAAAATGTATTTTTATTGGGTATAGTTCTCTAACTGTTAGTGAAGATGGTGGTGGTAGAAGACATACCAACACCCAAATCTGAGCCACAGTCACTCAAAAGTCAAAAGTTATCCTATACTCAGCTTCACAACTAGAGGTGGACACAGTGGGCTACTTCTTACTCAACCAAGATATGCATGAGCTACCAATCATGAAACAAAAACCACTAAAGGACACACAAATTTCATAGCAAATAGCCCGATCAGAGTCACAAAAAGCATGTAAATTTGTCCATGGTGATCCCCCCTTGGCATAAAACAATCTAAGTAGTCGAGGACCACTCAAGTAACAAAAAATGCACTTAACCACCTGCAAATGCTTCACACCTGGGAAATGCATAAATATGATCATCTGTGAGATAGCAAACTGAATATCAGGCTTAGTTATGCATAAGTAAATGAAGAATCCAATAGCTTGCTGATAGAGAACAATGTCAAATGTATCTCTAGCATCATGAAGACTCAATTGTAAACCTGTTTCCATAGGATTGGTCATAGGTTTGTAGTCTTGAAGGCCAAAACGTTGCAGTAATGTGTCAATATATTATGTTTGACACAAAGGTATTCCACCATCAAGTTGCATAAAGTAAATGCCCAAATAATGATGCAAATGTCCCATACTGGACATCTCAAATGAGGCATGCAAATCATCCTTAAAATCAGCAATATGCTTCTCATTAGGACGAGTGAGCAGCATGTCATCAACATAGAGAACAATGATTAGAAGCACATCATTTGCACACTTAATATATAAGGTGCTCTTAGTTGGATTGTCCTCAAAACCATGTGCAATCAAGTAGGCATGTATCTTTTCATACCAAGCACATGGTGCTTGCTTCAAACCATATAATTCCTTTTTCAAGATGCACACTTTGTTTTCATTCCCTTTCTGCAAAAAACCACGGGGCAGAAAAACATACAATTCTTCATGTAAGTCATCATTCACAAATGCAGTATTAACGTCCAACTGATGTACATTCTAACCATGATGAGCTCCAAGTGCACAGATTCTATGACCAATAGTCATTTGTCATGTGGGAGCAAATGTCTCATCAAAATCAATGCCTCTTTCTTGAGCATAAACTTTTGCAACAAGGCTAGCCTTATACATGTCAACTATTCCATCATGCTTATGCTTCAACTTGTATACCCAATTAGTGCCAATGGCCTTCTTTCGAGGAGGCAAATCACATGAAGAACAGGTACCATTCTTCATAGTAACATCATATTCTGATTGCATAGCAGCCATCCAATTTTTTGAATTTTATGCTTCATCAAACGAAATAGGCTCATTCACATCACAAAGACTAGACGCAGCCATAGCATAGCAATATGATACAAAAAAAGCACCATGACAGGTTGAACGAGTATGATTTGAGAGAGGTGCATCTAATTGCTATCTCTAAAAATCTACACTAGCCATTTTATAATAGCTTTTGCCTCCTCTATATTAGTCCTCTAATCAACAAGTGCATCATGTAAATCTGCATCAGAAATGGAATGATCTGCATTATCACATGAAACTTGTATAAGGCTGAGAAATTTCATCATTTGGACTAGCGCTTGACTCTCCACCTAGAAAAAGAGGTAGCAAACTGTCATACGCATCCCTAGAGCTAATAGAAGTCTCCTTGGTACATGAAAGTAATGGCTGAATTGCATCTTCCACAAAAATAACATCACGGCTAACCAAAATGTGTTTATTCTATTGATGATACAAACGATAGCCTTTGCTCTATCATCCAATTTCTTGCATTTTTGTTCAGGCATTAATCCATATGCAAGAGAATCATACCTAACAAAAATACATTTTACATTTTACATTATTTTCCATTATGTCAAAAATAGCGGCTGCAATGAGGGTGGCTTTGAAAAGCAAGCATGAAAGTAAAAAGGTGCTCTCCTTTATGGTGAGCCTTTTCTTTTATTAACATAAATCACGATCTATAGCAATCCTTATTCTAACCACTATTTTTACTACTTTTCTAGAAAGAACCCTCTAGGTGGGTCTTTATTTACAAATTATATATATATATATATATATATATATATATATATATATATATATATATATATATATATATATATATATCCTATTATTTGTATCCACACACATCCAAAATATCCATGCCCTTCCATGCCCTCACAAACCTTCACCTGCTATATCAAAACACCAAAACATATTAATAATTTAATAAATGTCACTCCAACAATTCTTTGTTGTTCTATATCAAAACACCAATACACATTAATAACTCAATAAATTAACACTCCAACAATTCCTTGTTCAACATATTCCATAATTGATAACATGCCCCTTAGTTGAAAAAGCAAATGACCTCAGTTGATAAAATAAAATAGACATGGATAGCCAGACACATGTCCCATCATTGAACATAGGTACATGCCATGTAAAAAGACATGCATGGAAATGTTCATGGTGGAGCTAAATTATTGAGATTATTTATGGGGTGCTAACATAGGCTTTAATTAAGTCAATAAAAGAACATACATTACTAACTATTTGAAATGTATTTTTTTAGTCATTGATGGTCTAGAATATGCTCTAAATATCCTAATTTATTTTGGGAAGCATAATTTAATGTATGCTCCTACATAATAATCCTATGTGTAAATGCATCACATGTAAAGAACTACAAGATTAAAGAAAGATAAAAATGGAATTGTGATAATCAATTAAAATTAGACTTGTTAAAAGGTTTTTGTTGATGTGGTTGGTGTAAATAGATGATTTTGATAATCGATTGCTACTCTTTCTCTGCATCATGAGCAAAAGAAATAGGTTCGTGAAGGTCTACGGGTTGGCGCGAATGCAGATTAGCTTGGATCTCCTTGTGCAAAATCATCATCATACTTCTTTTCCATGGTAACTTTAGAAACATCTTCAATTAGGTGGAGAAATACTAGGTATTGCCAGATCTAGTCCATATGGATTGTGAAAGTATCACCCTCCCTCCATGTAAATGCGGCCCACAAAGATCCAACAGGTAGGTGCAACAGTAGGGGAAGAAAAGACTCCTTAACCTTTTCTTGAAAAGCCTTTCATGTGGTCGGATGATCTGCTCTATGAGATAGGGCATTCCACCAAACTTGATCCTTCCCTACTAAATACTTAGTAGCAAATTTTACTTTATCACTTTTAGAATATGATTCTTTAGAATAGCAATGGTCAAACTATGATAACCATGAGAGAACTAATGGGCCATCCATGTGGCCATCAAACCATAGAAATTGGTAACTTTAACACCAATCTTGGAATGTGTCCCATCAGCTTGAGTAGAGATAATAGCTTTTACCACCCTTGCAAGATTGTCCTCTTCATATTGAATCTTCTGAAATACTTCATCGCATTGTTGGATCTTATTTTGGGTGCCTCAAAGTTGGTGCTGCATAGGCTCCAACTGTTGCTTGAGCGGTAACTCGGGTAGAGGTGACTCACCAAAATCCTCCATGGTATTTGTAGGTTCCATGGGTATGTAGACAAAGAAAACCCCTTGTTGAATATGTGAAAACAATTCTGAGATTGCTTGAATTAAAACAGAAAAGGTAAAAGTGATTCTTGGGAATTGAAAAGGTAAGAGAGATGTAGCTTGTGTTAAATATAAGAGAGAGTGACAACACAAGGGAATAGTGGTGGTAAAATACTTCACATGTGAAAGTGAGGTTGTGAGTTCAAATCCTTCTCCTTGGTGAATAAAAGACTCCTTATTGCCACTCCTTGATTAAATGTTGTTTGCACATAGCCAATGATAGCCAAGGGAGCCATGGGTACTAGGGAAGCCAAAGATGCCAAACTTCTATGCCTTAGTCATCACCTTGAAAAACATAAAAAATAGATATGTGAATGGACGAGACAATACACAAGATTGGGTGCAATCTCCACCCATGCACTCTATTTTGAGAGGTCCACAGAGTGCATGTATTTATAGGATTTTCCATTATGTCAAAAATAGTGGTTACAATGAGGGAGGCTTCAAAAAGCAAGCGTGAAAGTAAAAATTTTCTCTCTTTTATGGATATCCTTTACTTTAAATAACATAAATCATGATCTAAAGTGATCCTTATCCTAACCACTATTTTAGTGTTTTTTTAGAAAGAACCCTCTATGCGAGTCTTTATTTACAAACTATATATTAAAAATAGAACCTATTATTTGTATCCAGACACATCCGAAATGTCCACGCCCTTTCATGCCTTCATGAACCTTCAACTGCTATATCAAAACATCAAATCATAATTTAATAAATCTCACTCCAACAATTCCTTGTTCTGCTATATAAAAAACCATAACACATTCATAACTCAATATATTAACGCTCCAACAATTCCTTGTTGAACACATTCCATAATTGATAGTAGAAGAAAGCTTATGGATAGTTGAAAATTAATGACAAGAAGAGAACAAAAGGATGAAGAAACCATACTCGCATGAATCGATTAGTGCTCCGCCACTCCTTTCTCTCTTCCACATATCTCCAATGTCACATGGCTATCACACACTAGATTTATCCAACCTATATTACATAGGTATCACGTATATCCAATATATTTTTTATCTCATTTTGTTAGCTTTATTTTCTTCAGTTGAAGCTACATCTTGGAAGATAAAGCCTTAAGTTTTGTCATATTATATAGTTGAAGCTAACCTTTCTTGTCATTCCATGTTGTTACTATGTGATATTTTCACTCAAAAATTGACGAATAGAGTATAAAAGAATCTGGAATAAATTATAAATTTCATTCCACAAGGAATTTTGGAAAATGAATCATACCGATGTGTTTGAAATGGAAAATAGCTTTGAAATTGACTCCTCAGCTAAAAAATTTTGACTTTGAAAAGACGAGGTTTCACCATGAATAACTTTGTACAATGAAGTGGTGGAAGAGAGGAAAAGGGCTTTAGCAATGGAAATGAACTTTCACCTTGGTCATGGTCGAGGAAGTTGAATGTGAGCTTACCTTGGGTTAACCAGTGTTTAGACGTCACAACACTAACATATCACCATATTCCATCAAGCTAAACGAATGCACTTGCATTTGAATCTATAGCTGAGCACAACATGACCATCTAACATGAGTCTATGATGAAGCTTACATAGATCTCAATTCTATGAAGTACTAATTGTGAGTGCTAAAAATGAAACATAGTAGTGACCACCCACCATATTCAAGATATATCCTACTCCAAGTAAGTGAAATGTTGTAGTATTGAACAAAATTATCCATGAGAAAACATGCTATTGTGTTTCATGTGTAGCTGTGTTTCTGCTTTTGATGTATGTTAGAACTATAGACGGTTGAGAAATCTGTATAGTAAACAAGGTGGTGGGCGAATTGAAGAATATCTTTCAGGATGAACTCCATGAACTCTTGATTGTGGATGGTACTGGAAGACAATACAATCACAATTCAAGAGACATCATGACATAAGTGCTTAAACGAGATTATAGACGAATTCAGAATGAAAATCAAGAATGTGCATTATAAAATGATACTTCATGGTTTCTTAAAGAAAATGTAGAGTAAGTAGAAATATCTGTAGATCTTTTAATCAATGAATTCGGAGAGTTTTATGTTTCTGAAGTATCACAAACAGGCATTTCATTAAAAAAAAAAAAAAATCATAGAAATGAGAATGGATATTAGAAACTATGTAGTGCTGTACCAACTATCTTCCATAAACAGAAAAAAGGAACTGATAAGACACTTTTGTTACAAGCATTAGAGTGTAATTAGAGTCATGGATGTAGAATGCAGCATAAAGTCATGGATGTAGAATGCAACATAATGTGTGTATTAGAGCAAGAACTCTCATGTGTGCATTGTGATTCCAGGTCTACACGGAGATGAGAATGGTCCCAAGTCAAAAGTAGAAGGGCACAAAGCACAACAGATCTCGAAATGACAAGCAAAAGTGACACTTTGATTATTGAAGCCTTCCTATCTTATTCCCATTAATTTTTTTGGAGAGGTAGGCATGTTAGGTGTAAAGCAACAGAGACAATCCATGGAAAAGCATGCATGTGGGCTGTTTCTATCCTTGCTTTGTTTCTTTTTCTCTTCTTTTCATATAAGCTTACCATTTTTTTTCTGAATATACATACATGATGTGTTTATTTATGTAGAAGGACATGAAGGGTTGTGGGGCACAAGGAAGCCAAAGGGTGTGTTGGGTTGCTCACTGTTGGAAGGATGCGCATCTTGATGTGGGAAAGGGAGGGAAAATCGTGCCAAACGAGGAAGCTTATGTGGTCTTCCCTTTCTCTGAGTAGCATCTCCTTTTCCACAAAGTGCACAAGAATCCCCACAATACAAGAAAAAGCAAGAGAGAAAGACAGACACGCTCCCCATTCCTTGAGATGCAGAAACAATGGCGGAGAGAGGGCAACAGATCATTTTCATCATAAAGTGCTGGGAAAAGAAGACGTTCATCAAACATGCTTCTCATAATCTCACCTATCTAGTGAATAGAGCAAGCACAAGTACTCACACAAGCTGCTGCATACATACACACACAGACATACATTCAAACATAGAGCTCTGTGGGATTCGGGAGATCCCATGGGCACTAGTCCCCTTTTCTTGTACTTTTCTTTTACTAATTCAAGTCCGGGAGAGCAGGCTAAGGCCGAACTTCCTTTTTTTTTTTTTTTTTTTCTACCTTGTTAGTTAAAATTTACACCAGTGCAAGTGATCATGTTTCTAAAAGTATATGAGTTCTGATAATGATCTTATAACAACCAATTCAATGGAGGGTAAATGGTTGATAATTTCTCCTCAGCATTTCATATGTCCAGCATGTATTGTGTAGGTCACTTTTTATATTCAACACACCAAGGACTGTGGTCCATTATGTTATTATTATGCTTATGGCTACAATGATTCACCTACAAGGTACTTCTTTTGGGGATATAAAATTGCACTTTATCACTCATTTCTTGTAGTTATAGTCCTAATAT